>JANAVB010030817.1:12905763-13475763 GCA_029216955.1 Iris pallida | reverse complement strand
GTGAAGGTGGTTTCCGTTGTATCTTCTTCCGATGAGGAGGACGTGGAGCTACAGTATCGTAGTAAAGCATTGGACCGAATGCTCGCATTGTCCCCTATAGAAGAAACTGACTTTAGCAGTCCTTCTAAAAGAATGCGTAGAAATTTACATCCGGTCACACCTTCGAAAAATTTAATAAGGGGTTCAACCTCGAAGCCTAGCAATTGTACTAGTGTTTCTTCGAGATATTACGACTATATTTTTGCAGATGATAGACCTGACGAGTAAGTAATATGAGTTTTGATTTAATTCCAACAGTTTTTTTCTCCTAATTTATTCGTTTCTTTTCTTAGAGAAATAATATCATCTTGCAACAAAAACTATGTGTCTCGGTTTGAGATGAAGACCTTAGCTCCTTTAACGAAAATTAGCAATGGGGTATTTATAGATAGTATATTTCTTCTTAGATGCCATCTATGTTTACTTCGATTCCATCGCTGACATTTTTAATGATTTATTCAGATTGTAGGTATTGTCTCTGCTCTTCTCACCGCGGAGGAACGGAAAAGAACCTCCAATAAAGCTAATGTATGGTTTTTACCAATAAGGATATCGGTGAGTGAGCATTTTATTCTTCAATGCATATGCATTAACAATTTTCTCGTTTATTTGTCCTTCGTAATGTATTAATTGATATGTATGTAGAAAGCAACGTTACCTCCATCCGACAAAAAACCTCATGAAATATGGAAGAAGTTTAAATATTTTTAGGATTACATGGGATCTTTAAGCACTTGTAAAGAGGTATTAATATATTTATGTTTAAATATTAATCCTAATTTTCTGAAAATTTACTAATTTGTTTTACCTAATTATCCTGATTCAGATATACATACCCATTCATTTGGGCGAACACTATACTCTTGCAAGAGTTCTGGTTAAAAAAGGACTGTTGAAATTTGGGACTCACTTGCATCTAAAGATGATCCGATTCAAAGCAAAACAGTCATAAAAGAAATAGTAAGCTCATATTCATCAATTTTTATGAATTGGGTACAAGATACGCGGTATACTAATACATATTGTATTCTGGTAATTGTAGCTTTCAAATTTGGATCTCTTTCTCCAAGAAGAGATTTTGAAGTTGAGAGATGCTAGGTTCAGCTTTTCTACTTTTGCAACAAAACGTCCTTCTTATGTTCCCCGCCAAGGCAATTATGTTGATTGTGGGATTTTTGTAATATCATTCATGAAAGACCGATGTAGTCTAGACTACCGTTCTCTCGATGTAAGTCTGAAAATATGTCGTCAAAAACTTCAACTTTTTAGAGCAATATTTTTGATGTTATGTTTGTTATATGTAGTTTGATGCGGGAAAGGAAAGACGCAAAGCTGCTGAATGGATTACAACTTCAGAGCACAATGAAGAGCTAAAAAAGAAGTCCAATCTGAAATGATTGAATATGGAAGACGATGATTTTTTTTTCTTCTTCTTTTATATCTAATGTATGGAAACCCCTAATGTATTATGTTCATTTGTTTTATTGAGTTGTAATGACATTTTTGCCAAACGGCTTCGATTCTTTTTGATTAAGCAGAATCATTTTTGCCCTTCAAATTAATATAATTAAGCAGAAATGAGTCTTTTGTCCTTCCATCGAATGACATTTTTGCCCTTCTAATTAATTTCATTGCTCTGACTATGCACGGAGTTCCTTTGTTCAGGGAGTTCCATTGTTCTGACGATGCACGATGAAGTGATTTGCCTCAAAGAATTCAATTGAAAGCTTCGACTGTGAAGGAGTGTTGTTCTCTGTCGTCTTTCAGTTCATGTCCACGTGGTAGATGTTCTTCATCGTGCATCGTCAGAGCATAGGAACCGTTGGATGACTCCTTGAGGCAAGTCACTTCATCGTGCATCGTCCGAGCAAAGGAACTCACTGAGGCAAAGGAATTCCTTGAGGCAGAGCACCATGCAAAGGCATCCTTCTTCATCATGGAATATGTCGAAGAAATAACTCCTTGCGGCAAAGGAACACCGTGCATAGTCCGAGCCAATCAACGTGCGGGCGCTTCGACAGAGCGTGGGTTGGCAATAAATCCAAACCCAGGCACATCTCAGTCTTCTGAAGGACTTCACCACCGTGCATCGTCGGACCAATGGAACACGTTGAAGAAATGAACTCCTTGCGGCAAAGAAACACCGTGCATAGTCCGAGCCAATCAACGTGCGGACGCTTCGACAGAGCGTGGGTTGGCAATAAATCCAAACCCAGGCACATCTCAGTCTTCTGAAGGACTTCACCACCAAAGCTTCTTCGAACGAGGAGATCGACAACCAAGAGGAAAGCGTCTTGCCAAGGCGGGGGATCGGTAGAGTCCATCTCCACAAGAAAAGCTAAGTGAGACGAGAACAAACTCTCCCTACACTACTGCCATTTATAGGCATGGAATAACTCCCCCTTCTCAAGTAAAGCTAAGTAAGACTAGAACAAACTCTTCCAACTACTGCCATTAATACCAATGAATATCTTCCGCCGAAAAGTCTTGCCAACGTCTGGTCAAGCTGAGTAGGAACATGCCCCCTCCAGATTTCATGCTCAGGAACATGTTCGTGCTGGACACGAAAAACGAGGCGGAGGAAAAGGCCGTGGCTGATTCGATGCCGCGTCTCGAGCACCTACATATGGGATTCGGCATGTTAAATGGAGACACGCTGCGATCTATCATATGCAACTGCAAGGGTCTTCGCGTGCTCGACATACGTGGGTGCTTCAACGTGATCTTCGACGACGAACTCTGGAAAATTTGTTATTCAATACAGACGTTTAAAAAACCCTTTGAAAATTTAATCCCAGTACCAGGGGAACCTGTATACGAGATGTATAATGATTTAGATATGATCTATCATTCCTGGGGTGAATAGTGAAAACGTTAGCATGCATGCATACATTTCTTTATATTTTTTACTAGTCTACATACAAGATATTTTTTATGAGTTCGATTCTCCATTTTGACAAAATTTTACTTTTGTCAATACTAATTTTTTACATGATTAATTTTTTTTATAAATAAAATGGACTGTGATATAATGACGCCTAAGACGGCTCACTTCTGAGATTTTGACATTTTCCAACACAGATTTTACCATTAATACAATATCTCAGTGTAATCATATCCAAGAGATTTCGCCATTTCCCAACACAGATTTTATCTTATTCAAAATGAATTCTGGCGGTACAAATTCTACTCATATTAGTGGTATCAGTGCCATTCACCATAATTAATGGTGATCGATACGAAAACATTGGTTTCTTTTTCACAACCCTTTAAAATCTATTTACACAGCCAAACAACCAAACTAATTCATCTTCACGAGCCTTCAAAACCAATTTATATAGATTCAAAACAAAACTAAACAGCCAAACTATTTAAAATTCACAACCCTACAGAACAGTCCTAAATGTACCATTCTCCGTCTTATATGTATCATTCTCCGTCCTACATGTATCATTCTCCGTCCTACCTCCGTCCTAAATGTACCATTCTCCGTCCTATATGGACCATTCTCCGTCCTACATGTATCATTCTCCGTCCTATATTTACCATTCTCCGTCCTAAATGTACCATTCGCCGTCCTAAATGTACAATTCTCCGTCCTAAATGTACTATTCTCCGTGTTAGAGGAACGGAGAATGGCCATTAACAGCCAAACAGTCAAACTAATTCATCTTCACGAGCCTTCAAAACTAATTTATATAGATTCAAAACAAAAGTAAACAGCCAAACTATTTAAAATTCACAACCCTACAGAACAGTCCTAAATGTACCATTCTCCGTCTTATATGTATCATTCTCCGTCCTACATGTATCATTCTCCGTCCTACCTCCGTCCTAAATGTACCATTCTTCGTCCTATATGGACCATTCTCCATCCTACATGTATCATTCTCTGTCCTATATTTATCATTCTCCGTCCTAAATGTACCATTCGCCGTCCTAAATGTATAATTCTCCGTCCTAAATGTACCATTCTCCGTGTTAGAGGAACGGAGAATGGCCATTAACAGTCCCAAAAATTGTTTCATACTAAGTTAAAAGCATATAATAGCACCCAAAAATGTTAACAATAGAAAAATTCTACAGAACCCAAACAACAGACTCGAACCTAGGCCTTCCATGTAAAAGCCAAACAGCACAACCAACTAAGCCTGGAATAAGACATCAATAATGCTAAGTCTACTACCAAATGCTTACAACACTCTTCCAACCTTCACCCATTGCTGACATGTGGGCCATGGCCCATATGTCAGCAATGGGTGAAGGTTGTAAGAGTGTTGTAAGCATTTGGTTGTAACTGTAGCATTATATCCCCAACTTCCAATAAGGAAAAAAATTGAATATCCCCAACTTCCAATAAGGAATAAGAAGAGTCGGTTAGGAACGTGTATATATATACATAGGGGTCCCCATTCATCTGAGTAGGTTGCACATTTAACATGGCTCCAAAAAGATCATCTGGTTGGGAACCATTGCCAGAGTCTTCTTCCAGTCGTCGCCGAGCCTCTCCGTATGGAGCACCCTCTGTGCCGCCTCCGGCCCATAACTGGCTGGCAGCGGCTGCGGACTTCCTGACCTCCTGCGGGTTGTCACTGGAGGTCATCGCTCGACCTCTTCATCCGGCGCCCAACTTTGACCTGTTGCCGATCACTCCGGAGGAACGGGATTCTCTGGAGAAGAGGGAAGCGTTTCGCCGCCTGTGCCATAGGACGGGTGTACGCATCCTGCAGGACTTTGCGGAGATCCTCCGCGAGGCCAGTGAGGGCTAGACCCTTTTTTTTTCTTTTTTTTCGTTTTTTACAGTTTTTTGTCCTCCTCTTGTATACTTCTCCGGAGAATGTTCCGGCGACGAAGCTGGGATTTAATGAAATATAATATTTTGTTAACTCAATTTGGTTTCGGCTACAATCAAACTTTTACAACCTTCTTACAACTTACACCCATTTGCTAACTATAGCATTGCTCTTTATAATTAACAAATCTTGTTACGTCAAATCCATATATCAGCGACGATTTCCCCATCAATGACTTGTTACGTCATAGAATTGATTATGCTGCCAGCGTCAATCTTACCGTCAAATCCATCTTAAATATGATTACAAAGTAAAATAGAGGACAACTTTGAGTGTTTCAATTTTACTCTTTTCAAGTACATAGTCTTCTTATTTTCAAAAATTTAATCAAATATTCGAAAAATAGAAATATTGAGATTAAACTTCACATTCTTAAATATGTTGTCAAATTTTTTTTAAATAAACATGTTTCCACCACATTTTTTCTGCCAAATTTTTCAATAATTTATACGGAACACGTGGATATATACTAGTAATAATAGTAATAAATTTAATTTTGGAATGTAGTTTTTAAAATTAGGGTCTCAAAATCCCAAAGGTTTATGTAGTGATTTCACATGGATATATACTAGTAATAATAGTAATAAATTTAATTTTGGAAAGTAGTTTTTTAAATTTAATAGTAATAAATTCGACCGTCTTATACTAGTAATAATAGTAATAAATTTAATTTAAGACTCAAAACTATTCTAATTATTTCTACTTCCCAAGGTCATATAAGACGGTCGAATTTTCCCTCTTCTTCTCTCAAACCCTCTTTCTTCTCCCAAACCCTCTCCCAAACCCTCTTCTAATCAAAATGCCGCCGAAGAAACAACGACCGTCGCCGAAGGGGAAGAATCCACAAAGGGATGCGATACTGGCCCGAAGGGCAGAACTTGCAAGGGCGGCAAAAACCAAGATTATGGTCGCTAGGGCAGAGGCCGAAAGGGCAGAGGCGGAAGCAGCGGCGGAAGCAGCGGCGGAAGCAGCGGCGGCAGCAGCGACGATGAAAGTGGAGGCGGCAGCCAAGCCACGTACAAAAAAGGCTAAAAACACTCATTGCTCGACAAAGATCGGAAAATCTATCTTCGATACAGAGTCGTCGGAAGACTCAACTTATGAAGATCGAAGGCGTACTCAAGCGAAGGCTAAGGTGGCAACGGATACAGAGTCATCATCGTACTCTGTGGATTTTGAATCCTCATCAGAAGAGGAAAATGAAGAGGAAGAGCAATCATCAAATAAGTCCCAGGCTGGAGAGGAGGTAAAAAAATTTAAAGACTCTAAAACTAAGAAGATTTATATTAAATATTTCAAGAAAAAGGCTGTTATGCCTGAAAGATCAATTAAGATGGATGATGTCGAAGACGAAGCTTTCCTAGATTATTAAAATTCTATCAATTGGAGAAACTGAACAAATCATGTTTTGAGAAAATCTCCCAAACAATAGTAAGAGAATTTTACTCAAATCTTTCGGCTGAAATTAAAGAAAAAGAAGAGGATCAACCACTGGTGTTTCTGAGAGGGAAACTAATTAGGGTAAATGCTGCTGTCATCAACAAATTTTATGGATTTGATCCAGTTCCTGAGTTTGATATGAAAGATATTGATAATGTTTCCATGACGGATGCAATTCATGAGATTACAGGTGTTTCAATGGGTGCCAAGACCCCTCAAAATGTATACAAAGATCAATTAAAAACTTTGTATAAATTGTTGCATGCCTACGTATCTCAAACACTCAACCCTACTGGACATGAGTTTTCCATCCATTCCGAGAGAGTAAAATTTCTTTATTATATGGGGAAGAAAAAAAGGATGGATATAGGTTCCTACATGTTCAGTAGAATGATGCATCTCGTGGGAAAACCAACTGCAAGGACAGCTCTCCCTTTCGGAGGATTAGTATGCTCGATGGCTATTAAACATTCTGTCCCAAGCTTAGCAGGGGATGTTTATATTAAAAATAAAGGCCCCATGAGAAAACTAACCTTTACTTGAATGTTTGGAAAACGGGCAGCAGCTGCAAGCAAACCATCAACATCTGGAAAACCATCAACTTATGGAATCAAAAACACTAAGGACAGGGTTGATGATCTATACAATTTTGTTGCTGCAAACTTTGAGA
Organism: Iris pallida; assembly: GCA_029216955.1. Lineage (NCBI taxonomy): Eukaryota > Viridiplantae > Streptophyta > Magnoliopsida > Asparagales > Iridaceae > Iris > Iris pallida. Next base: position 13,468,761 of record JANAVB010030817.1, on the reverse strand, counting down.
ATGTCTTCAAAGAGATGAAGACTATATCCGACAACCAGAAATTGATTCTGGATAAGATTAACCAGATAGAGGTTTAATTTGCTGACCAAGAATAAGATTTTCCTTCCCTCGTGAAGAAGGTAAATGGGGCTAGCCCAAACTCTTATGTAAAAATACACACTGTGCACATTGACACTTTAATGCTAGCCATCACTTTGATACTTCTATTTATGTTTCTGGATGTCATTTCTACATATACAGTGAGTCCATACTGACTATAATTTTTCTTAATCCGTCCCTCAAGGTGTAGGTGAAGGATATTTTGAGAAAGAAGAAGAAGTAGGAAAAAAAAAAGAAACAAGAAGAAGAAGATGGAGATGGCTATGAAGATTCATCTTTTGAGTTTTGAATGTCTCTTATTTCAATTTGGAAGTAATATTTGACTTGTAATATGGTTCTGAATATTTGTTGGTCATGGCGGACAAACTAAATTTTGTGTTTGAAATATTGTAAGACTAAACTTTTCGCTTGTACTAAGTGCATAGTTCGTAATTTGTTTTAAAAATGTAATATGGTCTTGAATTTAGAGTAGGTCTGATATTTATTTGGATTATTGTATTGTGAATTATGCAGGTTCTATGTTGAATTACTAACGTGGATTGGGCAGATTACTGTAACGTGAATTATGCAGTTTATTGGACTTGGAATGAAGTATACTTAATTTGATTATAATTTTTTGGTTGAAGCGTTTATTTGGTTGGCAGTTGGCCTTCATAGATGATATTGATATTTTGGTGTATTCCTTTGATTTGCAGATGCCCATCACAGATTTCATGAGTCCTGGGTGCATTGCTAGGGTTTACAGGTGGCCTCATTACGGATGCATTCCTAGGATCACTAAAACTTTATTTGATTTTAATGTGTTTTGCTTTCTGTAAAAAATTATTACATCGATGTCATCAGTATGAATTCGATGCCAGTGCCTGTTCATCCCTTGTTATTGCTGAAGCAAAATTGTAATCCTGCCTGTTCATCCCTTGTTATTGTGGAAACATAATTATAATCCTGCCTGTTCATCCTTTGTTATTGCCATCAGTACATCGATGCCATCAGTATAAAGTCGATGCCAGTGTAATGCATAATGTAATGTAAAAAAAATTCTCTTTGATAGTAGGTTAATTATATTCAAACATTCGCAAGAAATTTTGTTCAGCCATACAGTGGAAGCCTGATAAAATGATATTCGAATTTTTTTGAAAATGATTTAATATTAAATGAATGTACTATGGTAAATGATATTAAAAATACTGTAAATATTTGGTGAAAAAATATGAGATACTTGAACATTTTCAGTCCTAAATGTACCATAATTTGTTAAAAGCACAGAGAGTGTCCGTTCTCCGTTTTCAAAGAACGGAGAATGGCCATTCTCCATGTTAAAGGAACGGAGAATGGCCATTCTCTTTGAGAATGGCCATTCTCCGTGTTAAAGCAAAGAGAACGGCCATTCTCTGTCCATTCGCCGTGTTAAAAGCAAAGAGAATGGCCATTCTCCGTCCATTCGTCGTGTTAAAAGCAAAGAGAATGGTCATTCTCCGTCCATTCGCCGTGCTAAAAGCAAAGAGAATGGCCATTCTCCGTGTTAAAAGCAAATAGAATGGCCATTTACCGTCCAAAAAAATAATCTCTTCGAAAATATTATCATTAGAAAAGTAAAAAATATTTCGTCCGATCAATACAGATTTTTTTTTAAATATGTGAGCAGATGATCCGCCCGACCTCAGAAGCAGGTTTTCTCAGTTCACCACCACCACCATGACATGTAGCTTTATTAACAAAATATTAAATTATTAGATGAAAAATAAGATTTCTGACAATGGCATGGACAGTAAAATTAGAGCGGCGCCGCTGGTACTTCTTCTTGTTCGAGGAGGTTTCGACGACGTCCGACGCGAACCGGACCGATTCTTCTCGGCGCAGCTGGTACTCCTCGTTGTTCTAGGAGGGCTCGACGATGTTCGACGCGATCCGGACCGATTTTTATTTCCTTCTTCATCTCCGTTTCTCTTTCCACCATAACCACCAACACCACCACCACGACGGCCTGTAACCAAAAAAAAAATTACGAAATATTAAATTGGACGGACTTTTGAGAGAGTAAATATGAGTTAATTTAGGGTGTTCATTGAAAAAATTAAAGTGAAGAATGACCTGCTAAAGCAAGTTACCAACAGGTCAAAAGTCTAAATCAGCATTAAATGATGTTTCTACACTATTATTCAATCCGAACCATTGGATCAACATCCAACGGTCCAAATTTCGGATGTATCGATACATCCATTTCCAGCGGATGTATTGTAGAACGACCCTATATATATATATATATATATATATATATATATATATATATATATATATATATATATTATTTTTTGAAGCAATGGATAATTGTGGCGAATTTGCCTCCACTGAAGATCGAATTTCGACCACCTGGGCCGCATGCATATCTCTTAACCACTATACTAGAGGTCATATATATATATATATATATATATATATATATATATAACCACTTTATAAATAAAAGAATGTTTGATCCATACACCACTCAGTAACCTCAATCTACCAAAAGGCAGACCTGACCTACCAAAACTCTACTTACTACTCTCACTACAAAAATAAGCCAAATTAGCGACGTCAATATACGTCGCTAATTAAGGCATATACGTCGCTAAAGTTATTTAGCAACGTATTTAGCGACGAAAAATGAAGGTCGCGAAAAACCTAGTCGCAGATGACACATTCGTCGCCCTACGTCGCTGTTTGCGACGTCACCACTATGTCGTTGTGTCGTCGTAAAATTAGCGACAGAGGGCTACGAACATTGACGTCGCAAAATTAGCGACATAGTACGACGTATTAGCGACGTCCAATTTTATTTATGTGATGACATGGCATGCCTGCCACGTCAGCATCTTAGCGACGTATTAGCGACGTCAGTATTCTACAGTGAAGCGACGGATTGCGACGGTTAGCGACACAACGTCGCTATTTAGCGACGTACCTGTACGTCGCTATCTGTCGCTATCCGTCTCTATACGTCGCAGAATAATAAAAAAAATATTTAAAAAAATATAATGTGTATTTTTGTTATGCTGTGTGTCTGTGTTTACAGTGTGTGTGAAGTGCAGTGTTCGAACCATCGACAGTTTCGCTTACTATTCTATATTTTATCTTGGATAAAAAGAGCAACAGTTCAGGGTGCACTTCTCAGAGCTTCCTCTTCACGTCCTTCACCTTCTCGGGATCCTGTACGACGTCCCGAGAGAGTGAATGATGTGAAAATGAAGCTCTCAGAAGTACACCCTGAACAGTTGCTCTTTCTGTCCAAGATAAAACATACAACAGTAATCGAAACTATCGATGGTTCCGAATACTGCATTTCACATACACTGTAAACACAGACACACATCATCACAAAAATACACATTATATTTTTTTAAAATTTAAGCAATACCTCCTTTGTATATCAGATCATCGCTTATAACCCAGCGTAGGTATATTTGTCATCCTCGTCGCAGATATGACAAAGTAAATATCACAATGAAAATACCAACAAAGTAAATATCATGAAGTAAATATCCAACAAACATACATGTCCACAATGCAGGGCAAATAAGAATGAAAATCAGTGTACAGAAACGGTCAATGGGCCCATAGGGCCAATACATACAAAGATGATAAAAAAAATCTACTGGATCACTGAGGACCCCTGCCGCGCATCTGGGATAGCATGTACTCATACTGCTCCTGTGTGAGCTACACCGTAGGGGCAGTAGGAGGCAGTACAACGTCTGGAGTCGGCACCGTCGATGGACCGGGAGGACGTATCTGCTCCAACTCTCGCAGTCGGTCACCATGCGCAGCAAGGGTACTCACCATCCTCTGAGTACTCTCCTCAAGAGAAGTATGTAGCTGGGTGAGTGAGGCAGCCACGGTCCTCTGCGATCCCTCCAGCTCGACCTGTCTACGCTCTGTGCTCTGCGTAGACTCGGTGAGCGTGTGCAAGCTGTCAGCTGTAGCCTGCTGCAGACTCATCAACCCCTGTATACTGCGCTCGACCGCATCAAATCGTCCGGTGATCATCGGATCGTCGGATCGTCGCTCTACCCCAGCTGCCTCAGAAATCTGCTGCTGCAACTCTCGATACAGCTTGTGGAGCTGTCTGCACACATCCTGTACTCGTGATGACGCCTGCGAAGCTGGAGACTGCGCACTGACAGAGGGGGCCCGGGATGACTCTGAAGCCAAATAGGTGCCGTAGGATCCCGTACCGTAGTACGTACCCTTCTGAAGACCGCCAACGACGGTCATCCAGAGCTTGTCCGGTGATGGAGCTGTAGGCGGCTGGGAGGAAGTACCAGCCCCTCCCTCTACTGGCGCACTAGCAGCAGCAGCCGCCTCCTTTTATAGCCGAACAAACTCGGCCTAAAACAATGTTTGCTAACGTATAAGTGTTTGCTAAAGTCTATATTTATATCTATTTTCCTGTTTTCTAAATTATAGTAAATTAATATAAAGAATAGAACGTACATATGCATGCGTCGTCCTCTCGTCAATGAACTCCCCAGCCCTCCGATGGGTGACCAGGAAGACGGTCACCATATTGGGGTCCTCATCCTTTTTTACCTGTTAAAATATATTATCTATTATTAGTATTAAACATTCTATCCAACTATATATAAAATAATGTCCGTCATATGAAACGTACCAGACGACGAAAATGCTCCGTCATCGGAATGGAGCCACCACACCACTTACCGGCGCTCGATCGCGCCACCTTGGCCTTGTCAGACCGCTCCTGGTACCTGGGCTCGCCGAATCTAGCCTTCATCGCAGTCCACTGCTCTGGCGTGATCCAACCATGGATCGGCTTTTCGGAGCGATTACGAGACTTCTGGTCGTGGATCGCATCACGGATGAGCTTGCCTGCGACGGCAGAAAATTGGGCCTCGATCTTCGCCGCCCGGTGTGGTGGATAGAAATAGGTCCTCTACAAGATGGACACACATTATCCAATAGGCACAAATTCGTATATTATGTCTTATTATGGGACATACATTAGTAGCGGACAGTTACTAATAACCATGCTATATCGCACATAAGTTCTTGTGCATCCAACGTGTACACATACGCTATCGATTCTTACTGATGCCAATCTCATTCAGACACACTAGATTCGTTTCGATATCGCCAGGGTCAAGTTGAAAATTGTCTTAATTAACATCAATTTTCAAGACTTGAATATAATGTCACCTACAACCGATATCTAAGACCCCATGACAAAGTCAAGTAGACCCCATGAACATAATGTCACCTACAACCGATATCTCATTCAGACACACTAGATTCGTTTCGATATCGCCAGACCATATATATATAATGTCACCTACAACCGATATCTAAGATCCCATGACAAAGTCAAAGACATTATTGACAAGACTTGAATATAATATCAACCAATATCCTAAGATACTACTTAGAATCCTAGGATACTATCTTAACTCTAACATATTAACTGGCTAACTTAGGATACTAAACGTATCCTCTAACATCTTATGTATCCTAGATATCCTAACATCTATCTCTAACACATATATATAGGAACTAGCCGCTGCCGCTGCCTATTGCACTAACATACTGTTAGTATCCCTCTATGAATTGGAATATGTGATACATGTATTTGTCTTCAAGAATTAAACATATGCAATTACCTATCACATACATATTCCTTCATTTGTATATAGTGAGACACACATCTCTCCATGAGTTGTGGCCAAGGTAAGCTACTGTCCTGCTGCCTTCATGGATTCTGAACTCTACTACACTAATCTAACACTCACACCAACACTCACATGAACCTAGACTAACATTCTATTATCTGATACCATATTATCCTGATATGCATATCCCTTACTAACATCCTAACATACAAGGATACCAAACTTACTGATACTCAAGTGAGTATCTCAAAAACTCCCTATTCACCTATGGTTACAACCCATACCCTAAACTCTGATACAACTAACCAAGTGACCCCAAGCCTCTGATACATACTAGACACCCTATAGATTAGACCCTCTGATACATGATACTAAGGCTAACCCCCATACCTATGGCCTAGTGTCACGAGTCAATGGCCACTTGGGCAATCACCAAAAAGGAGGGTGTTCCCTGCTACTGTCACTGCTCTGTGGCAGAGCCAAGGGCAATGCAGTAGCCAAAGCAAACTCTACTTTTCCTTGCCTAATGCCTATTGTTTGTAGTGCCTAGCCAAGGCCACTGCTCTGTGGCTACTAGCAAATGCAAGGCAAATGCCTAAGCCAAAATCTGTTAAGACAAACCATGCCAACCCAAGCATTGCAGGCCACACATGCATATGGTTTCCTATAAACCAACCCATCTAAACACCTACACTCGATCATGGGGCACTCTCCTGTGCATCCAATGCACAGGTCTAATGGCCCCTAAACCTGTCACACCCCATCCTGCCATTAAGTTGCTGCCCATTAACACAGGTAACTCTCCTATACATTCACACTTCTCACACTCTCTTCCTCTGTGATACATGTATTTGTTACATCTGTTACATCCGCTGCCGCTACCTATTGCACTAACAGTATGTTAGTATCCCTCTACTAATCCTATTGGGCATAAACCCATCCTAGCCACTCTCGAAATTTCTCCATGGGTGATATCAAATCCATCCTAACTTCCTAATGAGGACTCAAAATAGCCTCAAAATCGAACCTATGGATTCAAAACACACACAATAGCTGTGTGTGTGTCTGTGTGTGTGTGTGTGCGTGTCCGTGTATGTGTGTGTGTGTGTGTGTGTGTCCGTGTGTCCATGTGTGTGGGGGGGGAGAGAGAATAAGGAGGAGGAGGAGGAGTGTTAGGGTTTATCGGAGAGAAGGAGGAGCAGCTCGGATTGGGGGAGGAGGAGCTCGGGGGGGGGGGGGGGTTGGGGTCGCCGGGGGAGGAGGGAGTCGCCGGAGGGGGGAGGGAGTCGCCGAGAGCTCCGCACGAAAATGAAAATTATAAAATTTTCGAGTGAGGGGGAAAAAGGAAACAGTCCCGTGCCCTAAGTAAAAAAGTTAGCGACGTTAACTGTCGACATCGCTAAACATCGCAATCATTTTAATATATGGCGATATTTAATAATATGTCGCTGAACGTCGCTATTCTGCGACGTAATTTATCTACTGTCGCTGAACGTCGCTATTCAGCGACGATTGGCGATGCCAATAGAAGTGCATCGCTATATTACATATTTAGCGACGGTATTTTGTTCCGTCGCTAAACAACGTCGCTAATATAGCATATTTTAGTAGTGTCTCTACTCAGAATGTAGAGATCCTCATCGATGCTTTTCTCCATACCTACGATCGAGCTCTTCACTCCCTTGAAAACTCTTCTATTCCTCTCTCGCCAAATGTGCCACACCATACACTGGAGGCTACTTTTCGTACTCGAATACAGCTTCCTGTTCTTCTTCTTTTGAACGTCCAGCTCTACTAACTCCTCCAAAGATCTGACTCCAGTATGGACCAGGCCTAAGACCCGACGTCGGCGAAGCCACAGTTCACTGCTGAGTGGGCAGCGGAAGAACAAGTGGTCGTGGGATTCAGGAACCACATTACATAAAGGACATTTCTGATCGTCGACCTTCAGCCCAAATTTGATCATTCTGTCCCTCGTGAGGAGCCTCTTCATGACTGTTTTATATAGGCAATAATTGAACTTAGGAGCTGACTCCTTGGACCAAATGTGGCCGGACCACTTGGACTTGGGGAAGGCGGTTCTGAGCTTCTCGTAAGCCTGCTTCGTCGAGAACTTATCCGTGTGAGAATCATCCCATTTCCAGTGATCAGAGCCAACATCCCTCTCAATTTTGATCCTGCGAATCCTCCATGCCCATCTTTTTATACTAGCTCCAGTGTCAAACACCCAGTTCCCATCAAGAATGAGAGAACTAACCTTCATCTCCTTGTTGTGGATGCTGCCAATGTCCAGCTCGTCTTTCTCGACGATGCTTTGGTGATCTATCCAGGGATCCGTCCACACATTGGTGAGGGTGCCATCATGAATGACTCTGGAAATACACGACTTCTGTCGAGCTCTTTGAGTGAGGATGGACTTCATTGTAACAGAGAAATTTGAGTTGCTTTGGGCAACCCAAAAGCTAACGTTCTTCAGGTATTTACTCGTCATCCAATGTGCCCAGTAGGAATTTCCCTCGAGCAAGCTCCAAGAGAGTTTAAGGGCAGCAATCTCTCTAACCGTAGAGAGTGATCGAAGACCAACTCCTCCTTCGTCTCTCGGTCTACATAAGTCTTGCCACGCGATCGCTTGTAGCCCTCCTCTCCAAACAAACCTGGCGCATAGGCTCTCAATCAATCTAATCGTCTTCATGGACAGGAGAACGACTTGAAACCAGTACGCGACCATGGAGTTGATCACCGCTCGGACTAGTTCGATCCGGCCTCCGAAGGAGAGGAGCTGTGCCTGCCAACCCTCCAACCTACTTCCACCATCTGAATGAGGCTGTTGCAGTCAACGTACCTAGCGTAATTCGACGCGAGCGGGACCCCGAGGTACCTGACGGGGAGAGCCCCAATCTGTATTTGAAACAAATTAGCCCATTTCTGCTTCTCCGAGCAAGTTCTGCTTAGGAACAGTGAGCTCTTCTCCTTTTTCAAGCTGAGCCCAGAGGCAGCCTCAAAATTGCTAAGAATATCAAGTAAACTTTGGACCCCAAACTCTGTAGGCTGAATAAAAACCAATAAGTCATCGGCGTAGATAAGGTGAGTCACAGTAGGCTTAACTAACCTGTTAATCGGGACGATCTCCTTCCAGTACTCGGCCTTATCCATGAGGCAAGAGAAATGTTCCATTACCATGGTGAATAAGCAAGCAGACAACGGGTCACCCTGTCTGAGCCCTCTCGAGCTATGAATGAAACCGCAAGGAACACCTCGAATTATGATGGAGAAGGATGGGGTAGATATGCATTCATAAACTCGATCAACCCACCAGTCTTCAAAGCCCATGGCCTTCATTATCCGGATCACGAAGTGCCTGTTGACGGAGTCGTAGGCCTTCCTGAGATCAAGCTTAGCACATGCCTTATTGCTCCCCACCTTATTGAAGTCTCTGACTTGCTCGTTCGCGAGAAGACAATTCTCTGCGATACTCCTTCCCTGAATGAAAGCCGACTGGTTTAACGAGATCAGTCCAGGCAAGAGGGCCTTCATCCGCTTACACATTAGGTGGGCTATCATCTTGTAGATGAAGTTGCAACAGGAGATAGGCCTGAAATCCTTCAGATCCGAGGCCCCAGCTATCTTTGGGATGAGAGTAATGAAGGTGTGATTGAACTCCCTCAATAGTTTTCCTGTCCTGAAAAAATCTCTCACCGATTCTAGCATGAGAATCTTAACTGTGTCCCAATGGTTTATGAAGAACCCCGCCGTAAACCCGTCCGGCCCCGGGGATCTATTGGCCTTGGACGAGAGAACAACTTCCTCCAATTCTTTTAGAGAAACAATCTTCCGCAATCCGACATTCGCTTCTTCAGTGAGGAGTCTTTTACATATAACAGGTTCAGCAGGTACCTGGGAATCCTTTTTGTTGTATAGCTCATAGAAAAACTCCTTGACCTCCGCTTCTATCTCGACCGAGTTTTCAATCTTGTTCTCATTCTTCCCGAGCAGCAAGGCAATTTGGTTACGACTCCGCCTGGCTTTAACGACCCCGTGGAAAAACTTGGAACAGGTGTCTCCGTGCTTCAGCCAGTCGCATTTAGCCTTTTGCTTGAGACTGATTTCCTCAAGCATAGTCATTTTGACCACCTTCTCTTTGAGCCTTCTTTCTTTTTGGAAACTAGCCTCTGAGGGAGAAGTCTGGTTAAGGAGTTGAACCTCTTCTAGTTGTTCTTGAATCTCAACCAAGTTAACTCTAGGCTTATCTCTGACCCAGGATTTGATCTTGGCCTTCACTTCCTTGAGTTTGGACATCAGTCGAAATTGACTGAAACCATAAACCTGCTTAGCCCATCCTTCCTTGACAGCCTCATCGTACCCCTCTTGATGCTTCCAGGAGTTGCAATATCTGAAAGGAGGAGGACCTCTCGAGCTATTACCCAGGAAATTCACCACAAGTGGAGAATGATCACTAGGACCTGCAGGCAATCCTAACACACCAACGTCAGGGAAAGAGTCGAACCAAAAGGAGTTACCTAGGGCACGATCAAGCTGACATTCAATGCGATTGACGATAGCCTGGTTATTCCATGTCCATAGCACTCCCTGTCTCTTAAGATCCGAAATGCCTGCTGTGAGAGCGCAGTCCTGAAAGTCTTCAAGAATGAAGTCCGGAACCTCTCTGCCTCCCCTTTTCTCATGCTTGTACATAATGGCATTGAAGTCGCCAATAAATAACAGGGGCATCGACGAGCCTATTCCCAGGCTAACCTCAACGACGTCATTCCACAGAGAAGCTCTGAGCTTGCGGTCATTGAACCCATATACTGCACCAACCAGCATGTTCAGACCACCATTGTTGGAGAACTCCACTACGATGTATATATATATATATATATATATATATATATATATATATATATATATATATATATATATATATATATATATATATATATATTTTTTTTTTTTTTTTTTTTTTTTTGAGGGTGTCCACTTCTTAATGGTGCTTGGAGGCATGCCTCCAAGGGGGCTCGAACCCGCGCCACTGCGCCGGGGTGCTCCACCGTTTCCAACGGTATATATATATATATATATATATATATATATATATATATATATATATATATATATATATATATATATATATATATATATAATTTTATTTTATTTTTATATATACACACACGTTACTTCTACCATTTTTATAAATAGAAAAAATAAGACATCCCAAGCCGGAGTCTTGTCTCTTTTCAGTTAACGTTATATATCTCTTATACAAAACACAAAGGATTTTGAATCCTAGGGCTGACTGTGCCAAGATAAAGAGTAGTTGGGATTTAATCTTGGTGAATCAACGGTTGTGGGGTTTTATGGGGAAGAGCATTATTGAGAGTGGGGTTTTATGGGGAAGAGCATTATTGGGAGTGGAATTTTATGGGGAATCCAAAGATGGGGATTTAATATTTTGATGGTTGGAATTTAATATTTTGATGGGGACCTCATAATGGTTGTGGATGAGCATTATTGAGAGTGGGGTTTTATGGAAAATCCAAATAAAATTCACATCCAGCAGTGGTTGGGATTTAATATTTTGATGGGGCCTCAAAATTATTATTGTTCTTTTAAAATTGGGGGTCCAAGATTTTGAGGGAGAATACCTTAAATGAACCATGTCCTATGGGCACGGGTTATGACTAGTATATATATATAACAAATTAAACATGTTTAAACATAAAAGATTAGGTGTGCTGCATGTGCATGATAGTCCCCTCAACTCAAGGGCTAGTTCAAGGCACAGGCAGGTTGCATTGCATAGCATAGCCATGATGGTAAAAATCTTTGGCCTTTATCATTGAATGCCTATCAAATAAACTTTCGCCCATATTATGATAGTAAGGGAGACCACATGTTGGATTATAATTGTAGCCCAAAAGAGAGCATCGATCAAAATTAAAGTTACTGCTCTCTCTCTCTCTCTCTCTCTCTCATTCGTATGTACAGAAACAGATCACAAAAAGAAAGTGGGAAAAAAGAAAAAGAAAAGAAGAAGTACCATCCATTTCTTCATCTCTCTCCATATCTATGATTCTGTATCAACCTGGATCTACGCCGATTCACGAGCACGCGTCTACTTACCAGCTTTCCAAGTCTCTCTCCCACGTGCCACTTGGTGATGGCGCTAGCTCCCTCCCTCTCTCTTGCACGTGTGCAACTTTCTTTCTTTCTTATTTTTACGAAGAGAAACTTAATTAAACATTGAATTGTTAAATTTGTAGAACATGAGAATCGGTCATGCAACTGAATGTATTTAAACGGATAAGATTGCACCAGTGGCGTCCTGACCTTGTAGGCCCAGGCGAACTCCAAAATGGGTTCCATAAATACTAACTAACTAAAATAAAAAAAAATATAATAAAAAATATTGCCACCAAGTTTTGAACTTAAGACCATTGGTGTGTAAGATCTCTAGTGTACAAGTATAAGATGATAAACACTACACAACAACTCCTTTGAGTTAAACATACCTCATAGTACATTATTGTTCTGCCCATATATAGTTTTCGGGCCATGGGCCATCGTCCAGCCTGCCATGGGTCAGGACCGTCCCTGGATTGAACCGATTTCTTCTATGTTTTTTAGATAATACGATTGTAAAATATCCCACACAACAATGTTGTTTGCTGTTTCACCTCGCAACGAATCTTATTAGTTGGAAAGAACGTAATTATGTAGGAATAAATTGTGTTATCCACGTCAGAGTCCACCTCATATATACTAGTTAGCTACGTGCACGTACAAAAAATACTTATATGATATTGTTAAAAAATTATATAAAAGTTAAATTATATTAAAATATTTTAAATACGATTTGAATATATTTGATTAGTATTTGTCATAGATATGTTTTAAAATTTTGGATATATGTTTAGTTATGTAATATCATGTGCTTAGTTTAAATATAATTTAAATATTGAATCTATTTTAGAATATATTATATGTTCAAGTAGTAATAATTTTAGAAGAATTTTTTTTAACTACGTGAGAATACATAATCGATAGATAGAAAGAGTTTTGAACTTATTTTATTACTAAATGGAGGATATACATACGGACAGCTCAAATGATCAGGATATACCTAAATCCAATATTCTAAAATTGGGGGAGGGGGGGAGGGGGTGGTGCTGCAGCCATGGACGGGCAGGGTAGAGCAGCCGGGGTGGGGGCGGTGGTGGGGGCAGCCGCACGGGAAGGGGGAGGGGTAGGGTAGGGTGGGGGCAACCACGTGGTGGGAGGGTGGCCGCGGGAGGTGGTGGGGTTGGTGGGGGGGTGGGAGGGGCGCTGTGGGGGTGGGGTGTGTGTTGGAGGGGGAAGTGGAACAATTTTGTCTTTTTATTTTATTTTTAGGTATTAAGTTAAAAATATTAGTTGAAAAATGATATAAAGTTAGTACGTATAATAGTTGAGATTATCAAGTTAAAAAATTCGAATAGTTGAGGATATCATGTTATAATTTAGCCAAATTTAAAAGTACTTCATTAAGTAAATATTTAATTACTTATTAAATATTAATTAACTGTCTTAATTATTATACTAATAATTAATTATCTTAATTATAGAACAATGATTAAATAAGTTGAGCATCTTAATTATCTTCATCAACTAACACTATTTAACATAAGACTACTTAATTATATATGAATATTCAACTAGTTAGCCAATTAATTAACTACTACTACTAAGTAATATTAAATAAAATCCTACTTACACACCACATCCTGTAAAAAAAAATGTGGGAATAGTAGATTAGGAAGAGAAAGAGGGGGACAAATTTTAGGGTTGTTATAATTATCCCAAAATTAGTGTTTGCCAAACAATAAATTTAATCCAAATTTACGAGCATTTTGGCCAAACTCTACTTCCAAATTATATTTACCAAACAGCTATACCTCATAATTTTGAGGTTGTATATATGAAATCACTCGATCACACGGCTAACTGTGAAAATGACATGTGAATGACATCAGATGTATGGGAGGAATATTATTTTCCATCAAGCTACAGAAAATGGGACATTTGTCACAATTATTCATCCTTTGTGTACTAAGAAAGAAAAGAGAGGAATATTTCTGACAAAGCTAGCAATCTATCTGTGTTTTAAGGATCTGGGTGAAGTGGATGGAGGAGCCCTATTTTGGATCCGGGTGGGGGACAAGCATCATTCTACCTCTATTTGTCGTTTTCTAACACTTTTGTTTGTACATGTTTCCACTTGCATTGCAAGCTCTTATCGGGTTTCGGAGTGTTTATACACCACCCAATCATCCATGCCCGGTCCGTGGCCCATGCAGAGTTGGATTTGGGTTTGGAAATGTTGAAATTTGGGTCTCGAAATCACTGCTAAAATTGGTCAATTTCGAAACCCAAACCCTAATATCCACTATTATGTGAAACCATAATACTAAATATCCCTGAAGATTAAAGGCACTCTATAGGAAGAAGAAAGACTGTTGGGAACATAGAATGTAGAGACTTGTGTGTCTTTGGTTTAAGAGATCAACTGAATATGCAAATAAAGCTGATCATATAACTTTCGTAAGATGTACTTGATGTTAGAAGAAATATAAATATATGATCCTCAATTCTTAGCATAACTCTTAACTCTAAAGTATTGGTGTACTAATGACAAGGGATTGATAAAGAAAACTTTTGATGTTGCAGGAAAAATTGTGCATATATATTTCACAATTGTTTTGATGTGCACAAAATTTTCAGAGCTCAGGCACTGCCTACACTTTTTTTGAAAGTTATCATTAATTACATTAGGCAGAAATACTTATCAGTCGCAATAACTTTTGCAGGAAAAAAAAAAATACTGATGAAATGAGTCTGTCGACCAGTTACATAGGGATGATACAATAATAATCTATCGATCGATCAACGAAACTAGCTGATTATTACAAGCCTAGAACTACATACTAGTAGCTGCACGACTTCAGAAACAAATCAGTTGGCATAACATCTGGATGGTGTTAATGCTTTCATCTCAAGAATAATCGTCTTCCGTCATCTATATTATCAATTTCATATAATTTGATGCAAAGCAAAGGTAATATTACTAATTGATAGTGAGATCTACCTGTAGAAGCCGAGATCCTAGCAGCAGACTTAATGGTTGTCACAATTTCCTCATTGCAGAGAGAAGGGGCATACATTGATGATAGCTCCATTTGTTGAAACAAATCAGACCCCTAACCCTTCTGATCTAGAGTTGCAGCTATCAGGAACAGTGTTGCTAAAAGGAAATCTCAGAAAGAAAATTTAAAGGAAAATATACAGCGACAGCGTCGAGCATCTATGGGCTGCTCCAGACTTCTCAAGATCATCATAAGTCACAGAAGTATTTGTCAGAGTAGAACAATATGTTCCCTGCTAACTCTCAAGTCAAGGACCTTCATAAACAATGGATCATGAAACTAAAAAAATAGTGTTGGCTTTCCATAATGCGAAAAAACGACTTATTTTGCTGGAAAATCTTGTGGAGACATCAAGTAATGCTTTTATTTTAATATCCCCAGTAGTCATTACGGATCTCGTCATCAAACTTCTTCTTGAGCTCTGGGTGCTTCGCAAAGTACTCGTCAGCTGTCATCGTGCTGATCTTTTGCTGTGAAGGGATAGTATTTTATGAGAACCATAATACAAAAAGCAATGCAGATGAGCAGATGAAATTAAAAGGTTGCCTTGTGCTGTTTTGATTTCTTACCTTCATCTCTCTAACTTCTGCAATTTCCTTCTCCAACCTCTCTGACTCCTTCAGAGATTGCTCTTCTGCTTCTTTAAATTCCATAAGCTGTCAATTCAGATAATTTTGTCATGCATCCTTCCATAAGAAAAAAAGAACAAGCTCCACAAGGGGGATAATATGGTAAAAATTTTAGTAGAATTGCATTGGTTAATTTGGTGATAAATATTGTTATGGTTCTGAAATTTGAGAGCCCTTTAAAACATACATATTGTTTGATATAGTACTTCACTGAGGAATCTCTGACCCATTTTCCAGACCACTAAAACTTGGCAAGTATTCCAGAATAATTTTCTTTTAAGAATTCTGCTATTATTTTATCGGCCATTGAAATCTACAATATATTATCTTGCTAATAGGATAAAACGATGAAGATAATGAGGTGAAACTATCATATTCCTATCATATTCGCAACACCTTGGCAATTTAATTCTGTTTTGCGCTTTTGCGTAACGTATCTTAGGGATGGTTGTGATTCCATATAACACATCATATCTTACCTCTTTGTTTAGAATAATTTATGATTTACCTTCTACAGTCTAAGGGAACATGGATGGAGGGTGCTTCTTGGTTGCATGATTAACTGTATGACAAAAAGGGTAGGTCCACTTGCACACCAATTGACTTTATACGTTTCTGGCAAACTCTTGTTCCTAGCTACCTTGTCCAGGAATTTTACACCGGCGTCGAGTTAACAGCCGGTAAGGAAAAATAATTTGTCCATCCCCTTGCTCATATCTACACATGACTCCCATATATATAAGCTAATAATATACATGGCAAGCTTGCCATCTCTCAAAGAATGTAAAGTAATTCATGAAACAAGAAATATCAGTAAATGATGCATATTACTTGTGTATTAAGTTGATATTTTAGGTACTTTTATCATGTGGTTGGGGGCTCAAGAAATTTAGACCAGGATATACCTAAATCCAATCTATTAAGCACAAGAATCAAGACTTACAATAAAAGATCAAGCACTTTTGGATGGTTGGAGAATTGATAAAGATTTTAGGTACCATAAGTGCCCTACTCCAAATTAGCTCTAAATATTAGTAGAAGATATAGAATACAGAGTAGAAATGATAAGCAAAATCTATGATTATCTCACCAGAGCATCGAACTTGGGCTTGTATTCAGGAGTCACATTATCAACATACTTGGGGATCTCAACTTCTGCAAACAGTAGGTGTAGACAGTATCAGCACAGCCAATTTATTCTCATTGTAATTTAAATGAAATTATTAGAAGGTAAATGATGCTCAAGCCAAATTGCACTTCCTGCTATATGCCTGATAGATCAAAGGAGATCTAGAAAGCAGACATTTGAACTGAATAAAGACTGCTTTAGGATGAAAAGCAGTAGCAGAGCAGCTTTTAAATGTCTGCTTTCTAGATCTCCTTTGAAAAGCTACCCAAGTCTGAAAATTATATTTTACAAGATGATGTTACCAAACAACTTATGGAACTGGTTTCACAAAAATAAGCAAAAGCAGCCATGATAAGCAATCCCAAATCAAGCCTAAGTTCATTGCAAACAATCTTTTGGTAAGATGGAGGCATATTTATGTGTAACCTTTGTTTCATATAGCTATTATAATGAACTTTCGGCTCTATGACATGACCTGCTTTTGATGAAACATTTAAAAGCATGATCTGCAAAATTGTAATGGGTTGATGAGACAGAAACATACTGTCGAAAGCTTCTTTATACATATCAACCAGGCGAGATCCAATACCCTTTCTATAATACTCCCAGTCAATAGGTTCAGGTTCCTACAAAATTTCAAAAGATAAACAAGAATATTGGTCATCCTTGCACAGAATAAGAATTAAGAAAAAGAAATCAGAAAACTTGCCACAAAAACATCTATAACTAGTTACTGTACTATGCAACGGAAAAAAAGGAAAGAAAACAGTGGAAGTATAATAAATACAGTACCCTAGTAGCATCATTCTTTAGACCATACATATTCTATACCAATTAGCATGTCAAGATTCATTTTCGTTTTAGATTCTGATGCATCATGCAGGCTTGATGTGTGTTCACATTGACCGGGCAATATTGATTGATTTGCTGCCAGTGTTCTGCAGAGGAAAAGAAAGATAAAGAAGGATTCCTTATCACTATAACCCGGAGAGGGTTATATAACTTATACCTTGAACCCTTCCCCAATTTGTAATTTGCTACCCCTACGCCATTAACATCGATACACTTCCTAATTTCATTTTTCGTATTCCTGACGCAGGGTAGCAAGTTGGGGATTCCTAAGGTGGAGTCCACGTGTCAAAATCCTGACGGCTGATCATATCATACTTTTTTTTCCAATATATTTAGTTGGGATTTGGTGATAGCACGTGGGAAATGTTGTCCAATTGGAAATTGGCACATGTACACCTTTAGAAAATTCATCTGATCCTACCCTAGGAACCTATATATGTGTGTGTGTGTGTGCGCGCGCCAATATATTTTCTAAGTGTGTGTGTATGTGTAATATTCTCTAGATACCTACATCGTGGTATTTCACGGTCAAATAGGATCATTATTTTTTTCTCGAGACTGCGAAAGCATGCAAATAATTTGTGCCTAACCTCCAGTGAAATTAGATCTTAGATTCCCTTCAGGCAGGTGGTCCAGCAGATTGACTTCCATCGTAGTGTTGCGGACTCCTCTCTTCATTCATCGTTGGACTCCAGGCATTGTTATACTAGACTGGCCACTACTATTTGAAACTTGAAAGAGAGTTGAAACAAAGACTAGTTCATTCTGCACTTGACGAACTGAACTGACAGGCTAACCTGAGGGTACCAGAAGAACTCTGTATTTCTGCCAGAGAATCAGTTTCTAGTTTCTCTCAAACATTTTACAAAGAGAAAATCATTGTTCAGGCAAGCAAATATGGCATGGAAGGCCAAGACGAGTGAAGCAAGTAAAGACAAAAGGTCATATCTAAAACAGGTACCCATCGGACAAGAACGACTTGGTTTGGAACAATTCACTTCTGGTACAGTGAAGAAGTCCGATCGAAAATGTGAACAAGCTAAATCAAGTATCATCTCCAGTGAAAATTAAAAAATATCTATCCATAAAGAACCTCTGCAGACTCAAAGAAGGACCCTCGACCAAAATCACATCTTTATCTTTTCTCCTAGGAATCATTAACATGGCTAGGAGGTTTCTTTTCGATGACTTCGTCGTCGTCTTGGGTCTCTTCGACTTCTTTGCCTTTGGAGGACTCGGCCTTTTAGTTATGTGTAGTATAGAACAGTATTGTTTATCAAAAGGGAATTGAAAGACTATATCTTGGCTAGCTCGACGTAACCCCAAGGTATTGTTAATAAAATAGAATATGTATGTGTTGAAAGGAGTCTTTTTATTTCCTTACATAGAGGCTTCTTCGAGACTACTACGGGCCCTAAGTCTGGAGGAATCCTGAATTGGCCCCAAAATTTAAGCGTTAGTAAGAGCTTATCCACTTCCTTCGACGAAAAAAGAATGAACATTCATTTGATCAGAAGTCGGTTTATTATGGCAAAATTGTATCCCTTAGGAACCATACGTGCACCTTTGGATACATGCGGAGCCACTATGAAGAAATTCCGAAAGTTAGGAAGAAAGCTAGATCATACAGACAGACAAAAAGACAACAAAAGAAGATAAAAATAGCAGGTTTGGATGCAATAAGAAGGAAGAATGCTGCGGGACAAATCTACGCTTCTATGCCCGGTCAGGATTTTTTCCCTAAGTAAGGAGCAAACATGCGACCGAAGGCCCCTTCCTCTCCATGCTCAGTCAAGTTCATACGTAAGATCTCATCGTTTTCACTTCCTTTTTTCTCTCCCTTGTTGGGGGTTATTCGTGGGTGCGTCAAAGAAGATTCCCTACGTCGATAAAGCCTTATGTCCCTAATCCGGGTCATGGAACATAAATAGATGCCTAAACTTCCTTTGGACGTCTCACTTCAATATATCTCGTCTAGCTTTGGCAAAATATTTCCTTTTTTTCATTAGTTTTGGATATGGTTGTTCTTACCTTTCTCCTTAAGTAGTGTACTTCCATTATATGATGCGCTTTTATCCGATGAAGATCATGCAAAACCCGTCGCTTTGACGGGCCAAGACTACTACTCCCACTTCTTTCTCGTCTCTTTGTTCGTTGTAGTTGTAGTATGTATTCACAAATAGGGAGTGTAGTGGCACAGCTTAGGTAAATCCACCATTTCAAGTGTTTAGACGGGGACGGATTTAGCTACGTAACATAATGGAAATGTATCGAATGTAGCTAGGGACGAACAAAAGAGATGTGTGACTAAGGGAAGGAGAGAAAGAACACATGACTTGATAGCGCCTTCTGTGGAGGTTCGAAAATCTATGATATGAAGGGCATTGAAGGCTAAGGTTATGGAATAAAGTCCATCACTGAAAACCTAAAGAAGAAGGCGTTAAGAAGGTGGGCGAGAATATCCCTTCACTTGAATATGGTGGAAGTAAAAAAAAAAGCTCTACATTCACCACTAAACTGGGATTGGAATTTCGAGAGCAAACGATAGATAGAGTCAAGGGTCCCAAGAGGGACAGGTCGTCCTTACTTTCACAGACCGAACCAGAATTTGCATGATTATCATTTGAATTTCGGATTTGGGGCATGTTTAACGAATAGGAATCTATGTATCTATCCCTTGCATGAAAGCTTAGAAGCCCTTTCTCTTTTGGTTCTTCATGATTACTTTGGAATGAAGGTGAACACATGTCATGCATCAAAGTATGACTTTGAGAAGTCTTTATTTCTCCATTGGTGGTACTATAGGTAGCTAGTCTCCACTCGCATGCCTCCTTACGTAGCCCAAGCAACGCCTCTCCACTCGCATGCCTCCCTTGCAAGTTCACACCAAAGTAATCGTGAGCTTCGGTGGACAACACAAGTGTGCGAAAGTGTGTAAGCCCAGTCAAAGATTCCTATTCTGGCGATTGGTTTTCCATAGGACCTATTTTAGTGACAGGATTTATAACTACTTTACCTGGTATGATTGTCAAAATTGTGAGCATCGACAAAAGACCAAACATGGAAATAAGAAGGGATTCCATCGCCTTTTTAATCATATTGATAGAGGGGGGCAGATAAAGTGGACAAAACAGACACCGGTTATATTCCAACTGTGCAATCTTTAGGGTTAGGTGATTGAAATGCAACAATATATATATATATATATATATATATATATATATATATATATATATATATAGGGAAAACGGGATATGAACCATAGGCTCATACTCTTAAATGAGCCATCCCACGTAGCTGACCAATAAAATATAGTGACTTGGAACAGAAAATTTAAATAGATGGAAATAAAAGATCTCATAAAATATTTGATAAATAATAACTTACCATATTTTTGTTTAGAAACTTACCAAAAAAATTTAAATAGGAATAATACGATTTGTCCGTCCAAATTAAAATTAAAATTAAAATTAACATTAAAATTAATATTAATATTAATATTAATATTAACATTGAAATTAAAATTAAAATTAAAATTAAAGTTAACATTAATATTAACATTAAAATTAATATTAACAATAATATTAACATTAATATTAACATTAACATTAAAATTAATATTAAAATTAAAATTAATATTAATATTAACATTAACATTAATATTAACATTATTATTAACATTAACATTAACATTAACATTAACATTAAAATTAAAATTAATATTAACAATAATATTAACATTAACATTAAAATTAATATTAATATTAACATTAAAATTAATATTAACATTAATCTTAACATTAACATTATGGGATCTTTTATTTCTATCGATTTAAATTCCTAGGTAAACATATTTGGTAAGTTCCTAGGTAAAGATATGATAAGTTATTATTTATCAAATCTTTATGGGATCTTTTATTTCTATCTATGTAATTAATTTTTTTTTCAAGTTACTATATTTTTATTGGTCCACATGGAAGCCACATGGAATGGCTCATATAAGAGTATGAGCCTATGGCTCATATCCCGTTTTCCCATATATATATATATATATATATATATATATATAACAAATTTGGGTTGTGTTTTGCGATGAAAGACAAGAAAAAGGATAGCCAGAATTAACCGCTAGGATGAGTATTCCTGACAGAACATAAAGTGTTGCGAAAAAAACAGAACATTAATTTATCAAGGGGTGCCATAGGCACAGGACGGTTTATCAAGAGTGTTGGAGGCAAGGGGGTTTCTAGTATACATAAAGTGAGAGATATGGGGAGGGGGACAAGGTGGTGACAGTGTTGCCATAAGAGGGAGGCAGGTTTCATGATGGGTTGCGCTACTATGGTGATGTGAAAACTTGGCAGTCTGTCTTTATCATGCAAGGTGAGAATCCACGATTGGGGTGGGGGGGGGGGGGGGGGGGGGGGGGGAAGGTAGAAGTGGAAGTGGACGAAGGGCACAGGGAAGTGGTTGTATGTTATGATGGCAGCAGTGCATGCTGTGTAATTATGACCAATTGCTAAGTTTGAGAAGGCACTGATGCACCATTCTCCTTTAGTTATGAGGGAGGTGTTTTTCTTTGGTAGCAGCATGCACTTAGGTGGATATGGTCATTGCCAACAATGCAGGCACTATGGCTGATTTGGTCGATAACGGTCATATAGTTGTGGAGGAGGATGAGGCAATGGTGTGAGCACGGGTGTAGATAAGGGCCGCAGGGGCTTGGACAAGAGGACTTAGGAGACTGAGTTTGACATACCAAAGTCAAAGGGCAGGAGGAGGTAGAGGTTGCACCTTGTGCGTGGCAGGGACTTGAAGGCTGAGGTTGGTAACAAAGGGAGAGATATTAGGGGAAGAAATAGACAAAGAACCAAATACATACTGCTGTCAGAGATAAAATAGTTCATTTTGACAAAGATAATATATCATATATATTGGAAGAGGCCCAAGAAGGGGTGAAAGAAAAAGGAAGAAGATATAATTAGAAATGGGATTCCTGAGGATGCTCGTCCAAAATGTTCGCATGGAAGGATTGTGCTTTGAAATATTATGAAGGCCTACATAAATTGGCTGTTTTGGTACAATGAATCAGGAAACAGATGTAGGTCGTATATAGATTATACTCCTACAAAAGAGAAGATAAAGAAGACTTGAGACAGTTGTCAACAGCTTGAACCTTCTGAATAACTATTCCTCTTAAATAACCATTTCACAGAAATCTTAAACTGGTAGTCGCTGGGAAACAATATGTAGTGTCCCGCTCCTCGCGGTCCACTATATAATGCCCACGGCTTGCTGGCTCAGTCCTGAACTGAGTATTTGGAAAAACCTTTGCCGGTATCGATTGATCACGGATGAAATGCAATGAACCTTTCCAATTGATAGATCGGCTTCTATTGAAATGAATCCAAGAGTTTTGTTGGATGCGTTCTTTCGCTGCTTGGTTTTGATGAATGCGTTTTCGTGTTGGTTTTCGATGATTGGTTTTCATTTTTGCTTTCATCGCATTGCGCATTCATTCTGAATCTTGAGAGAAGAGACCGAAGTATGCTAATCGAATGTTGGTGCCAATGCAGGAGGACGCATAGACAAAGCGTGAACGGCGCGTGAAGTCCCTCGTTCTCTCAAAATAAGATTCAATTTCGGTGAGTTGCTTCAACCGGATAAACATTTATCTGTACGTTCTAATAAAAATGATCTATAGTCCACTCTGTTGTCTCGTTCCTATGATCAACGATACCACAATAACAAAATATAAGAGAAGATAAATAAAATGAGTTGAATGCTTGATCATGTGATGCTAAACATATGTTTCAAATGAATGATATATGCTCTATTGCTAGTATGCTATAAAATGTAGACATGGACAGACAACTCGTACATGTTGAGATGAATAAGAGGTAAGGCACGAAATGAACGTGTCATATAAGACGTGAAATGAACGCGTCATGGCCAGTAAACAAAATCTGTTACATCTGATAGAAAAGATAGAGAATACATTGGTCTCGGACAACTTGTATACAAGATATCGTCTCTCAGGTGGATTCTTGGGGCGCCTCGAACCACCCGGCCTAGGAGAGATTAGGGCACCCTGAGGTAAAAGAGACCTCGCAATCAGGGGGGTGTTGAGTCCTTAGCGACGAGCTAAACCCAAGAGTCACAGCGGCTAATCACGGAAAATGATCCCGTGGACCATCATGTAGATAGGCCACATGCATGACCCAAATGATGAACTTCAATATCTGCAAGAATGGAACATAAGTTATTTGTTATGCAAATTGTGCTAACATGTCTTGTGCAGGGATGACTGTCGGCGATGGGTAAGATTATGCAAATGATTTCTACTGTTTATGCTTCTTATGAATTGTTAAAAATAACCTAGACAAGTAGAAAGATCACTAATAAAATGTTAGCTTCACATGTTGACTTAGTACAGATATTTGCGAGTTCGGCCAAAAGCCGCTCACCAGTACATGATGTGTGCTGACCCACGTTGTGGACATCCTTTTCAGAAAGCAAGGAGACAGAGGGATTTCAAGTGAGACACTAAAGCTCGTCCAGCCAGGTAGAGCTTGTGGATCGTCTCGTAGCTATTTTCCATTTCCAGTCAAGTTGCAAGCTTTTTCTTTGAAGGTGTTTTTACATTTTTAGCATGTAATAAAGGGATATGATGTATGGACATTGTGACTATTTTGAAAAAGAGTTTTCAAAGAGAGATATGTAATCAAATTATGGCATTGAGTCGCAAGCTTTGTACTTAGTAATCCTATCAAGTCATGAATAATATAAGTGTTTCCTTTTCAAATCTCTGTGTCCAATATTTGGTTTTCAGCAATTAAATATGCTGCGTGCGTGTGTTTTGTTTTGTCTAGTTGTTTTGTGCAGGTACTGGCCTTGTGCAAGCGCAACTTAGACTTGCACGGCATCACGTCTTAGCGAGGACAAACGATCCCGCAGGGATCAAAGCTAGGACGAACGACCCTAGTGGGATCGGGGCGTGACAATATATACCAAACCACTTAAAATCGGCCTCAACTACAGGTTGAAAGTATATAAATAGGAAGGGGGGATCTGGTTAGTAATATCCCACGAATGGATCTTCCCTAAGGTATTTCCATAGTAGTGACGTGAACTTGTCCGATATATGTGGATCAAACATACAAAAAGAGACGAGGTAAATGTATTTTAGATCACAATCAATTGAAACCAAGCTCTCACTGTATCCAAGCTCTTTGGGGTTTCTTTCAAAGACTACAACATTAGCTAGCATGCTACTATTAGGCTATGTTTCGTTTGGATCAAAGTGAGGGAAAGAAGAAAATGGAAGTGTTTCATGTAGAAACTTGACCACATTTAGATAGGATCAAGTTCCAATTTCCTTCTATGTTATCCGGACTCTCCACTTTAAGAAGTACCGACGTTGACCCGATAGAACATGGATATGGAATCCATATCCGATCCTCCATGGTGACAATCGGATCCTTCATGGTGACAATCGGGAGACTAATAGTGAAGTAGATAGTCTATTTTAATGTGGTAGTGAAGTAGATAGTTTATTTTAATATGGTAGACTGGTAGTAAAGTAGTAGAGGAGCTGAAGGGACGGTCCCTTAGGGACTTATTCAACTAGTTCAATAAAGTTTACTAGTAGTTTATAATTACAGGTTATCTTTTTATGAAATCTTAGTAATATTCTTGTACCAATATCCAAAATTTGGATCCTTTTTAGCCGAGTCCGTGTGTCATTCAATAATTATGAGTTTGAAGGACCCGACTCTTGGATATGTACCTGAATCCGACACCCGTACCCGAGTCTAGGTAACTGACCTTCATTTATCCTCAATTTCTTAGCAAGCGAGCAAGCA
This sequence comes from Iris pallida, assembly GCA_029216955.1. Taxonomy (NCBI): domain Eukaryota; kingdom Viridiplantae; phylum Streptophyta; class Magnoliopsida; order Asparagales; family Iridaceae; genus Iris; species Iris pallida. The sequence continues at coordinate 13,443,345 of JANAVB010030817.1, read as the reverse complement.
CATGCTTAAGTTGTGTTTGGTTTAAAAGAAAATAAAAGGGGGAAAGGGAAAGTAAAAAATGGAGATATCATATTTATTTAGGAAAGGAAGAAGGAAAAAAACAAAAGGAAAAGAAAATGAGAAAATTGTAACAAATGTACTTTCTTTTATCATTTTCCTCCTAAATAGGTGTGATTCTATTTTCTCTCTCTCAACCCTCCTCTCTCTCGAACCGAATAAGGATTTCGGTTCGGTTCTAAAAAAATAGGGTCGATTTTGGTTATAAAAATCCGCTAATTTGATATTCGGTTTCGGGTTCGGTTGCGGATTTAGGTTTCGGTCGAAAACCGATTATGGGTATAGGAATTTACCAATATACCCCCATCTAAAAAAAACCCTAACTATAAGTATTATTTTCTCTCTCTCCTCATAATCTCTCTCCCAGCCGGCTCTTACCTCCAACTGACTTTCCTCTCCTCTCCTCTCCTCTCCATACTAGCCCCCTCTCACCGTTGCTTTGGTCCCGCGCCTCTAACATCCCGACTACCCGGCCTCCTCTCCGCCACCTCGACTTCACTCAGCCATGCACCGCTGTCGAGGTAAGAGGCGGCTAGGAGAGAGAGTCTGTTGACTTGGAGAAGCTCCCATGCAACGAGTTCAAGGCTGAAGGGCAAGGCATGGGAGGAGGTATTGGGGGTGGTGTCATATCCGAGATGAGGGAGAATGCGTCTGCTACTACCGGATCTCTGGTGAGTTCTTGAACCAACCCCATGATAAGTTGTGGAATGAATTCTAATTCAATACAAAGCATGTTCTTGCTTTATGTCATATAGAGCATATAGAGCTTTTAGCATTCATGATTTCTGTTTATACTGTACTACCTATCTTGTATGAAATTGCATTATATGTTTCCATGAGAGCCTGATTTAGGCTATGGGATCATTACAAATTTCAGTAGTTTGTTTCGTTTACTGACTCCATGTTTAATGCAAGGTTTAAAGTATCGGCCGATACCGATACGTATCGGCCGTATCGGATCGGATTTGAAGGTGTCTGATCCGATACTCGCAATAAAAATCGGTATCGGCCGATTCACAGTAAAAAATTATGGTGTCGGTTCGTATCGGCCGATACAAACCCGATACAGACCGATACGGTCCGATACGAACCGATACGATAGTGGAAAAAGGGGTCAAATCCACGAGGAAAAGAAAAAAACAATTAAATTGCAGCAAAATTTCTCAAAAAAAAAAATAGAAAAACAATTGAAAAGCCTATAAATAAGATGAACAATATGTAGAAAACTAAAAATTACCTCTGTTCAATTTAGAAAAAAATCTCCAAACGCCGTGGCAGCTCCCCCCCGCCGTGGCCCCTTCCCACGCCGTGGCCGCTCCCCCCCCCCCCCCCCCCCCGCCTGTAGCTCCGGTCGATTTTTTTTTTTCTGGGGTTCTCCGGAACAATCGAGAGGAGAGGAGAGAAAAGAAGTGGCAGCTGCCATTCTCTCTCCTCTCTCTCGTATATATTAGGACGGCTTAGGAGTTAGGGTTAGGAAATGGGCTGGGCTAAAAACAAATATGAATTATGAAGCCCACAAAAAAAATTTTGTAGGCTAATGCTGAAAACGTGTGGGCTGTTCAAAAAAAAAATATTGGTTATATTATTTCTAGCCATATTTATTTGTTATATATATATATATATATATATATATATCTTTTTAGTATCTTTTATAACATATTTTTATATGTATCTTTTTTATAACATAATTAATCCTTTTTATATGGGAGTAATTTTAAATAACTATGTTAGAGTAATACTCATGAATCATATAAGAGGTCAGTGTAATTAACCATTTTTATATAGCTATGTTAGAGTAATTTTAAAATGTTTAACTGTATTAATGATTTTTTACTACTACATTTGCAGGATCACGCCAAAAAGTCGTACGCTAGAGGAAATGAATGTTGGTTGGAGGCATGCAAATGTATTCATGAAATATCGTTTAATGTAATAAAAGAAGAAATATTGTTAGTTGTTGAGAACAAGTTTTGCATTGGATGTAATATTTTTTATTATTGTATGTAACAATTTTTTTACAAGTGTAATATTGTGTAAGCAATGTTTTTATAAGTGTAATATGATTGTATATAATAAAAAAATAACACAAAAATACTTAAATAATACATAAATATGTAGACTATTATTTTTCTAATTTTCTAATGATTTATGAATAATTATTAATATTGCCGATACTGCCGATACCAAAACATCCGATACTCCGATCCGATACCGCCGATACTGCCGATACCGATACTCATACAAAATGTCCGATACCGATACCGATATTTTGAACCTTGGTTTAATGCATTGTTTCCTAGTATGATCTAACTATTTTTTTTCTTTTTCTTTTTTAAAATTTGGTTATGTTTTTTTTTCGAGCTCCTTGCCAATTGAGCTCTAGCCAAAATCCTTCCTCCTTTTTTTGAATTCAGATTTTGTCCAACCGAATAAACCGATCACAGCCAAATAACGAAATTTTTATTCAGTTCGATTTTGATTCGGTTATGAAACTTATCGGTTCGGTTTCGGGGTTTTTTTTTAATTCGGTTAATTAAGTTTCGTATAATTCGGTTCAGTTGAAACCGAATTAACTGAATACTCACCCCTACTCTCCCGTGACCCGTCTCTAGATCTCTCTCCTTTTTCCTTTTTACTTTCTTTCCAAAATTTTAATAAACCGATCACAGCCAAATAACGAAATTTTAATTCAGTTCGGTTTTGATTCGGTTATGAAACTTATCGGTTCGGTTTCGGTTTTTTTTAATTCGGTTAATTAAGTTTCGTATAATTCGGTTCAGTTGAAACCGAATTAACTGAATACTCACCCCTACTCTCCCGTCTCTAGATCTCTCTCCTTTTTCCTTTTTACTTTCTTTCCAAAATTTTCACTATAGCAAACAAACCAACAAAATCTTTCTGTTTCATTTTCTTTCCCCCATTTTCACTTAAAGCAAACACAGCCTTAAGGTACAACTAGCCACAATCTTCGGGAAAAAAAACACTCCAATCCGAGTTATAATTTGTAAATATAACTTCCTAGTGCATAGCAAATCGAGATTATAGTAATCAAATTTGAAGTCATTCATAAAATTATAATGCGTATCTGCTGATTCCAAATCAAGATTCATATGAAAAATGTAACCTAAATTAATTTTTTTATAGATCTAAAAAACGAAGGTTTGCGTCATTTCCCAGAATTGGGAAATGTTAGCAAAATCCCTAGATCTGCTAAAAGAAGGGGGTTGGAAAGGAGAGAGAGAGGATCGGAAGAGGAAAGAGGGAGGATCTAGAATTTTTGTCAGTACCTGGCTGAACTTGGTCTCGAGTTCATGATTGACCTCGTCGAACGCTCGCCGGAGGCTGACGAACTCCTTCTTGGCTTCGTCGGAGACGAGGAGCTTCCCCATCCCCTCCCAGTCGATCACCTTCCTCGCCGCAGCCCTCGCCGCCGTCTCCACCACCTTCTTCCCGCTCATCGTAGCCGCCGCCGCCGGAGAAGAACAAGATTTTTGTTGTTCTAGAAGTGGGAAGAGGAAGAGGAGGAGGTCTAGAGAGATTGAAATTAGGCTGGCTATTCTAGGTTCCTAATACAACATCAATTGGGCTTAGCCCAAGCCCAATAAACCCCTCAAATACCCCGTCCAACATTAAACGGCCTTATCAATAATTTCATCCCTATATATATATAGAGAGAGAGAGAGAGAGAGAGGAAGGATCAAGATCCCCACACTTTTTGTATTCCCAAGCATCCCCCCTATTTACACCATTGGATGGTGCTTTAAGTCATCTAATCTTAACCGTTGATTTATCAATGGTTAAGATTAGATGACTTAAAGCACATCCAACGGATGTGAACATGAAGATGATTGGGAATGCAAAAAGTATGAAGATGCCTATCCTTCCTCATATATATATATATATATATATATATATATATATATATATATATATATATATATATATATATATATATATATAACAATTCACAAATGCGTTTCATACTTATAATCCTCTTTTTGAGAATATGTTTGAGATATCACAAGTTTAAGTATAGAAGGTAAAAAAAAAAAAACATAGATTCTTAGATTTGATGTTTAATTTTTTTAAAATTTTTTTTGTAGTAGATAGTTCCATTTGGGGACTATTTCTGAAGTTTCGAACACCATTAGAGTTTCGTAGCTGCATAATCAAAACAGTCCCGTCTGGAATGACGAATGACTGTCAAAATTTTGGCAGTCCTGAAAATAGTAGAATTTCCAAAATTTTGACAATTTTGCGTACAATTCAAATAACAAAACACTTATTAGTCAACCATAATATTTATTATTACAATTACATCCACGATGCAAATAAAGAATTTGGATTATGTCCACTTTCAATGTCAGAATCCAATGCAAAATTCCAAGTTTACCAAATAACTTTTGGTCAAAAATTATGAAACTATAAATTCAGAATTTAAACAAAAATACAAATATGGATTTCCAAAATCCAAATCTAAACCCATGTTTACCAAAAAGTTAAGGGCACGTTTGGTTCTCACTTCAAACTAGACATGTCAAATGGGCTAGGCTGACCCAACCCAGCACGAGTTCGGTCCAAAAAAATGGCCCATGTGCCGATCCGTTCCGGTTAATTGTAGGCCTGGGCCACATGACCCAATATATCGGTACGTATCGGACCTCATATCTCGGTAGATAAAATAGGTCCGACTCGGCCAGATCCAAAGCCCAAGCCCGTCTCGACCCGATATAACTGCACACTATATTCTATGTCTTTATTGAAAAAAGTTGTGTATAGAAAGATGGGAAAAGAATGCAAACCCCTCTTTCAGGAAGTTGGGTATAGGAAGATGTTTCGTGTTTAATGAGCCAAACCAATGGATGAAATTAAGTATGAATGCATTTATCATATAGTTTTCTTAAATTTTTATCTACTTAGAATATACAGAGGCCCCGCCAGCCCGACCCGGTACAACCCGGTTCAAAATCCACCGTTTCATGGGCCCTGTGTTCATATTTTCACTTTCGGTCCGGCCCGACACGGCCGCTATAGTCAAGCCCGGACGACTTGACATCTCTACTTCAAACACAATTTCTTGGATGTAAATGGTACAGTTTTGTAAATGGAGTTTGACTGCAGAGCTTTCGTGATACCTTTTTAAAGAAAACAAAAGTCCAAAAAGAGCGTTTAACGCAATTTTCAAAAAACAAGTGAAACCCTTTTTCTTAGGCCTCGTTTGGTTCGCGGAATCTCTGGGTTGGAAAAGGAAAGTGATTACTTTTCTATGTTTGGGTGCCAAAGGAATTGAGGAGGAAAGGAAAGTGATTCCCAATGGAAGAAAAATTAGGGAGAAAAGTAATTTCATCCAACCAAGCAAGGAATTACTTTTCTACATTGAAATAATCACTTTCCTTTCCAAATTACTTGACATTTGCAAACATAGGAAAGAAAAATCAATGAGAAATAAAAAATTTCAAAGGAAAGGAAATGACAAGGAATTGATTTCATTTTCCTTCCATTTCGCGAACCAAACGAGGCCTTAGTGAACTTTCTCCAGAGATTGGCGGACTCCCCCTCCCCTTCTCGATCCTTTCACCTTGTCTTAGCTTCACCTCTCTCTTTCTCATACTTTCTCTCGGTTCTCTCTCTCTCTCTCTCTCTCTCTCTCTCTCTCTCTCTCACCATCTTCTTTCCCTTACACTGTGTTTGGGAACTTTTGTGGGGAGGGGAAGAAAAATTTGAGGGGAAGGAAAATGAAGGAGGGTAAAATAAAGGTAAAGTTAATTTTTACTTTCTTTGTTTGGATGGACAAAAATTAGGAAAAGAAAAAGTTTAAAAATAATTTTTTATTTGTTTAGGGATAGAGATACAATTACTATTTAGTCCTTGGTATTCTCAAATGATAATTTATTATTACCTTTATGAGGGATGATGGAGTAAATTTACTCAAATTTCTCTCATCTCTCTCCATTTTCCTCCCACCTTTGTCACTACCACATTTCTAGCTTGAGGGTATTTTGGTTTTTTGGCGAATTTTTGAATTTTTAATTAATTTGTTGAATTGGTGGTTGATATATTGACTTTGACTTATTGAGACTTAGTAAACTAGCCTAGAAGCTAACCCTAGCTATGGTGACCCTAGTCTAACTTAAGTTAATCTATTTCTAGTCACTTAGAATCTAGTTTTGAAATAGGAAGATTAAGAATAGGTGTATCATTTCATGACTTATGGTTTAATGCAATGACTTGTGACTTTCATTAGATGACTTATGACTTAAGTCCATGGGCCATATCATGAAACCCTAACCCTAGCCAAACAACCCATGGCCGGCCACAAGAGGAACCCCCCCTATTTAATGTCCTAATGACTTGTTCTTGCCTCTTTTGTGTTCATCCAAGTTTTTGAAGGAAAGGTAAATCTCCACTTTCCTAAATTCATAGAAAATCCATTTTTAATCCTTTTTGACCCAAATCTTTTGCATATGATTCTAACCAACCTCTAATTGCTGATTTTGAGGAGCAATCTCAGTTTTAGAGCAATTGGAAGGAGTTGGCTAGCAACGGGAACCTTTTGATTTGTGGCTTTTCCTTGATCCTTGCAATCCATAGGTAAAACCCTCAAATTCTATTTAATTCCTATTTTTAGTGTACGGTAGCTTAGATCTAGGTGTCCCCTAGTTACAGTAGATGTCACGACCCGCACCCTATTTAGGGGCACGAGAACGTGGGTACGTCCAGCCTACGCCGCAGTGTCGACGGTAGAACGCTGTATAGGTCCTCTATAACATCTAACATCTAACATCAATATGATATAAACATATCATCTCCGCATTGAGGTATAATATAACATCTCAACTCTATATCTCAATCACAAGTCTAGGAAAGATAGAGCACGATATGGAATCAGATAAAAAGAAGAAACTGAAATATAAATAGAGTTATCACACCACACAAAGTAGATGTTTAACACAAATAAATACAAGTCCTAAAATATAACTAAGTCTCAACTAACAATCGGAACAATCCGATACAAACTGAAAACTATAAATACTAGACTAGAGTAAGCACCCTCTACTGAGCTAGATGCTCCTCGGGCTCCTGAGTGTCACCCTCATGTGCCCCATAGAAGGTAGGACAGTCACCATCATCATCTGTAATATTTTCAACAGGTCCAGTCAGGACAGGAACGAGTACAAAATCTCAAACAACAGTTCTAGTTATACGATATTGAAAATGTAGCAGTAGATAGAGAGAATATACTAGGTAAAGTAGAGCGTACATGTATGCTGGCAGAGTATATCAAAACTGTAATAAGATAAGGCAAGAAAACAATGTATAACATGTACGAAATCTAGAACTGCTATCTATGTGAGTTTAGCACTAGTTTTAACATGTGATCGGCTTAGAACTTGATACAATGTTTGGCCAGGCTAATCATACGTGAGTGTATGATTAACACTATACAATAAGGATACTATAGTGATACAATGATGATACAATATAATACTATAGGATATTGATCACATATCTACGCTAACACCCCCATCCCTGACTAATATAGTGGATCCAGTCATGACACGTCATGACACGTATTCTCTAAGGAGGTCGTAAGCCTACGCAGGAATCGTATCAATACAATGAACAATAAACAATAAAGACTTGCCCAGTGTATATATACCATATATAAGAGGAATAACATCTTATGACAGGATCCAGACAATACCAATCCGTGTGCACCATGTGTCAAGAGAACAAGGATATCTACACTAAATACTAGAAACAAAGACGATATCAGAAAATAGAAATATTATCAGAGAATGTACTCGCCTGTGGTCCTGAGCTGATAAGGTGAACAGACGCTCAGAGTAATCACAGACCTAAAGATGAGATACTACAAGTCAAAACATAGTTTAATAATAAAAGAAAAGCTAATCGAGTCATGATATGCAAGTCTAAGTCAAAACTAGGTCAAACTAAGTCACACCAAGCTAAACTAGGTCACACTAGGTCAACCAAGGTCAAACAAGGTCACAGAAAGTCAATCCAAGTCAAACTAGGTCAATCTGGGTCAAAGGTTGACTTACAGTTGACTTTTGGTCAAAAAGTCAACTCTGGTCAACTTTGGTCAACACTGAGTCAACCCTGAGTCAACCCTAGGTCAAACAAGTCAAATGTTGACTAATAGTTGATTTTCAGTCAACTGGTCAACTCTGGTTTGGTTTCGGTCAATTCTAAGTCAAGTGTTGACTTGAAGTTGACTTTCTGTCAAAAAATCAACTCTTGGTCAACGGGGGTCAAGACTAGTCTAAACTACCCTCATCTAGTCATTACCTACTGTCACGCCCCGCTCCCATAGGAGCGATCGTTCTCACTAAGGCGTGATGTCGCACGAGCCTAGATTGCGCTCGTGCAAGGCGGGTTCCATAACGGCCGATTTCAGTGGCTGCGACGGGGTCGTCGCACAGAAGTTCCAAGCAGAGACATTGAATAACAGGAGCAGAATTTAGAACAAAACACAAGTCATTGCAAAATACTCTTTTATTGATATTGAAACAACGGTTACATTTGGGGCGCAAGGCCAAGATTACAAGTCTCTCAAGCTCACTCATCTCACATTACAAGTCACTCAAGCTCTCTCTCTCTCTCTCTCTCTCTCTCAATTACAAGTCTTGATCCAGCGGAAGCTTTGGAAGGCGACGTCCATACATTATGTCCCGTATAAGTCTTTAATCCATGTGGCCACACGCGTCGAATCGCCAAGGAACTCCGTGCCTCGACGCATCCAAGCGAGCCCCGCGCCACGAGCTTCTACCTGTGCCTGCACATGTAAACTATGTGGGTGTCAGTACTCAACTGTACTGGTGGAATGAGCTCCTCGCCCACCCATACAAAACCAACACGTTTACTTTACTTTGTGCAATATAGTCCCCTTTTGTATTGTCTTTCTACTCTTGCCTTAGGATCAGTTTTAGGACAGACGCATTGGCCTATTTTGTGTCTCTAGACCATCCCGTGCTTGTATCAACAACGTTAACCTATCAAGTCGTGTTTGCCTTGCGGCCCAAAGTTAGAGACGCAACTACGCGGTAGTACCCAATTTCCTTATGACCGTGCTACAAATCTTTTGTGCCGTGCCTCGCAACTATGTGCGACTCAACCATATTGTCGCCACACGGCCCTTGCTACTTTGATCACCAACTGACCCAAATCGAGACTTGTGGCTAAGTATCACTCGACCGACTTCGCCTTGCGGCATTTCCGACTTAAACTCAGGACCACTCAATCATAACTATGCAACTTATAGGCCGACAACATAAAACTCAATGTCACATTTCGTGTCGAAGCACGACGCCTACGTTGAAACCAAATCTTAGGCCCAACATTGTGTTCTAACTATACACACACATTTAATCCAACTCAATCCAAAGGCACACATGCGGGTTTGCCGCCATGCCGACTCATCTATATAAATTTGGTCACTGACTCCCAGAGCCATCGTGGACTCCTTTAGCTTGTTAGGCGGCCGCCCTTGCCAGCACGAGTAGCTAGCTCCGCTGGCAAGCCTCTGCGCTAACTTGTGCGGTCATCCAGCACGTGCTAATGCTGCTTCTCAAGAATCGGTCCCCTTCCGTTGGGCTACCGTTCGAGGAAACTCTACCTTGTCGACAAGTTGTCCATGACCATGCAAGACTCGACTCAACTGACGTCTCACACAGTCATTTCACCTCTAGTGTTATCATCTCTTTCAGGGCCAAGTTTAATACTTCTCACATCTGAGATCTTGCCTCGACGACCCGTAGTCGCGAGCATTCTTCTTTCTTGCCCTATCATTTTACTCAACTCAAGAACAACTATTCGCAACACTTTCCAAACTCAATGAATCAACCGTGGCCCGTGCCTGTAAAGACTAAGTCCGTGACATCGTGTCTTAAACCAACTTGAACTCTACGCGACGCCACCACCCAAGACATACTCTATATAACGGGATTGAAATCGTAAGACTAAGTTGTCATACCCAGCCGTAGAACTCGTAGGACCGTGCTTGGAATGACTTAGGTCGACCACTATCACTTTGCCTAACTTAATCAAGCCTACAACTTAACTCAAGGGACGAGCAAAGACTATGCCAAGCCTTGCATTACGGAAACGTGCATGCTTTATCGAGCATTTACGCGGGCGACGCCTATGATTTAGGCTACGTTCATACTTCGCCTACTCAACCAACTTTCCTTCTCCCAAGCCACGGGAAGGATCGAGTATCATTTTCAAAGCACGTCGTGCACCAACTCTAAGCCGACCGTTAGACCTTTCCATATTCTAACTCAATTCGACCGTCGGAATTATTTCCTTTAGCTACGTGGATTCGTCACTTTTATTATCAAGCCTACTTGTTGTAATGGCCCGCTCCGCCCTAGCAGAACGCCGATTCAAACGGCATGTTCAACGACTTAAACGAGCCGTCGACTCGAAGAGTTGTGTCGACCCGATGAAGTATCGATGCGAATCGATGCAAGACTTACAATGGCCCGTCAAAGATGAATCCAGACTTAGACTATCAAAGGCGCGCTCGGAGTATCGCTCGGCCGATGCGAACATCGCTAAGGTGGGTGGCTCCCATGAACCCGTCTTTGCTTAGCCTAGACACATAATAATACGGACACTATAATAATACGGACACTATCACTGAAATCGCTAGGCGATAACACCGTGCATGCTAATAAATGACCCAACGCACCTAGCTAAGGGATTAATCCCATCTTGCATGCTTGTATAGAATATGGAAAGGAACATGAAAAAATGTGAGAACTCTCGTACCGTGCCCTACGCTCGTGCTACGGCACAAGCTTACGTTCAAGTCCCTTACGCGTTCTACAATAAAACAATGAATGGTTTACAATAATAAAATGGGAAGACTATCAACATAGTCGTTCCGAGTAGAGTTTAGCAACATTGAAAGTATGGGACCGATTGGGTCGCCAAGGCGACTCCCGTACGAGGAGTTGCAAAATGTATGAATGAATGAATGAACGAATAAGTGAATGAATAAATCAACGAATGAAAGAATGAATACGTGAATGAATCGATGAACTAGCGGACAAGTGAAAGAAAGAAAAGAAAGAATGAATGAAAGATAAGAAAAGAAAGAATGGTTAGCGACAGGTGTGACGGGCACGTGCAACGGGGCTCGCTACCCGCGCTGCACGGACGCCAACCTGGTCGATAACGCATTATGGCTAAGGGTTAGCCTACGGCTCGGAGATAGCCGTTAAGTTAAATAACAAAGATAATACGAAATGGTCGTAGACAAACGGCACGGGCGTTGTGTGGAGTATACCGTGGCCGTGGTAGTGAAAGGATTCTGCGGCACGGGCGTTGCGTGGAGTATACCGTGGCCGGCCTAGGCGGAATCAAAAAAAGCGGGGCTTACGGGCTGCCTGGTGCGGGCTTGGGCACCGGGAGACGTAAGTGCGGGGTATTTCAAGAGACTTAACGGGGTGTACCAGCCATCACCCTACGCTAAGTTGAGAAATACCAAGGGGAAATATCCAAAATGGCTTGTCATGCCAGCGACCGGTGCATATAGATTAAGTGGGCTTTGCTGGTGGCTATCCACATGCAAGTCCTTGCATTGAAATCAAAGTAGTCTAAGTTAAATGAACAAGTGCCTACTGAACGGTTTGGAATGTATTACACCAAATGACAAAGAGTACTTCATGCAAACAAGTTAAAAGAACACACGCCTACGACGTGCTAGAATCTGAAGCAGGAACACGCCCTTTACAGTGAATGCTTACGTGTATCATGTTAAGTTAAAATATATGAACTGTTGTCTAACTTGGTTTACTTTGGACAGGGAAGGCCGGACGGTAAGTATGGGTAAGTCGTGTATGTATTTCCATACGACACTTGAATTTGGCAACACGGGATAGGTTATGACATATGCCATGAAATTGATCCTAAGGCAAGATTAGAAAGACAATGAATGATAGAGATGCACAAAAGTAAATGGAACGTGTTGGGTAATGATGGCGTTGTGGGCGAGCTAGCCTCCCCACCAGTGTATAACAATGTACTGATAACCCCACAGTCTGCTTGCAGGAAGCAGGAAACGTCGGCGGATGCGGAGTTTTCCTCGAACGTGCTAAGGCACGGAGCTATCTCTCGAGCCTTGGAGCGTTGCAAGGAGCGGGAGCACCATATACAGGACATAATGTATTGGAACATCGCCATGTATCATCCCATCTTGTAAGCCACTTGGCACGCCTTTTATGTTTCAGAGAGAGAGCTTGAGCGACTTGTAATATCGGCCCAGCGCCGCTTGTAACTTCTTGAATATCAATAAAGAGTTTGATTTCGTATTCAACTTGTGTGTTCGTTTACTTTCCGCTGCAAATGGGGACACTCTGTGCGACTCTGTAGCCTAGCATCAAATTGGCCGTTTCTGGACTTGGCCTTGCACGGACGCAACCTAGGCCCGTGCGGCATCACGCCTTAGCGAGGACGATCGCTCCTACGGGAGCGGGGTGTGATAGATTGGTATCAGAGTACGGCTTTACGTCCTTGGACTTCATTCGATTTTCTCAGTTTTGAAAGCTCGGTTGGTTACAAAAGAAGTGTACGCTCTCTCTCGTTGTGCCTTGGGATGTTCCATACAATAAGTCTAATACTTTAAAAAAAAAAAAAGCTCGTACGAGTACTCGGTTGGACGGGATCGATAGGCAAAGGCCTTTGTGCCACCACGACGGACTTGAGTCGGAAGGAACCGATGCTAAGAGTTAGCAAACACAGTGCATGCTTGAATGAGCTTACGATGACAACAAACAAGTATACGAGACCAAAGTATAGTTCGAATGGGATGGTTACGCACGCAGCCTTTTGGCTAAGTTGTGCAGAGTGTCGCGCACCTAGACCTTCTGGTGCAAACGAGTTGCGAGTGAGATCAATTATCGCTCGAACGAGGATAAGTGAGCATGCAAACTCGAATATAGTCCGCACGGGATAGCTGTGCACACGGCCTTTTGGCTAAGTTGTGCCGTGTGTCACGCACCTCGACTTCTGGTGCAATCGAGTTGTGAGCGATATCAAGTACCGCTCGGTCGGGAACGGAGATACATTTAGAGTGTCTATCGATAGGAACGCTATCGAGTTAACGCTTAGGCGTACTCGGAACAATCGGCTCGGATTTTGAGAATTAGTATGAACGACTTAGTACGTCGAGGCGACGTGACCGATTACGCTAGAGATTCGTCGAACGAATCTGAAGGATGTCTTAGCGCCTGACGCAAACATGATTGAGGAGTAGATCGTATGGCTTGAATCCGAGTGGTGTATGTGATAGGTTCGGAGAAGAATAAGAATGTGTGTCGACGACTAGTCGAGTGGCTCGAACCCTTAGTGGTGTATGGACGTTATAGAAATTGTTCGAGCAAGACTACAAGATATACGGATAGAACGGGTATGTCGGCGAGGCGATACGATCGCGCAAAGCCTTAGAACGCGTCACGCTTAGTTGATCGTGACTTCGAATGTCCTGAACGAGATGTCGTTCGGACAACTTGTGAGTGGGCAACGCATGTTAGAAAATAATTCGGAACGATGAATGAAAGTGAATGGTCTTGATTGAGGAAAACTTAGAGGATCGCGCGTACGATTTGGGATTGATTCAAATGAAATGTGACTTGAGTTTTGAACAACGATCTTGAAACGAGCTTGAGGAATAGCGATCGAACTTGATCTTGAATATCGAGGAAATTTTGGAATATCCAACTCGGACAATAGCATCAGTCGCACGACTCGAAATTGGTTGCAAAGGAAGATCGTCAGGTTACGCATATCGTCGATGGTATTGAGGCGTATCAAAGATCGATATGCGATAACTCGGGGGCACTCTGACTCGGTGAATGACGGTCGTGCAAATGTCATTGTTCCGTTGGATGCTATACTTGAAATGTTAAAAATGTGTCGAAGAAAAGATAGATTTGGCTCGAGGACTTTCTAGTTGAACGAAATATAAATGGACTATCGATCTTGGCTTGGATAGAAAATGAAATGCTTGGATTTACTTCGTTGACAACCACAATGTTGACGTTCTTGTCTTATGCGAGCGCAACTCCAGCCTCGCACATGCGTCGCGCCGGATTAGGATGATCACTCCGCATGAGCGCTGATATGGTGATTCATACAGCGGGAGTGATTGAACTTGGATGGCGTGGCAATCTGATTGCTTCGACTTGTGGTTTGACGTGAAGGTGGACTCGAAAATGAAATAGTGTGTTTGGAATTGAACTTGAGGATTGAGTAGGTCCAATCCGCGTATCGAGAATGGGTTAGTCTAAAACTCAAACAAGAGTTACGCCCCGATGAGAATGATTATTCCGCGGGAGCGTCGCATGGTGATTCATGAACCGCCGTGGATAATCGGACTCGCATGAGATTGGGGCGCAATGTATTGTCGAGCTGGATGACCTCGTGATCGAATACACGAATTGGTTAGAACTGGTGATTGAACGGAATTGAGTATGTGCAACGTAAGTCTTGATGCGAATTAGGTGATCATGCTCGATGTTTAGAAATCTGAGTGACGCGAGCTTGGGTAGAAACTCCCGTACAAACGAACAAATGGTTTAACCATAGGATTTGGGGCGAGCGTCGTGCAACGACCTTGCACGATGAGCCACGGACTTGACGTGTAACTATGACCTTGTGAGCTGACCTAGCGGATAGGCGGACGACCCTATGCCGAGTGATTGAACCTGTGCGATGGCATTTACAGTATCGTCTGGATGGACGATAGACTTGTGGCAGCAAGACTTAGAGTAGGACGGGGAACAGGGAGTGTGCGTGAACGACGATGAGATTGGCCCCAAACGAAGGGAATAATAGGAATGGATGACGCGCAAGTAAAGTTGGAATAACGAATTGAATCGTTGATAGAAAGAAATACTCGATGATAGTACGATACTTGGTCTTGAATCGGACGGAAATTACTTAGACTTGATCGACTCCGCTAAAAAGAAATCGTATTGATTTCGTTGACAAGAACGCTTGAGAAGCGAACCGGATCATCTCGAGGACCGAGATAAACGATAGTGAGATACACATGAGTTCGGTTTCAAATCGAAGTTAGCGAACGATCGGCAAATCGAAACTATTACGAGTAGCTTGTCCGACTTCGCTAATCGCTAAGCTTGGTTGAAATGTACGTATTCAGGGGACGCCTTGAATATGTGCACGATCCAAACTCAGCGATGTGATGAACTCGAATGCAGCTGCAAGTGGGTGTTGAGATGCGCATGAACAAGCGAGTGAGTTTGCCTCAGCCTACAACTCTCGTGTTTGAGAATTACAACGCACCTCGTACAACCGTTTCAGTCCCATGATACGTCGAAATAGCAACCAAGTCAAAGAAACACTTGAATTGAATAAGTGCCATCAACTCTAAAATGAATGAAAAGTTACTCAATAAAATCGACCAAACGTATGTGACACGGAACTTGGAAAGGTATCGAGTATAATTCGGCGCCATAGAACGATAGAGCCGTTCGATAGGGATTGCCTAAGAAATACGACGACGTGAGTTGAGGAATGGTAGGATGACCTGCACTCAGGAAGTCTCGAGGACGAGACTTGTTTTGAGTGGTGTATGATGTAATGGCCCGCTCCGCCCTAGCGGAACGCCGATTCAAACGGCATGTTCAACGACTTAAACGAGCCGTCGACTCGAAGAGTTGTATCGACCCGATGAAGTATCGATGCGAATCGATGCAAGACTTACAATGGCCCGTCAAAGATGAATCCAGACTTAGACTATCAAAGGCGCGCTCGGAGTATCGCTCGGCCGATGCGAACATCGCTAAGGTGGGTGGCTCCGATGAACCCGTCTTTGCTTAGCCTAGACACATAATAATACGGACACTATAATAATACGGACACTATCACTGAAATCGCTAGGCGATAACACCGCGCATGCTAATAAATGACCCAACGCACCTAGCTAAGGGATTAATCCTATCTTGTATGCTTGTATAGAATATGGAAAGGAACATGGAAAAATGTGAGAACTCTCGTACCGTGCCCTACGCTCGTGCTACGGCACAAGCTTACGTTCAAGTCCCTTACGCGTTCTACAATGAAACAATGAATGGTTTACAACAATGAAATGGGAAGACTATCAACATAGTCGTTCCGAGTAGAGTTTAGCAACATTGAAAGTATGGGACAGATGGGTCGCCAAGGCGACTCCCGCACGAGGAGTTGTAAAATGTATGAATGAATGAATGAACGAATAAGTGAATGAATAAATCAACGAATGAAAGAATGAATACGTGAATGAATCGATGAACTAGCGGACAAGTGAAAGAAAGAAAAGAAAGAATGAATGAAAGATAAGAAAAGAAAGAATGGTTAGCGACAGGTGTGACGGGCACGTGCAACGGGGCTCGCTACCCGCACTGTACGGACGCCAACCTGGTCGATAACGCATTATGGCTAAGGGTTAGCCTACGGCTCGGAGATAGCCGTTAAGTTAAATAACAAAGATAATACGAAATGGTCGTGGACAAACGGCACGGGCGTTGTGTGGAGTATACCGTGGCCGTGGTAGTGAAAGGATTCTGCGGTACGGGCGTTGTGTGGAGTATACCGTGGCCGACCTAGGCGGAATCAAAAAAGCGGGGCTTACGGGCTGCCTGGTGCGGGCTTGGGCACCGGGAGACGTAAGTGCGGGGTATTTCAAGAGACTTAACGGGGTGTACCAGCCATCACCCTACGCTAAGTTGAGAAATACCAAGGGGAAATATCCAAAATGGCTTGTCATGCCAGCGACCGGTGCATATAGATTAAGTGGACTTTGCTGGTGGCTATCCACATGCAAGTCCTTGCATTGAAATCAAAGTAGTCTAAGTTAAATGAACAAGTGCCTACTGAACGGTTTGGAATGTATTACACCAAATGACAAAGTGTACTTCATGCAAACAAGTTAAAAGAACACACGCCTACGACGCGCTAGAATCTGAAGCAGGAACACGCCCTTTACAGTGAATGCTTACGTGTATCATGTTAAGTTAAAATATATGAACTGTTGTCTAACTTGGTTTACTTTGGACAGGGAAGGCCGGACGGTAAGTATGGGTAAGTCGTGTATGTATTTCCATGCGACACTTGAATTTGGCAACACGGGATAGGTTATGACATATGCCATGAAAATGATCCTAAGGCAAGATTAGAAAGACAATGAATGATAGAGGTGCACAAAAGTAAATGGAATGTGTTGGATAATGATGGCGTTGTGGGCGAGCTAGCCTCCCCACCAGTGCATAACAATGTACTGATAACCCTACAGTCTGCTTGCAGGAAGCATGAAACATCGGCGGGTGCGGAGTTTTCCTCGAACGTGCTAAGGCGCGGAGCTATCTCTCGAGCCTTGGAGCGTTGCAAGTAGCGGGAGCACCATATACAGGATATAATGTATTGGAACATCGCCATGTATCATCCCATCTTGTAAGCCACTTGGCACGCCTTTTATGTTTCAGAGAGAGAGCTTGAACGACTTGTCATATCGGCCCAGCGCCGCTTGTAACTTCTTGAATATCAATAAAGAGTTTGATTTCGTATTCAACTTGTGTGTTCGTTTACTTTCTGCTGCAAATGGGGACACTCTGTGCGACTCTGTAGCCTAGCATCAAATCGGCCGTTTCTGGACTTGGCCTTGCACGGGCGCAACCTAGGCCCGTGCGGCATCACGCCTTAGCGAGGACGATCGCTCCTACGGGAGCGGGGCGTGACACTTGTGCAAGTTGAAAACATGCAATTTATTATGTGAAGGCAAAGATGAGGCAAGTTCACCGAAACTACCCCACCTGAGCGCTGTCTTTGAGTCGTCGTTGCATGGCGAAGTCCGAACGCCGTCGGCATTTCGATTCCTCCGATTGACTGAGCGGGACGGGGCACTACATCATACACCACTCAGAAAAAGTTTCGTCCTTGAAACTAACTGAGTACTTACTTATTGACTTATCACTTTACTCAACATTCAAGAACTCTCGCACACACTATGCCTATGCGTTTCTCAAATCCGAGCCACGCTCGTGCTATCCTCAATCCTTTTTTCCAAACTTACGATCTCGAAATCCTCGACACTTCCCTGTTTCTCAAGTCTCACTTGATTCAACGTATCACTTAGTATGGATCATGCACATATTCCAGGCGTCCCCAAAATACATGCATTTCTGCCAAGCCTTGTGATAGAGAATCCGCCCTCACCACTCGAGTCGGATCGTGCACATATTCAAGCGTCCCTGATATACGTGCATGTCTTCCGAGACTCGCGAGCGGTGCCCCCACAAATCCTACTACTTCGCACTCGGACGTCTGCCTAACCGCTAGGCTATGTCTTTCCGTCAGTATTGGAATCATAGTTCCCAAATAACAATATTAACACTGACCCCATCCTAAGGTCAAACCAAGTTGATAGTACGGGGTTTTTCTACCCAAGCTCGCATCACTCCGATTTCTAAACATCGAGCATCGATTTCCTACACACATCCCAACATTCGTCGCACGGGGTCCGAGTCATTCAGCAAAGCCATCCTATGACAACTTACGTTCAACCAATTCTACGACGTATCAATATCTCTCGTTCAACAAACCATCTTGCATAGTCTATCTCTTCGAACACGTTCGACATAATCCTCCTATCATCCCTTCCAAGTCAAGCACGCTACGACACAATCCATCGTTAAACCATAATTCACATTTCATATTTTCTAAGTCATCTATTCTATTTCACGCAATCGATCATGAGGTCGTCTAGTTTAACAATATGTTGTGCCCCGATCTCACGTGATTCTGATTATCCACGGTAGGCATGAATCACCATGCACGCTCCCGCAGGATAATCATCCTCATCGAGACGTAACTCTTGTTCGAGTCTAGGCTAATTCATTCTCGATGCACGGACTTGACCTACTCAATCCTCAAGTTTCTTTCATTCATCAGTCGCAAGTCCAAACATCCTCGAATTTTCCTTCGCATCAAGCCAACAAGTCGAGACAATCAACGTTGCCGTGTCCTGATTTTTTGAGTTCGATCATTTCTGCGACATGAATCACCATGTCAGCGCTCACGTGGAATGATCGCCCCAAATTCGACGCAACGCATGTGCGAGGCTGGAGTTGCGCTCGTGTAAGACAAGAATGTCGACGCTGTGGTTATCCGCGTAACCCTCAAGACACAATCATTTTTATCCAACATTCATCTCAATCAAAATCCTAAGTATTACATCCAACCGAACAATAACACTTGCACGATCGTCATTCGTCGAGTCAGAGTACCCCCGAGTTATCGCATATCGATCTTTGATACGCCTCAATACCATCGATGATAGGCGTAACCTGACGATCTTCCTTAGCAACCAATTCGAGTCGTGCGAATAATGCTATCATCCGACAGGATAATCTTCTCGACATTCAATTCAAGTTCGATCATTATCCCTCGAATCATTTACAACATTAATTTTCTTAATCAATCGATCGACATTCCTGAGACTATCGCATACACCACTCAGTAATGAAGTTATTCAACAAATCCTCAAAACTATCTTTAGATTCGCAATCTACTTCCTCGAATTTTCGTCCGAACGATTTCTTAAATTTCAAGCACGCTCATCTATATCGCATCGATGATATCGCCGTTCGATAGCACACCTATCGATAGTCATCCCATTTTACTCAATCGAGTTCAACTCATTCTAGCTCGAAACAATTCGAATCTCGCACTCGACTTTTCTAAGGTCGATGCAAGTTTGGTGTATATGCCCAGTCCGACTTAGCCAACCGTGCTTACGCAAACCATCCTTTTATTTTATCAAAAACTGTTCTCCTACGTTTTGCAAAATAGTTAGACTTATTGTATGGACATCCCGTGGGACAATTGAGAGAGAGCGTACCAACAATTTCAACTTTACAGAAGCAACGATTCAGAGTTTGCGGAAACAACGGAGTTAAAGAATTCAATCGATAGTCCAAGGACGTAAAGCCGTGCTCTGATACTATTATGTCACGCCCCGCTCCCGTAGGAGCGATCGCCCTCGCTAAGGCGTGATGCCGTACGAGCCTAGATTGGGCTCGTGCAAGGCGGGTTCCATAACGGCCGATTTCAGCGGCTGCGACGGGGTCGTCGCACAGAAGTCCCAAGCAGAGACATTGAATAACAGCAGCGGAATTTAGAACAAAACACAAGTCATTGCAAAATACTCTTTTATTGATATTGAAACAACGGTTATATTTGGGGCGCAAGGCCAAGATTACAAGTCTCTCAAGCTCACTCATCTCACATTACAAGTCACTCAAGCTCTCTCTCTCTCTCTTAATTATAAGTCTTGATCCAGCGGAAGCTTCGGAAGGCGACGTCCATACATTATGTCTCGTATAAGTCTTTAATCCATACGGCCACACACTTCGAATCGCCAAGGAACTCCGTGCCTCGACGCATCCAAGCGAGCCCCGCGCCACGAGCTTCTACCTGTGCCTGTACATGTAAACTATGTGGGTGTCAGTACTCAACTGTACTGGTGGAATAAGCTCCTCGCCCACCCATACAAAACCAACACGTTTACTTTACTTTGTGCAACATAGTCCCCTTTTGTATTGTCTTTCTACTATTGTCTTAGGATCAGTTTTAGGACAGACGCTTTGGCCTATTTTGTGTCTCTAGACCATCCCGTGCTTGTATCAACAACGTTAACCTATCAAGTCGTGTTTGCCTTGCGGCCCAAAGTCAGAGACGCAACTACGCGGTAGTACCCAATTTCCTTATGACCGTGCTACAAATCCTTTGTACCGTGCCTCGCAACTATGTGCGACTCAACCATATTGTCGCCTCGCGGCCCTTGCTACTTTGATCACCAACTGACCCAAATCGAGACTTGTGGCTAAGTATCACTCGACCGACTTCGCCTTACGGCATTCCCGACTTAAACTCAGGACCACTCAATCATAACTATACAACTTATATACCGACAACATAAAACTCAACGTCACATTTCGTGCCGAAGCACGACGCCTACGTTGAAACCAAATCTTAGGCCCAATATTGTGTTCTAACTATACACACACATTCAACCCAACTCAATCCAAAGGCACACATGCGGGTTTGCCGCCATGCCGACTCATCTATATAAATTTGGTCACTGACTCCCAGAGCCATCGTGGACTCCTTTAGCTTGTTAGGCGGCCGCCCTTGCCAGCACGAGTAGCTAGCTCCGCTGGCAAGCCTCTGCGCTAACTTGTGCGATCATCCAGCACGTGCTAATGCTGCTTCTCAAGAACCGGTCCCCTTCCGTTGGGCTACCGTTCGAGGAAACTCTACCTTGTCGACAAGTTGTCCATGACCATGCAAGACTCGACTCAACTGACGTCTCACACAGTTATTTCACCTTTAGTGTTATCATCTCTTTCAGGGCCAAGTTCAATACTTCTCACATCTGATATCTTACCTCGACGATCCGTAGTCGCGAGCATTCTTCTTTCTTGCCCTATCATTTTACTCAACTCAAGAACAACTATTCGCAACACTTTCCAAACTCAATGAATCAACCGTGGCCCGTGCCTGTAAACACTAAGTCCGTGACATCGTACCTTAACCAACTTGAACTCTACGCGACGCCACCACCCAAGACATACTCTATATAACGGGCTTGAAACCGTAAGACTAAGTTGTCATACCCAGCCGTAGAACTCGTAGGACCGTGCTTGGAATGACTTAGGTTGACCACTATCACTTTGCCTAACTTAATCAAGCCTACAACTTAACTCAAGGGACGAGCAAAGACTATGCTAAGCCTTGTATTACGGAAACGTGCATGCTTTATCGAGCATTTACGCGGACGACGCCTATGACTTAGGCTACGTTCATACTTCGCCTACTCAACCAACTTTCCTTCTCCCAAGCCACGGGACGAAGGATCGAGTGTCATTTTCAAAGCACGTCGTACACCAACTCTAAGCCGACCGTTAGACCTTTTCATATTCTAACTCAATTCGACCGTCGGGATTATTCCCTTTAGCTACGTGGATTCGTTACTTTTATTATCAATCCTACTTGTGCAAGTTGAAAACATGCGATTTATTATGTGAAGGTAAAGATGAGGCAAGTTCACCGAAACTACCCCACCTGAGCGCTGTCTTCGAGTCGCCGTTGCATGGCGAAGTCCGAACGCCGTCGGCGTTTCGATTCCTCCGATTGACTGAGCGGGACGGGGCACTACATCATACACCACTCAGAAAAAGTTTCGTCCTCAAAACTAACTGAGTACTTACTTATTGACTTATCACTTTACTCAACATTCAAGAACTCTCGCACACACTATGCCTATGCGTTTCTCAAATTCGAGCCACGCTCGCGCTACCCTCAATCCTTTCTTCCAAACTTACAATCTCGAAATCCTCGGCACTTCCCTGTTTCTCAAGTCTCACTTGATTCAACGTATCACTTAGTATGGATCATGCACATATTCCAGGCGTCCCCAAAATATATACATTTCAGCCAAGCCTTGTGATAGAGAATCCGCTATCACCACTCGAGTCGGATCGTGCACATATTCAAGCGTCCCTGATATACGTGCATGTCTTCCGAGACTCGCGAGCGGTGCCCCCACAAATCCTACTACTTCGCACTCGGACGTCTGCTTAACCGCTAGGCTATTGTAGAAGCATGGAATTTCACAACCAGAAAGCCCATGCGCCAGGCATTATATGTGCCAGAACTCAGACAGCTAATCAAATAAGCCATAGACATTCGAAGAAGGACTTTTTATTTATATATATAAAAGTCTATTACATGTCTAGAAAAGGTTGTATAAAGGAGAATTTCTACAAAGGAAGGATCCTAGATCTACAGCCAACAACCACCATGCGCCTTCCAGATAGGCGCAGCAACCACCATGCGCCTTCCGATAGGCGCAGCAGTTACCATACGCTGTCAGCCAGGCGCAGCAGATGTCATGCGCCTCCAGCTAGGCGCATCCTACTATCTCTTCAGCAGCTCAGTTATGTGCATCCCTTCAGCAGCTCAGTTATGTGCAACTCTTCCAACCAGGCTCACCTGGCCGAGCAAAGCCCAGTTATATGCCGCTCTTCCAGCCAGGCTCACCTGATAAGTGCTTCGCCAAGCAAAGCATTTAACCCTCTGGCTGGAACCAAGGAAGAGAAGAGCACCGCAAATGCTGTGGCCAGGGGAGGCTTCGAAAGAGCCTCCAAAGACCAAGGAAGATCGTGATCGAAATCATGGCACAAGGAGCTTTCAACACAATCAAAGTGGGCGGCACCCACTTTGAAGGAAGAGAGAGCCTAGCACCACCATTCCGATCTACGGCTCTTCCGGAACAACGGAGACGAGGCCCGAACATCCCTATCTTTGGATGCAACAGGCACCTTCCGCCTGCCTCAGAAGCCCTCGACTCCATCTTTTGGATGTAACAGTCACCTTCAAGTGCATCGAAGACAACACGACGTCTCATCTTTACCCTCGGGAGCACTTCGTCAACAGAATGCACCCACATATCCAAGTTCATGTTGGAAGTACGTGAGGGAATGAGGATCAAACCTTCTCTCTATGCCACTATTTATAGGCCGGGCAAATTAAACCCACGCGCCAAGTGGATGACTCTCCGAATTCTGTGCAATGAATTTGCATTAAATGGATGAACCGGACGCCTCGAATTCAGCCAAACGGCTATTTATAGCACTCGAGGAGCGAGACAGCCGCGTCATTAAAGGATATGTCAGATGTGCCAGCGAAACAGCGCATCACACGGACGTGCCCTCCAGCATCAGGCGCATCACACAGACGCGCCCTACAGTACCCGGCGCATCACAGAGGATGCACCCCCCCTCACATCTCCATGCCGAGTGGAACACCAACCAATGTGCCCACTCAGCTGTCCATCGAACGTCCCAAACATTAAATGCTGAACTGACACCAGAGTTGGCAGCACGCTTCCCAAAGTCTGAACACAGCTTTTTCAGAGAACGAAGCGTCGGCAACGTCAGCATCATCATGACTCTATTCCGACGGCTACTGCCACGTGGCCATCCGTATGCGCCTCTACGGCCATGCGTCCAAATCGCCATGCGCCTCTACGGCCATGCATCCAAACCAGCATGCGCCTCAAAAGCCATGCACCTCAGACCCTTCACTGATCCCTAAAGACAGAAGAAGAGTCTCCAGTTGAAGCTTTGCATGCGCCTCAAAAGCCATGCGCCCCAGACTGATCTCTGATCCCGAAAGACAGAAGGAAGGTCACCTGCATGCGCCTCAAAAGCCGTGCGCCCTAAATGTTTTGTAACTCCTAAAGGTTATGAGCCGCAGCCTCCTCTTGCGCCCAGATCCAAGGCGCAGCTCACCAGATCACTACCCCCCCAAATCTGAGATCTTCAAGCCATGTGTCCTTTGACTCAACTCGTCCAAGATTTCAGCAACAGAAAGATCTTCTCTTCTGCTACGTGCCGGCTCACAACAGCAGTATGAAGAGTTCAACCTCCCAATCAGGGCGCATCATCTGTGTGCCCCCATCAGCAACTTCTACGTGGCGTCCCCACACACCGGCGCATCCTACATGCGCGCATGAGCAGCCAGCCTGCAAAACTATAAATAGAGGTATCTTCTCCCTTATACACACACAGAATCCACAACGAACATACAAGGAATCATCAGAGAGGCAGATACAGACACTCAACGTCTTCCTCCTCTCAGCAAGCTCCAGCACCCAGAGCAATCCACACCTTCAGAGAACCGATAACCGTCGTCAGCCCGTCAACGGAGTCAACGCATTACCACTCGCTCCATTGGCACTAAGGACCCAGCTTAAACAAAAGTGTACTCCTAGGACTACATCTAAGTCCTACATTGTAACACTGTTCTGTTTGTATTAAAGTTTTCAATCAAACAATTTTAATGGCAAACAGCTATGTCTTTCCGTCAGTATTGGAATCATAGTTTCCAAACAACAATATTAACACTGACCCCATCCTAAGGTCAAACCAAGTTGATAGTATGAGGTTTTTCTACCCAAGCTTGTATCACTCCAATTTCTAAACATCGAGCATCGATTTCCTATATACATCCCAACATTCGTCGCACGGGGTCCGAGTCATTCAGCAAAGCCATCCTACGACAACTTACGTTAACCAATTCCATGACGTATCAATATCTCTCATTCAACAAACCATCTTGCATAGTCTATCTCTTCGAATACGTTCGACATAATCCTCTTATCATCCCTTCCAAGTCAAGCACGCTACGACACAATCCATCGTTAAACCATAATTCACATTTTATATTTCCTAAGTCATCTATTCCATTTCACGCAATCGATCATGAGGTCGTCTAGCTTAACAATATGTTGTGTCCCGATCTCACGCGATTCTGATTATCCACGGTAGGCATGAATCACCATGCACGCTTCCGCGGGATAATCATCCTCATTGAGACGTAACTCTTGTTCGAGTCTAGGCTAATTCATTCTCGATGTGCGGACTGGACCTACTCAATCCTCAAGTTTCTTTCATTTATCAGTCGTAAGTCCAAACATCCTCGAATTTTCCTTCGCATCAAGCCAACAAGTCGAGATAATCAACGTTGCCGTATCCTAATTTTTTGAGTTCGATCATTTCCGCGACATGAATCACCATGTCAGTACTCACGCGGAATGATCGCCCCAAATTCAATGTAACGCATATGCGAGGCTGGAGTTGCGCTCGTGTAAGACAAGAATGTCGACGCTGTGGTTATCCGCATAACCCTCAAGACACAATCATTTTCATCCAACATTCATCTCAATCAAAATCCTAAGTATTGCATCCAACCGAACAATAACACTTGCACGATCGTCATTCGTCGAGTCAGAGTACCCCCGAATTATCGTATATCGATCTTTGATACGCCTCAATACCATCGATGATAGGCGTAACCTGACGATCTTCCTTAGCAACCAATTAGAGTCGTACGAATAATGCTATCATCCGACAGGATAATCTCCTCGACATTCAATTCAAGTTCGATCATTATCCCTCGAATCATTCACAACATCAATTTCCTTAATCAATCGATCGACATTCCTGAGACTATCGCATACACCACTCAGGAATGAAGTTATTCAACAAATCCTCAAAACTATCTTTCGATTCGCAATCTACTTCCTCGAATTTCCGTCCGAACGATTCCTTAAATTTCAAGCACGCTCATCTATATCGCATCGACGATATCGCCGTTCGATAGCACACCTATCGATAGTCATCCTATTTTAATCAATCGAGTTCAACTCATTCTAGCTCGAAACAATTCGAATCTCGCACTCGACTTTTCTAAGGTCGACGCAACTTTGGTGTATATGCCCAGCCCGACTTAGCCAACCGTGCTTACGCAAACCATCTTTTTATTTTATCAAAAACTATTCTCCTACGTTTTGCAAAATAGTTTGACTTATTGTATGGACATCCCGTGGGACAATTGAGAGAGAGCGCACCAACGATTTCAACTTTACGGAAGCAACGATTCAGAGTTTACAGAAACAACGGAGTTAAAGAATTCAATCGATAGTCTAAGGACGTAAAGCCGTGCTATGATACTATTATGTCACGCCCCGCTTCCGTAGGAGCGATCGTCCTCGCTAAGGCGTGATGCCGCACAAGCCTAGATTGCGCTCGTGCAAGGCGGGTTCCATAACGGCCGATTTCAGCGGCTGCGATGGGGTCGTCGCACAGAAGTCCCAAGCAGAGACATTGAATAACAGCAGCAAAATTTAGAACAAAACACAAGTTATTGCAAAATACTCTTTTATTGATATTGAAACAACGGTTACATTTGGGGGGCAAGGCCAAGATTACAAGTCTCTCAAGCTCACTCATCTCACATTACAAGTCACTCAAGCTCTCTATCTCTCTCTCAATTACAAGTCTTGATCCAGCGGAAGCTTCGGAAGGCGACGTCCATACATTATGTCTCGTATAAGTCCTTAATCTATGCGACCATACGCTTCGAATCGCCAAGGAACTCTGTGCCTCGACGCATCCAAGCGAGCCCCTTGCCACGAGCTTCTACTTGTGCCTGCACATATAAACTATGTGGGTGTCAGTACTCAACTGTACTGGTGGAATGAGCTCCTCGCCTACCCATACAAAACCAACACGTTTACTTTACTTTGTGCAACATAGTCCCCTTTTGTATTGTCTTTCTACTCTTGCCTTAGGATTAGTTTTAGGACAGACGCCTTGTAGTGCCCCGTCCCTACATTGTGCCCCGTACTTGTCCACGGGGTGCGCAAGAAAGGAACACTGTCCCTATCGATTCGGTCTGGACCGATAGGTCGGAATCGACCGAGTTGATCGAACGGGAACGGTTGAATTAAGATCCATTCCTCGTTATAGAATGTCTTTTTCGGAACCAAGTCCCATATTCAGCGGGTTACGCCTCGAGGATTGACTCTGTGGCTGAGTCGGGAGAGACCTCCCGTTGTTCTGCTTTTCACGCCACTTGCGTTGGTTTTGGCTTTCTTTTCTGAATACGTTTTCGTGAATATTTTCGATGGTTTTCATGACTTGCATTTCGAACTCGCATTTTCTATCGAACTCCTTGAATAATGCAGTGTTCTAATCGGTTGCTTGTGCGATTTTAGGTAATCGCGTAGGCGACGTCTAGCGCGGCCAACAAGTTCTTTCGTCGAAGTAAACTCAAGGTGAGTGGCTGACCCTTCTCTTCTCGACCCCTTCTTAAGCAAATCGATAGTGTTGTGCGGATAAAAGAATGAATGCAAGGGCACGGACACGGTAAAATGATCAAGTTTCAAAGAGAATGTAGGCTAGACCTTAATAACTAAATATTGTCTGAACTCGGTCATTGGACAACTTGTCGACAAGGTAAAGTTTCCCCGTAACGGCAACCCAAGGCCATGGGACCGTTTCGGCCAAGAAAGGAAACACGGTGTATAGCTGTACTGGATGATAGCATGGGTTAAGCGGAGACTTGCAGCGGGGCTCGCTACTTGCGCTGCAAGGGCCCCGGCTAACAAAAGCTATAGAGTCCAGGATGGCTTGTTATGCCAGTGACCAATCACACGTAATATTGCACTTGGTATAAAAATGATAACAATTGACAGGAAAGAACATGGTAAGTTTCATAAGGCGCGACGCGGTCCGTCGTGGTAAGTTCCGACGTAAATTATATTATGCTTGTCATTGCTCGTTTGAAATTCATTAGGATGGTTAGAAACATTCATGAACTAAGTCATATAAACTCTTTAACCAAATGAGAGCTTGGAACTTAAATTTGTCACGCACCAGTACAAAGTGTAATGTACTGATCCTCGCTCTCCACGCAGGTACCCCGAATCCCGAAGGGCATGCCACTTAAATCTTAAGGCGGCGTGGACACTTTTGAAGCCTCGTCCGTGTAAAGGCTTATGTTTTTGGATTCCTTTTGAAGAAGACCCCGCACTCAGTCCAAAAGAAGATGACGAATCGACTCGCCTCGATAGCAGGTGGAAAGTGTTATGTTTTTGCTTGTAAAAAGGAGATGTAATGTATGGAACAACTATCTCATCGGCGTTCGTTTTGTAAGTCGAGTCATGTTGTAGCCCGCGCGACAATAAATGTAATGAAGTCAATGTAAATGAAGTTTTATTATCAATGAAAAAGTCTACTTCTATTTCAATATGTGTCAATCAATTTCTCTGTGTACTCTAACTTGATGTTGTGTTTCGGATGACCTTATGACTACGCCTTGTGCGATCGCAACTTAGGTTCGCACGGCATCACGCCCGGGGGACGACTATCGATTCTACGGAATCGGGACGTGACATAATGGTATCAGAGCACGGCTTTACATCCTTTGACCTCGCATCGATGAGATAAGTTGTTCCATACAATGAGTCCGTAATATTTTGTGACTGATGCATTTGTCTTCGTATCGCAGAAGTGACAGAACCCACGGTCGAGCGAGAGCAGAGTGCTTCTAGCAGCTCTAGTAGTTCGCATCGTTCACGGGGCGGACCTTCTAACGATACCATCGAAAGGATGCTGCACATGATGGAGGCACAGCGAAACCAGTCCGAGAACCGACATCAACAGACGGAGGAATGACAGGCCCAGTTCGAAGCTTGCTTCGAAGCTCGTTTCGACGCACATGCCAAACTTCAACAAAAGCAGTTGGATACCCTGCAGCAGATCGTCCAGACAATGGCGGCCAACGGAAATTCTGCGACTGCGCCTACCGTCACCGCACCTGCTGCCACCGTGCCGATGATCCAACCCATTGAAGTCGACACGACGGAGCTCGAGCGTCAACCAGCGGCACCGAAAAAGTACAACTTTAAAGTATCCGAATTCAAGAAGGCGTACCACACTTCTTTCAGCGGTACCGAGGGTCCTTCCATGGTAATCGACTGGTTGGAAGAGCTGGAAGATCACTTCGAGCTTCTCGGCATTGAAGAATCAAAGCAAGTCGCCTGCGCACAACTTCAACTACGGTTGAACGCGCACGACTGGTGGGCCATGCGCAAGCGAGCGATCCGACCGGACAACACCACCGCACCGATCTCTTGGGCCACGTGTAATGTCCCAAATTCGTGATACGTATTTAGTATACGTATGCGTGTTTTGGACCCATATTTTATTTAGTCATGATTAATTATCTTGGTTTATTTTACATTGGCTTGGTTTTATTAGCATTGATAGATTAATTGGTTTTGATGGTTCATTGGTTTATTTTTGGATTAGTGAGGCTTGGTTTATTTCATAATTCATTTGGTTTAAATTGCTAGAGAGAGTTTATTGGCCTTGACTTGGTTCACCTTGGTTTATCTTGGCTTAGTTTATTCCCGAGTTGGTTCGGCTTGGCTTGGTTTTGCTTTGGAGAACCACCTACCTACCACCACCACTACCATTTATTAACCCCCACTCCCTTCTCTCTCTTCATTACTCTTCTTCTTTCCTCCATTAACTCTTTCACCTACCAGCGAGAGGGAGAGAGAGGTCTAGGCAAGTGCAACTTGCTTCATGGAGGAACTCAAATTTTATTGCTTCATTTTCTTTCTTACAACATTTTAACTCACTTTAGTACTTGGCATTTTTAATTTCCATGATTAAATTTGTGTAGATCTAAGCTTATAGTATTTTCGAATTTCTTGGGTTTTGATATATTTAGCATTGTTATTTCCAAGTTTTGATGGTTCCATGTTGTAGAGAATTTTATTCTGCCCCGTTTTGACCTATGGAAGTTCAGATTTGGGCTCTGGATGATGTAGTTATGGAGCTTGAGAATTTGGCTCTCATGTTGTTCTTCTTTTCAAAATTTTGGAGAAGGTGAACTGTGCTTGACTTGACCGCATGAATATTTCATGCGGCAAGTGTTCTATTCAGCCGCATGACTGGAAGTACTTGAGCCGCATGAGGGCCGAACTCATCTAGCCGTATAAGTCTACTTCCTCTCTTAGCCGCATAGGCTGAGTTTCATTCCAGCCGCATGGACTCATTTTCCATCAGCCGTATGAGAAGTTCCTTCCCAGCCGCATAAACTCTTTTATCCCCTGGCCGCATGGGACTTGACTCGGTTCAGCCGTATAGCCCTTTGCTCTGCGGGCCGCATGAACCCGAGTCCATTCCAGCCGCATGAGAGCCCTTCCCCTGTGAGCCGCATGGCGTTGTTCCCCTTGTAACCGCATAAGCCCTTCTCTTTTAGCCGTATGTGCCTGACCCTATTCAGCCGCATGGACTGTTCTCTTCCCAGCCGCATGAGATCATTCCTGGCCGCATATGCCTGAGCCGCATGGCTCCCATAGAGCTCTGTGTACTGTTGTTTTATTACTATTTGCTCATGTCTTGTAACCCCTATAGCGTGCACCTTTACCTTTATTGTATATTTTTATGCCCATTTTATATTCTTACGCCTTTTTTCCTGAACTAGATAATCACGAATTTATTTAATATGTTTGGAAGTGATAATTGAACATGACACGACATGACCTGATAGTGGCCCGTCGTGGTGCACTCTTGACCAGTAAACTTGACATGATAGCCTGACATGATATATCTTGATAAGCTGTTGCGACGGCTACCTGACATGACCTGACCTGTATAAGTAACCTGGACACCGTGGGCGATTGTACTTGTACAAATAATCCAGTCCTGTCTTGCATCATGTCTAGGAGGGGACTCCTGAGTACCACGGTCAGGAGTACATACTGAAATGGACTAAAGTTAATGACTAGATTAATTCATTAGTCATGAAGAGATGTTCCCCAGTTACAGGCGGTCCAGTTATCCCGGCCGTAAATGTTTGGACTTGTAGCCTGCCGACGAGTAGGGCACATTTCCAGCCCACTGTTATGTGGGGCACCCTCTATTGTCACTTTAATGATTGAACTCTATTGTCACTCTAATGATTGAACTCTCTAAATTGTCACTATAATAATTGCCTGGATAACCTGGATAGCTGCAGGGCCTGTGACTACTTGGAGCATCTCATTGCATCTTGCTAGTAACTAGGATTGTGATAACCCTAGTTAGTTAATATAGAAAGCCGTAGGCGATGATTGGTCGTGAATGCTTGGATGGAGTCTAGTCCAGTATAGTATTGTCTAGAAGTGATTGATTGCAAGATTGTACCAGAATGATTGAATGATTGTCACTCCAGATTGTTACTATAATGATTGTACTCTATTGTCACTCTAGCGTATTGTACTCTTCATTGTCACTTTTATCATTGTACTCTCTCATTTTTACCTTAATGATTGTCACCTTTAGCAATAAATGATCAGAGACTAAGTTCTGTTCAGGCGAAGGGTTACAATCTCGGTCATTGTTTGGTTTAAGGATTGTAACCTGGCTTCCAGAATAGTACCTTCGTCTTCTCTTCATATACTGCCCAGCTATATTTTATTTATTTTATTTAGCATGATTTTCCAGTTGTCTTATGTCAATGATGATTCACTTAATTATTTTCTCTGATTGGGATAAGTGCATTGGTAGTGCACAAACCTCAATCTGTGCTACTTATTGCTATTTTCTTACATATTGAATGCTAATGATTTGTTGGTTTTAGTTCTTAAGTAAAGCCTCCTTTGTGGTACTTGCTCTTTCTGGGGTCTGACCCAGCTGGTTTTGTATGGCCAGATACCGGAGCAGCACCAAAGGATCTCCCTGCTTTCCAGCCCGATGGTGGTCACCAGGCGTAACCAGGGCATCGAGTGGGTTTCTTTTTGTTCACCCACTGTAATATTGTAAATTATTCTTTTGAGGCGTTTAGCCGACGAGCAAGTGTTAGCTCGATTGCAGCTTTTACCTATTGTCTGCCTACGGACTGTAACATGATTGACAAGCCCCGGGAGTTGATCATGTATGACTGAACTCTTGCTAGTCCTCACATTTTGTAATGACTAGCTTCATGATCATTCCGAATATATAATGTATGGGACGCCTTACTATTGTGTATTTGGTGGTCTGACATCTTGTAACTATTATTAGTTGGTTAAGATTGAGACAATAGGCTATTTTATGACCTTAAGAGACTGATGGATTGTAGTGAAACCCTCACATATCTAGACAGCCGTGACCGTATAGCGGCGTAGATTCTATTCCGTTATACGTAGCTGGCTATGTCTGTCCCCCGCTCTCCAGTATTCTGGTTCTGGGGCGTGACAACACGTTCTGCAAAGCTTTTGAAGTCCAGTACCTTCCATCAGCCATTCGTCAAGCGAAGGAAAATGAATTCATGCAGTTGAAGCAAGGGAGCCGGACAGTGGAACAGTACGCCGCAGAATTCAACAAGTTGTCTAAGTTTGCTGGTCAGTTTTTTCCTACTGAAGAGTGCCGTGTGCGACGGTTCGAAGTGGGTTTGCGACACTCTATCGGTGCGCATGTCGGGGTCCCAGAATACAAGACCGTGGGCGAGGCTCTGAATCACGCTCTCCGCCTTAAGAACCTACATCCTTCCGGTGCTGACGACGTTGTGCGCCACTCCAATCACAAACGTCCTAGCTATACGGAAGGTAACAATTATGCGTTAAAGCGTCCAAACAATGACGGCTATAGAGGGCAGAACCCACTACCTCGACGCACCAAGTGCAACAATCTCGGACACGATGCCAACCACTGCTTCACCGGGGGAGCATGTTTCGTTTGTGGAGAAAGGGGCCACCGAGCTCGAGACTGCATGGGTCGAAGACCGAATTGTCCCAACGCACCACCACAACAACACCGCCAAGAGAATCGAGGGCAGGCACCCCGACCTCCTCCGCCCACTCAACCTGCACTGCAAAATGGCCATGATCGTCGCCCCAACACTCAGGGCCGCGTCTACGCCATGACTCGAGACGAAGCGCTGGCATCAGATACAGTAGTGTCAGGTATACTAAAATTCAATAATGTGCCTGCTCGTGTGTTATTTGATTCAGGCGCTTCGTATAGTTTTATATCGGTGGACTTTGCCGTCGAGCACAAATTTCCTGTAATATCATTAGATCTCGACCTTAGCGTAAGCACACCTTCGGGCACACCAATTCTTACAAACTTAGCTTGCGTCGGCGGGATTATCTGTATCGGCGGTCAAAAGATCGGTCTGGATGTGATAGTTCTAGACATGAAGGACTTTGACATCATTCTGGGAATGGATTGGCTCGGGCCGTGCAACGCAACCATAGACTGCGCTGAAAAGAAGGTCACATTCCGTATACCTGGAGTGCCTGAATTTTGCTACTCGTGTGGTGAGTTGTCGCCGACCTGCATGGTGATCTCCGCAATATCTGCTCGACGGATGCTGTATTCCGGGTGTGAAGGCTATCAAGCTTCCGTTCGAGACATGCGACATGATGTTGCAAATGTGGGTCAGACCGACGTTGTGGCAGAATTCCCAGACGTGTTCCCGGGCGAGCTACCCGGCATGCCGCCCGATCGAGAAATAGAGTTCACTATCGACACATTCCCCGACACCCGGCCGATCTCGAAGGCTCTGTACAGAATGGCCCCTGCAGAACTGAAGGAACTAAAGGCACAACTACAAGAATTACTCGACAGAGGGTTTATCCGTCCGAGTGTCTCGCCGTGGGGTGCGCCCGTGCTATTCGTGAAGAAGAAGGATGGATCGATGCGGCTCTGCATCGACTATCAGGAATTGAACAAAGCCACCGTTCGGAACAAATACCCCCTGCCCCGCATCGACGACTTGTTCGACCAGCTCCAAGGTGCAACAGTATTTTCGAAGATTGATCTACGATCGGGTTATCACCAACTCAAAGTCAAGCCAGATAACGTGCCGAAGTCTGCCTTCCGCACTCGCTATGGCCACTACGAGTTCTTGGTAATGCCGTTCGGTCTGACGAACGCCCCTGCCGTCTTCATGGATCTAATAAATCGGGTGTTCCGTCCGTTCGTTGACAAGTTCATAGTAGTCTTCATCGACGACATTCTCGTCTACTCGAAGGATCGAGCGCAACATGTAGAGCATCTGCGGACGGTACTCCAAACCCTTCGAGAGAATCAGTTGTACGTAAAGATGAGCAAGTGCGAATTCTGGCTGAACAGCGTCTCATTCCTTGGGCACATCATCTCCGCCACGGGTATTGCAGTCGATCCGAAGAAAGTCGAGGCAGTTGCTGATTGGAAACGGCCCGCATCAGTTAGCAAAATTCGAAGCTTCCTAGGCTTGGCGGGATACTACCGACGCTTCGTGAAGGACTTCGCAAAGATTGCATCATCGTTGACTCGCCTCATCCAGAAAGGAGTCGAATTCAAGTGGTCAGACGACTGTGAAGCTTCATTCCAGGAGCTCAAACAACGGCTCGTTTCGGCCCCGATACTTGCTCTTCCTGAAGGGACGGAGGGATTTCAAATCTTCAGCGATGCTTCTGGCCAGGGCTTGGGGTGTGAGCTCATGCAGTTGTAGGTCCTAAAAAATCAAGTTGCATCAATCAACAAAGTCAAAGAATCAAGATACACATCATTTTGATGAATTGTGCATACAACAGATTGCACAGTAATCCAATTGTGCATACTGGTTTGCGCATGCTCCCAACTGCACAGGCTGACGTGGCTGAAGTCATCATTACCTAAATCAAATCAAATCTTCCTGACAACTGACAGCACGAAGAACGAGAAGACTGCTCGTTTATTGCACCGTACAGTGCTCGAGGGCGGCTGACAGCTGGCAGCGCAATCCATTCCTGCGCAGTCTAATCCTGCACAAACCAAAGTCTGCGCAGTTCAGGTTGCGCATTCTATCAACATAACTGACAAAGTACACGTGGCATTCAGGCCATCAATTACTCATTACGTGGCAACTGCCTATGCACAATCATGCGCATTTCAATCAAATGATGCCATGTGTCCAAAATAGTTGACCCACGATCCAGCAACTGCTTGCGCAGTCTATTGCTGCACAGTCCAGAATAACTAAAAGTTAGTTATTTTCAGAACTCTATAAATAGAGTTTCAAGTCTTCATTTCAAGGGGGATCAAGAGATCAGATATCAGAGATCAAAAATCAGAGAGTCCAGGAGTTCTTGCCCAAGTGCTGCTACATTCTTCCGAGGCTTTTGCCTTCAACTTCCGAGGCTTTTGCCTTCAGTTTCCAGAGTTGTCTTCAACTTCAAAGGCTCCGTCTTCAAAGTTGACATCGTCCAAGGGATAAAGCAATCGTCATCTAGATGGATTCCTATAGTTGTAATTTTCCTAGAATTCTTGTAATCTTTATTACACAGTTTGTATCAATAAAGTTTTATACTTTTGTTTTTGCAAACAAAATGGCGACTCTGCTGGGGACAACTTTCTCCTCCGACGAGGAAGTGGCAACTCAATGTGACGTAGCGTCTATCGGGAAGACGCAGAAGACGCTGGTTGTTAAAGTCAACCAGACAGCCTATGAGGCGATGCTCAACTCCAAGACCTCTTCCCGTACTTCAGCCACTTCTGCCAAGAGCAAAGTGCATTCAGTATGGGTCTCCAAGACTGCTGTACAATCTGGCAGTTTTGCCACCAAGGATGCTGCACACTCTGTTGCACAATCTGCTAGCCAGACTGCTGCACAATCTACTGTGCCAACTGTTGCACAATCTGTTGTGCCAACTGTTGCACAATCTGCTGTGCCAACTCTTACACAGTCTGTCTCAGCAACTGCTGCACAAACTGTTTCAAACACTGCTGCGTAATCTGTTACAACTGTTGCACAGGCTACTTCATATGCTGCCTTGTCAAAATTCAAGACTCCTATGACCCTGGCGCAGTTGGCAGTAGCTTTTCTTGCGCAAACCAGCACTCCAACAACCAAAATGCATCCCAAGCACTCCAAAGCAAGGACTCCTAATGCGCAAACCACAGCTTCTGTAGTCAGAACCAGTGCACTTTCTACCAAAGTTTCTAATGCACAAGTGGCCAGTGCGCCATCTACCCATGCGCAAATCAAGCATGCGCAATCCAAGAGTAACAGCCCTTTGGCTAAACTCTCCTCTTCTCATAACAAAGGGAAAACCTCTGTTCCTCCCCTTAAACACTCTGCTGTTCCAGCACAATCTACTGGGGGTAGTCCTTTGGCTATTCCTCTTCCTCCTCAAAACAAAGGAAAAGGCCTATTGGTCTTTTCTCAGACTTCCTTGTCTCATGACTTGGAAGACAACAGAGGGAAACGCTCTTTAGCTAACCCTTCTTCTCAAAATAAAGGAAAAGGTCCTTTGGTCTTTTCTCAGTCTTCCTCGGTCTTTACCGAAGAAGATCAAATTGAACGTGTTTCGGCACCTGTCAGTACAAGAACTCCTACAAACAAGGATTCTTCTTTCCTTCATGACAAGGAAACTTGTACTGATCAAAAAGGTATTCTGTCTACCCCAGTAGCAGAATTCCAAGACCTTCCAACTTTCAAAATATCCCGTTCCAAACAGGGAAAACTGTTGGTGTCTCAAACAAAAACCCCTGGGGGTGAATTTGCAGACCTAAGAACATATCTTAACAGGCCAACTTCGGCAAAACGTAAGCAACCTATGCCGAAGGTCAAGCCTCAAAGACAAACCTCCAGGAACAAAAATCCTGATACCTATGCCAATGAGGTGAGCACTTCCTTGTACACACAGGGGACAAAACATTTAAAGAATCGGAACCATGTTCCGAATGTTGTTAAAGAACATATTCCTCGAACCTTTCCTCGTCCTGGCATGGTTTCTGATCTCCGAGAACATCTTAGGCAAAAACGGGATAGTGCCTCAACTCCTTCAGTTCAATCATCTGATCATCGTTGCAATCATAAAGTCATCATCCAATGTTGTTGTCAAACAACAAAGCGATCTGTCTTCGATCGTTTAACTTTTGCTAAAACTGAACCAATATCAGAGGATGAAGATGAAGTCCTATATGCTTCTGTTAACATGACTTCTCGAGACACTGGAGGTAGAAGGTGCTCTAAGCACGGCAAACCTCGTAAACCAAGCCAACGGTATTTAGATTTACTCCAAGAATCCTCTGAAGGAGTATTTCAACATACCCATTCCCGAAGCCGAGAGAGGAATCTTCTTCAAGATCCTTCGGGTTATCTTCCCACTTCTCAGTCAGGAGACGACTCTTTCTCAGACTATGATACATATAGCGAAAGTTCTGAACGTACAGTGCCTTCCACTGTACCAAGAGAAGTGACGGCTTATGTTATCAATGAAGATCCAGATGCTTCCACTTCTGTAAACCAAGAACAACAAATTATTGCACTTGAAGATAAACTGAAGACCATGGCTGAAATGGTCGCCAGTATGCATTCCATCATTATGGCACAACATGCCATACCACTGACTGTACCAGCTGTGAATCTTGAAATCATAGCTTCATCAGTGCCTGTCAACACTGGGCTGGGGGTAGTATCTCCTCAAATGCCTCCTGTACAAGTACAAGTTCAAACTACACCTAGTCAGTCTGGAGCTGGGGGTAGTGCCTATAATGCTGTTCCTCCTCCTACCACTCTGATCCAACCTGCTCCTTCTTCATCATCCGAAGACGCCAATGAAGCTGTCAAACTCTTACGAACTCAGTTCGAAGCTTTCAAGGAGAAGGACAACTTGCAAAGGTTAGGGATCAAACAGCCTTACCCAGTTGAATGGAAGGAAGTTCCGTTTCCTCCCAAATACAAGATTCCAACAATCTCTCTTTTCGACGACAGTACTTCACCAAGCCAGTTCATCAATCACTTCGAGGTAATGACTGTTCAACTCCAACCAAATGACGCTCTTCTTACCAGAGTGTTCGTCGGTTATTTAGCCGAAGTAGCATACGACTGGTACAGAAGTTTGCCCGATGGTTGTATTACTTCTTTCGCAGGACTTAAGCAGATCTTTCTGGAAAGATTCTATGAGGGATTCAATGACATGACTATGTCTGCCCTCAATAAAATCAAACAGAAACATAATGAAACTGCTGAGAGTTTTATCGAACGGTTCCGTCGAGAAGCCTTGAAGATGCCTCCAGGGACTCCTGCTGCTGTTACCATAGACACTTACAAGGCAAATCTCTTGCCTATCATCAGTATGTAGACAGGCTCAACTCAGTTCCAAGACTGGCCATCCTTTATTGTCAACGCCAAACCAGCTGAAGTGAGTACTGAGAAATTCAAACAGCTGGGGGTACAGATGTCTAACCCAGATCGGGACGAACATCAATCATCAGGTGGCGGTAATCGTCAAAACAACCGCAAGAACAAGGAAACTCTGAACATTAACCTGAAAAGCAAAGAGTCCTTGGCTGTCAATGTAGCTCCGCCTATATCTACTTCTACTCCTGCTGCACCTCAACCGAGGGAACCTCGCCCTAAGGTAGAGTATTCGTTTGATGAAAATGACACAGCAAGCATTTTTGAGTGTTTACTCAAAAGCAATAAGATCCAGCTTCCAGACCCAAAGAAGCCTGATGAAGTCGGTAAGACCGATCATCCTAAGTATTGTGTCTACCACCGATTCATTGGACATCCTACTCGAGCATGTTATGTGCTCAAGGGTAAGATTCAAGAACTTGTCAATGATGGAGTTGTTACTCTGCAGCAAGATGAGAAGACTGTCACTGCCAACATGGTTTCAGTCCAGTTCGGTAACTTTCCCCCACAGATGATACAGCATGGTGTCATTCCTATTCCGAAGGCTACTCTCGAGATTGAAAATCTTCCTTCTCCACCAAACGAAGGTCTTATTCCTTTGTCTCTTGACAATGGCGAAGTTATGTGGATCCATCCCGACCTTACTTCAGAGTTCAAGGATTCTTCTTCTTCCAAGAAGAAAGGTCGCTCCAAAAACAAGACAAAGATCTGCAACATGGTGTCTTTTGACCCCATAGTTGATGAAGAAATTCTGTTGGGCACCAGATCAGGAAAACTTATCTGAAAGATTACTCTGAATCTCAAGAGAATCCTGCCTCTTCTTCTGAACCTGTCCCAGCACAACCTGTTGCTATTGAAGAAATTCC
Source organism: Iris pallida (assembly GCA_029216955.1). NCBI lineage: Eukaryota > Viridiplantae > Streptophyta > Magnoliopsida > Asparagales > Iridaceae > Iris > Iris pallida. Next base: position 13,403,839 of record JANAVB010030817.1, on the reverse strand, counting down.
TTCTACATCTTCACCAGTTGTGGTTCCTATTCCTTCCAAACTAGTGGCTGTTGATAAAGGCAAGCAACAAGTCCGCTTTGATAAACCCTTGAAGAAATCAACTCCTACTGGGCTTGAGAAGCCTTATAATTTCGATATATTGGCTCAACTAGCCAATACACCAGCAAGGCTGTCTATCTTTGAACTCTTACGTCTTTCCAGAGAGATACGAGAAACTCTAAGTGAAGCTCTTATGCAAGCTGAGACTTGTTTAGCCTTTCTCAAGAAGCCAGAAGCAGAACCAGTCTCTTGTCTCCATTGTCATAGTGTTCTGGAGTTGATTCCGAACATTACTTTCATACAAGATGACATGCTGATGGAGGACAATAGGCATGATCGTCCTCTCTACTATACAGGATATGTTGATTCGATGAAAGTCGATCGTATCCTGATAGATCCAGGATCTGCTCTCAGTATCATGCCGAAAACAATGCTCGATGCTCTGAAAATTCCTGTACATAGTCTCTCCACCACAATCACCACCATCCTTGGATTCAATCAGGGAAGGAGTGAACCTTTGGGCAAGATTCGCTTAAAACTCCAAATAGGCAATCTTCGCACAAAAGTTACCTTCTATATCATTGACAATCATGGTTGTTCTTATAATGCTCTATTGGGGAGACCATTCTTACATGAGCATAATATTGTTCCATCAACCCTTCATCAATGTTTCAAATATGTTGATGATAAGGGAGAGGTCCATAAGGAAGTTGCGAATCTTTATCCCTTCAAAGGCGTTGAAGCATACTGCAACGACGCTCGGATGTACAAGGATGAATTCATGAAGATTGTGTTAACCTTAGACACTGAAGAAGAACAAGAAGCAATGCCTAAAGACACTCTTATCATACCTGTCAAAGGGCGAGTTTCACATCCTCAGTCTTCTAAACCATTGGCTATTCACTTGCCAGTTCAAAAGAAATCAGTTGATGCTGATCAAGATCAAAGGGAGCTCACCTCTTCTGAGCCACTTGTTATCGACCTACGTCGTAACAAGGACAAAAAGCAGCTCACTCCTTCTGAGCCACTTGTTATCGACCTACGTCGTAATAAGGACAAAAAGCAGCTCACTCCTTCTGAGCCACTTGTTGTTGATCTCACTCGCAACAAGGAAAAAAGGGAGCTCACCTCCTCTGAGCCACTTGTTATCGACCTCCGTCGTAACAAGCCTCCCCCACGTTCTTCTTCTTCCCCTCTTGTAATTAATCTGACCAAGCCTGCTAAGGCTAAAGGTCCTGTTGTAAATACTGATGTACAAATCAATGAAAAAGCACCTACTTTCCAGTATACTGATGTTATTTATTATACTAAATGCTATTTGGATATGTTAGATAGCTTCCAATCAATTACAATGGGAGTTGTACAATCTCTTCAGACAGAAGTCTCACTTGAAGATCCAGATGATTCTTACCGTATTTACCCTTCTCGAAAGAAAGGTGAAAGTCTAATACTTTTTAGTAAAGGACCAGAAAAACAATTCAGCTATACGGATGATAGCAAACTTAACGATACGGGACGTCTCCAGCTCCATCGTTATAGTCAACAATCAAAAGACATCATCCGAAAAATGGGCTATGACTTCAAAAGTGGCCTCAATTACGGTAAAGGTAGATGAACTCCTATCCGCATGACTGTTCCGAAAGGAAAGTCGGAAATGTACTACAGCAGGACTAAGAAAGGTCTCGGATATGCTTCTCCTCCACTGTTATCCCCAGCAGTCTCTAACTCCGACAGTAAAGAACGCTATAATTCATCTGATTCTAGATCTTGGGATTCTGATACTAGCATTGGTGAAGTTCACAGGCTGGTCATATCATCTAACATGGTCTCCGCTGAACTACCAGAAGGCTATGATGAAGACGTTGAAGAAAATCCTAAAACAGATCCTTGGGCTCAACATATGGATAACCAATGGGTACTTCGCTTTGAACAACGTGAACCTCCTACTGAAGATTAATTAGTTCAAGTTGATGTAGGGGAAAGCGGGTCACCTCGTCCAATCTTCATCAGCAAGAATCTTCCAGAAGTAGACAGACAAGAGTTGATTCTTCTTATTAAAGAATATATCGACGTCTTTGCCTGGAGTTATGAAGACATGCCAGGACTAGATCCCAAAATCGCTACTCATAAATTGAATATCCTGCCGAATGCAAAACCGGTCAAACAACAACAACGGCATTTCAAGCCAGAAATGATGGACGCAATTGACGATGAAGTCAAAAAGCTCATTGCTTGTGGTTTTATTCGAGAAGAGCAGCATCCTGACTGGGTGGCCAACGTCGTTCTAGTTCTAAAGAAAACCGGCAAAGTTCGAGTCTGCATCGACTTCCGGGATCTTAATGAAACATGTCCAAAAGATGAATTTCCTCTCCCTATCACGGATGTCATGATTGACAATACCTGTGGGTTCGAGCGAATATCTTTCATGGATGGATTCTCTGGATATAATCAGATCAAGATGAATCCTGAAGTTGAAAAGCATACCTCTTTCCGCACTCCTCGTGGTGTCTATTGCTATACAGTGATGCCATTTGGTCTCAAGAACGCTGGTGCAACCTACCAACGAGCTATGAGTACCATCTTCAAAGATCATCTTCGTAAGACTGTTGAATGCTATGTTGACGATATTGCTGTCAAAAGTCGTCTAAAGGAAGATCACATTCAAGATTTGAAAACTATCTTCAATCTCATGCGCCAACATCAACTCAAAATAAATTCCACCAAGTCATTCTTGGGTGTCTCTAGTGGCAAATTTCTCGGCTTCGTCATTACCTCTAAGGGTATACACGTAGATCCCGAGAAGATCAAAGCCATTCAAGAGATGCGTCCTCCATGCAACCTAAAAGAGCTACGAGGATTCCAAGGTCGACTTGCGTACATCAGGAGATTCATTTCGAACTTGTCTGGACGCTGCAGACCATTCACTCAACTAATAAAGAAGGGTGTATCTTTTGTTTAGACTGAAGAGTGTCAACGAGCATTCGACGACATCAAAAGATATCTTATGAACCCACCAGTTTTGGTGCCACCAATCTCTGGCATTCCATTCTTAATGTATGTCCGTGCTATGGACCATTCATTGGGTGCTTTACTCACCCAAAAGAACAAAAAAGGTCATGAACAGGCCATCTATTATCTTAGCCGTACTAAGATTGGTGCTGAACACCGTTATAGTCCGGTCGAAAAAGAATGCCTGGCTCTCATGTTTGCTGTGCAGAAGACAAAGCATTACATCATTGGTCAAACTATTCATGTCATATCCCGAGTTAATCCTCTTCGGGTACTCATGAAAAAGCCCAGCACACTTAATTCTCGGCTGGCTACGTGGGCAATCCTGCTAGCTCAGTATGACATGGTGTATGTTCCACAAAAGTCTGTCAAAGGTCAAGAGCTGGCAGATTTCTTAGCAGCTCATCCTGTGCCAGAAACATCTAAGCTCTATGACGAAATTCCAGACGAGACATTGGAAGTCAACATGATCTCTGAAGAATTTTTAACCTGGCGTCTATTCTTTGACGATGCATCAAGGATCGGACCAAATGGTGCCATTGTGGCGGGTGTTGGAGTGGTCCTCGTTTCTCCAGACGGATTAACTATCCAAAGAGCCTACTCTCTAGATGAATCTTGCTCCAACAATATAGCGGAGTACAATGCTCTACTCATCGGCCTTCAGTTAGCCAAACAACTGAACGTTGAATATCTCGAAGTCTACGGTGATTCTAAACTGGTTGTTAATCAGGTTAGAGGAACCTATGAAGTCCGTCATCAAGATCTGGTGCCTTATCACGAAGCAGCGATTAACATAGCTATATCATTCAAAGCTTTCTTCATAGACTATGTTCGACGAACTTGCAACACAGAAGCAGATGCTTTGGCCAATCTTGCAGCTGTCTTAGCCATCCCTATCAAAAGACAGCAGGTCGTGGTTATCTCCAACCGAGAACTGTTCTGCATCGAAAATAATCGTAATATTGAATTCAGTAATTTTGCTGAAGTCAATGTTATCGATGACGATTGGAGAACTCCTTTTATTGACTTTGTAGTTCATGACATACTCCCTGAAGATCCTAAGGAGACTACGAGTGTTCGTCGAAGATCGTTACGATTCTATTACAATCAAATTACCAAGACCCTTTATCGACGAACTTATGACGGTCTTCTTCTACGCTGTCTTGCTGGTGATGAAGCTAAACAAGTTTTACGTGAAGCTCACAATGGTATTTGTGGAGCACATCAACCTGGTCCTAAATTACAGGATCGCATTAGACGCATGGGTTACTACTGGCCCTCTATGGTATCAGATGCCATTGAATATGCAAGGAAATGTCGTGCTTGTCAAATCCATGCAAACTTTATTCATCAACCATCGGAATTCCTACACCCGACTGCTGCTTCTTGGCCTTTCGAAGCATGGGGCATGGATGTCATAGGTCCCATCAATCCTCCTTCTTCTAGAGGACATCGGTTCATACTGGCAATAACGGACTACTTCTCCAAGTGGGCTGAAGCTATACCTCTGGCTGAAGTCAAGACTAGTAGCGTCATCAACTTCGTTAAATACCACATCATCTATAGATTTGGTGTACCTCGAAGAATCATCCATGACAATGGACCTCAATTCATCAGCCAGAAGTTCACCAGATTCTGTGATGATCACCGGATTGACAATGTCGCCTCGACAGCAAACAATCCTGCCGCTAATGGTTTAGCTGAAGCTTTTAACAAAACCATAATCAAGCTCCTTAAGAAGTTTGTATCCACTAACAAACGGAACTGGAGTGAGAAACTCGGCGAATGTCTTTGGGCCTACCGAACTACGGTCCGCAATCCTACAAGCTTTACACCTTTCTCTTTGGTGTATGGCTGTGAAGCTGTTCTTCCTTTGGAGCTGCAAATTCCTTCTTTAAGGATTGTCATTGCTAACGAGCTTACTACAGAGAATAACGATCTTCTTCGACTTCAAGAATTAGAAGCACTTGATGAGAAGCGATTAATGGCTCAACAGCATATTGAGTTATACCAAGCCCGCATCTCGAAGACTTTCAACCGCAAAGTTAAAGTCAGAACATTTCAGCAAGGAGAACTTGTTCTAACGGTCAGACGTCCTATGACTATGACTCATATGAGCAAAAGGAAATTCGATACAAAATGGGAAGGTCCCTATGTCGTAAGCAAAATCTTCTCAAATGGAGCTTACCAACTCTCAGAGCTTGATGGTCGAGTTGATATGATGCCTATCAATGGCAAGTTCCTTAAGAAGTATTATGTATAAATGTAAATGCTTGTAAATTATCAGACAGAATCAAGTTCATAAATAAAATTCAAATTTTATTTCATTATATGAGAGAACATGATATTAAAGATCACTATCATCTTTCTCTACATTGGGACGCGGGCCACTGCCGTCCTTCTCGAAAACACGATCAGCAAAAGAGCCGAGAACCTCCTTGCTGGAATCCACGAGGAACTTGCAAGCAGCCATCCTCATGGCTTCTTCTTCTTCAGTCCTTCCTGGTTCGAGCAGGAAGTCCAAAATGTCTCGTGGCGGCTGGGGTGCAGACGAACCTTCACCTGCTTCTGCTGTCTTCGGTTGAACTGGATCAGCAGGGCATTCTTCAGTGCCCTTCTGAGCCTTCGGGACGATCTCAGCCTTCTTGGATGCTTCTCCAGACGATATTTTTATGTTGAAGAGTAGAAGTGTTCGTTTCGGTCAGATTTCTGCTATATTTATAGGTAGAAGTTCCTCAAATAACGAAGCGACACATTCATCTGACGGTTCACCCGTTCATTAATGCCTGACGGTTCGTCCATTTAACACATTCATCCAACGGTTCGCCCGTTCATTAATGCCTGACGGTTCATCAGTTCATTAAACTCATTCACCACCTGACGGTTCATCCGTTCATTAAATTCATTCACCACCTGACGGTTCATCCGTTCATTAATTCATTCATCACCACTTGACGGTTCATCCCGTTCATTATCATCCATCATTTGACCGTCTTCCCGTTCATTTATCTCACATACATTGACGATTCATCATCGTTCATTATCCACATCAGCAACTTGTTGTTTTCGATTAAGTTGTCAAATTGAAATAATAGTATTCAATATATTCTGCCACGTCCATATTACCTCTGAGCAGATATAATGAATATAATTATTTTCTACAAGAAATATATCATGTCTTGTACCTCTGAATATATTTTCTATCTCTATTATTTATATCTAAATAAGATATGCAATAAATAATGGAGCCACAACAAAATGTCTTTTATTTTTTTCAAAATATGAGGCATTACAGAAATGCATCTACGGCAATAAACACAAAAATACAAAAGGTTCTATTAAGAAGGAGGAATGATGAAATTGTCGATCTGCTGCTTCAGGGTCTGCAGCTCTTCTTCATGAGTAGATGTCACCTTTCTTCTAGCCTCTTTCATTCCTGTTTCTTTATTAAAAACCGGCATGTCTATTATCCGGCGGGTAATTTCTGCACTATGGGTTGCTTCATACTTTTTCCTTTCCTGAATTAAGGCATTGAATTGTTCAATCATAAGTTGGTGATTAGCAGTTTCCTCTTCAAATTCTTGCTGGATGCGAGTAATCTCTGCTTTCAGTTTAGCAAGTCTCTGTCCTTTGCTTTCAGCCATTAAAGTAACTAATTCTATCTTGGAGTTGTATTCAGCTGATTTTGCGGAATGAGCCTCCAAAAGATTTTGAAGGTTCACCCTTTCTATATCAGCTGCTTGAGCCATTCGCTCAAACTCAGCCTGCACTAGGGACTCTATTTCCTTCTTCTTGAGCTCCTTATAGTTCTTTACGGAGACTTCTAATTCCTTCAATATGTGTTCAAGGAGAGTGGCCTGAGCTTCGTCTCCTTGCTCCCTTATGGCTCTTATTAAGAGAGAAGTTGGCTTCCTAACCATAAAGAAATCAGCTCCTTCTTTCTCTATCATCTTATGAACAAGAGGTCCCAGCGACTCGAAGAAGCATCTGGTAAAAGACTGGACAACTTGTTGATTAATAGCCAGAGTTCCAGGAGTCGCAGCTACTCCTGTTGAAGATGAGGCAGCAGGTTGCTCGATCCTTTGTGTCTGGATAGCAGGTTCTTTAAACAAAGGAGCTAGAGTGGAGCTGGTCGCCCCTCCTGTTTGTTCTTCTGCAAAAGTAAAATTGTTATTTTACTAGTTGTCTGCCAATGACCAAGAGGATCAAATAAAAGCGGTCTTACCTCGGTTCGATTCAGCAATAGGCTTATTTTCTGCATGAATGGATTCCTGTTGAACAGAAGTAACTTCAACTGCAACAGCCTGGCTGCTGCCCGCCTCAGAACCACAGGATAGATGATGACTACTACTAATAACCACCGTGGTTATGGGTATTATAGCCAAGTCCGTCGGAGGTGTTGGCAGAGTTTCAAGATCTGCAAGAATTACAAATAAAGATATTAACTATCAATCTATCTTAAAAGAGAAGATTGCTAAATCTCGTTTTATACCTTGAGGGTCGGTGGCGAGAGTTTCTTTCAGAACATCTTCATCGGCTGCTTCTTCAGGAGATATTTCTATCTCAACATCATCAGGGTTTAAAGTATCAGCAACTTTTTCTGTAGACGCCTCCACTTCAATATCCTTTTTAGGATTTGAAGTATCATCGACATCATCAGGAGATATATGTTCTTCATTATCCCTTTCGGGATCTTGTATATATTCATCAACATTTCTAGACGAAGAGCTTTCCTCATCTTCTTCTTCTTCTTCTGCTGCATTCCCACTGTTAGTTGCAGTCTGATCCTCCTGCAGGCTATAACTGCAATCTTCTAAAGCTGCTATCATTTCACGATCTTCTTCCTCACGAAGAGTTATAGGAGTAGGAGGAGGTTGAGTTGCCTCCGCAACAGGTGAAAGAGGTCGTACAATATTTTGTTCTTCCTCTGTGATGTTTTCTCTGGGCTTTTCAGCCTCAGTTCTTGGGTCAAGATTTCCCCTCTGTTCAGTCTCTTCAAGAGTTTTGCTCCCAGATTCAGAAACAGGTGTGGAAGATGACATTATAATTCCTGCTGCAGCATCTACTGAAGTCAGGATTTGCCTGGAAGAAGAGTCTGCTAAATTCCTTCTGGTGACCACCCTCTTCTTTGTGTGTAGAGGTCTGTCAGGACTCTCTATATTTATTGGTTCTGCTTGTTTCTGCACGGAAGTTGGTGTAGTGGCAGCTTCTTGATTTGTCTCGGCCAGCTACAGAGATTGAGATCTCGTGGTGATCTTCTCTGAAGAATGATCTAGTATCAATTTCTTCTTGGATGCCGGAGCAGGAGGCTCCTCTCTTCTCCTTTTCTTTGTGGGAGATCTACCCACTTTCAGAGAGATACGCATCGCTGCGTTTACTTCTTGAGGGAACATAATCTCCCTCGAAGTTTCTAAAGGTGCATCCGCCGGCTCGTGCACCTCATCATTTGCAGGGAGTGACAAAGCGACTCTTTCTTTTCTCAATCTGTTTGAAGATGCAAAACTATCTGCGAGACTAAAATTCTCGGCAAAAGTGTTCGTGGATGTATAGAACACTGAATATGTAAATAGCATCCGAGGACCCTGGGGAGTGATCTTTGCTGGCATTGAGAATACGGCCTTTGTATCACGGGCATTGTAATAAGCCCAAGCTCGGGCCCCGTCGATCAAGAAACCCTTACCTTGGAGGCAGGTAATTGCATTCCCCACGTGGAATTGATCATATCCAAATTGCCGAGCAAACCGGCTGGAGAGATATGGTTCTAAGTAGCATTCCTCTTCGAACCGATATACCAGATGAGACGGTCGAATTGTCTTCAACCATTCAAAGGCTGTACGGGTTAGTGGCTATATCTTTGAGTCCACCATGTTTGTTGGCATCTGATCATGTCCGGCAGGGAGAGGAGCACAGCAGAAGTTCCATCCTCTGTTCAGATTTAAAACATATCTGCACTCGCTCAAAGAAGTGTACTTCCATTTGCCCTGAGAGTACCTTCGCAGGAAGCTGCCATCAACCGGTCCTATGCCGGGATCCATTAAAGTGGGATAGTGAAGAAGCAACCATCCAAAGAGATATGTGTATGGCAGTTCGAGACGGGGGAATTCTTTCTCTCCTTTTGCTTTCAACATCGAGTCAGCATACAGACGAAGACTCGCATTCAGCTTACAAGTCATCGCTGATAGCAGATCCACCTTGTAGCCAAATATTAATTTGATAGCGGCAAAAAGAACGCCGCGATGAAAATGATCCACGGCACTGGATCCTGGGACCACAAACCGTCGGAGCCAGTATGTCAGAAACCCTGCCAACTGGACTTCTTTTGACATGGGTCTATAACCCATTCTTAAATAACTCTTCAGAGTATCCCCTTTCTTTAAAGGTGGACATTGGTAATCATCTTTCATCTGTTTATCATAATTACCACTCTCCTCCATCAGCTTCATGACTTCTGTATTGCTCAAAGGTTTGAAGAAATCAGGATAACATTTGTCGTTTTCCTTGGTCTTCTTCTTCTCTAAATGGTTAAGGAACAGATACGACAGCCATTTTGAGGAATAGCAGGTGTTGGCTGTAGCACTCTTGTAGAACAAAGAGCAGATCTTATAATGGCATAGCAGTTCCTCGAATACTGCTACTATTTCTGCATTTTCTCTTCTAAGTTTGTCCAACTCGTCATTGGTTGGAACAAACTCCTCATACGGAGCATCTGCCGTGGGCAAGTACGAGATATACTTCATCTCGTGGAGTATAAACCCCATCTCTCCACCCGGGGTCATGAAGGTCCCTGTTCTATAATTGTACCTTTCAGACAAGGCTAAGAACATATGTGGGTTGGGAGCAAAACCATATACAGTGGCGTGCACTGCTTGATACAGATTGATCTGTTGGAGTCTGTCTTCGAATGTCGTCAGAATCTAATTTGTAATGTAGTTCCATCTCTTGTAATCTGGATTCACCAATCCAGTCAGTCTGATGTCTTGTTCGGGGTATTTTCCTTCAGCCTTTGCAAATTCATTTGCGAATATCGGTGTCCTGACAGGCATTAACAAAGGGGAGTTCTCTGGCGGAATGCAGCCGGGTCTTAAGCCTCTCAACAGGACGCTGTATCTATCAGAGGAGCTGTAAAACATATATTTCTTGTCTGACCCCTTCTTTACGAAGATTTTCCCTGTACGGGCGTCCTGGAAAAGAGTGATGTTCCACTCCATCTTCCTTGGGTAGCTCGCATGAGCATACCGTGACAAAGGGAGGCAACGGGCAATGTCTGGTATGAAGAATGATCAATCTTCCTGATGAACTATTCTCTCCTCCATCCTCGGCCTAGGCTGAGAGATTTTCTCAAAGGCATCACCGAACAGGAATAAGGGTTTCTTATGAATAACAGCATCTGCTGACTCTAGGGGCTGTCCTTTCATCAAACACATTAAAGTCTCATTATCCTGGGAGATCAGAATAGCCTGACGGGAGGCCGGCAGGTCATATTGGGGATAATGAACATGAGACAGATCTTCTTTATATTCAGACTCTGAGAAAGTTCCCACAAAAGTTTCATATTCTGGGTCATCTCTCGTATTCACTGTATCAGACAAAAAAGAGACAAAAATTCAGTACAAGTCAAAATCAAAAAGTTCTGTCATCAAATTGCGCAACATCAGACTGCGCAACATCAGATTGCACAACATCAGTTTGCGCAAACATCAGACTGCGCGAATAAACAGTCATCAGTTTGCGCTGACAATCTCGCACAAATCAGCAGATTGCGCTGACATCTGCCAGCGCAATTCAACCGATTGCGCAGAAAGTCGTTCTTCATAAAAATGAAGAACTTACTGAGTTGTGCAACCAGAACCCTAAAAAGGGTGGCGCAGTATGATCACATCTCTAAAAAGAGATGGATTCTGGGGGACAGTGAGATCGAAACCATAAAAAGGGTTTTTGATCTGAAAAGTTCTTTACCTAACATCGCAGGATGCGCATCTTCATGACGAAAGACTCGTCGCACAGTTCTGGTGGAGGATTCGGCCAGGGCCTTGCCCTTAGCGGCGGCGGTGACGGCGGAGGAACGTCGGGGTGCCATGAAAGTCGTCGGAGAAGGAGGACAGAAAGGGTTCGGGGATTTCTCTCAAAAGCACGAAGGATGCAAAGTAAAGAAATGAAATTAAAGAGATGGCTATTTATAGTCTTCGAATATGAAACGTCTGCCTCGGATTGCGCCTAAAATTGGGGGCTATTCGATTTGCGCAGACAGCTCATCATCATGCGCAACTTGATTTGAATTTCAAAAATGCAAAGTATTTCGAAACTTTGAATAAAATCAACTTTCGAAAACTTTGAAGGGGGTCTTGTAGGTCCTAAAAAATCAAGTTGCATCAATCAACAAAGTCAAAGAATCAAGATACACATCATTTTGATGAATTGCGCATACAACAGATTGTGCAGTAATCCAATTGTGCATACTGGTTTGCGCATGCTCCTAACTGCGCAGGCTGACGTGGCTGAAGTCATCATTACCTAAATCAAATCAAATCTTCCTGACAACTGACAGCACGAAGAACGAGGAGACTGTTCGTTTATTGTGCCGTACAGTGCTCGAGGGCGGCTGACAGCTGGCAGCACAATCTATTCCTGCGCAGTCTAATCCTGCACAAACCAAAGTCTGCGCAGTTCAGGTTGCGCATTCTATCAACATAACTAACAAAGTACACGTGGCATTCAGGCCATCAATTACTTATTACGTGGTAACTGCCTATGCACGATCATGCGCATTTCAATCAAATGATGCCATGTGTCCAAAATAGTTGACCCACGATCCAGCAACTGCTTGTGCAGTCTATTGCTGCGCAGTCCATTGCTGCGCAAACCATCCTGCGCAGTCCAGAATAACTAAAAGTTAGTTATTTCCAGAACTCTATAAATAGAGTTTCAAGTCTTCATTTCAAGGGGGATCAAGAGATCAGATATCAGAGATCAGAAATCAGAGAGTCCAGGAGTTCTTGCCCAAGTGCTGCTACATTCTTCTGAGGCTTTTGCCTTCAACTTCCGAGGCTTTTGCCTTCAGTTTCCAGAGTTGTCTTCAACTTCAAAGGCTCCGTCTTCAAAGTTCACATCGTCCAAGGGATAAAGCAATCGTCATCTAGATTGGATTCCTATAGTTGTAATTTTCCCAAAATTCTTGTAATCTTTATTACACAGTTTGTATCAATAAAGTTTTATACTTTTGTTTTTTGCAAACAGCAGCGGGATAAGGTGATATCTTTTGCTTCCCGGCAGTTGAAGCCGCACGAGAAGAACTACCCCACACGCGACCTAGAATTAGCGGCGATTGTGTTTGCGTTAAAGCTGTGGCGTCACTATCTCTATGGCGTGGCGTGCAGGATTTATACGGACCACAAAAGCCTCAAGTATCTCTTCACCCAGAAAGAATTGAATTTGCGGTAGAGGCGATGGCTCGAGCTGATCAAAGACTATGACTTATCAATCGACTACACGCCGGGCAAGGGAAATGTGGTAGAGGATGCGCTGAGCCGGAAGTACTTAGCTTCGTTATGCATCAACGACCGACTGCTGCGTGACTTGGAAGGAATGGGCATCGAGCTCCGAGTTCGTTTCTGAGACGTAAAACTAGCACGACTGCGGGTGGAACCGAGCCTACTGGAGAGGATCAAGTCTACACAGAAGGACGACCCATACCTAGAGAAGATGCGGAAGCTGATATCGACAGGGAAAGCGTCTGACTTTGCAGAGGACGAGTCGGGAGTGTTGCGCGTGAAGGGATGGCAATGCGTACCGGACGACGCAGAACTTAGAAAGGAGATAATGTCGGAGGTGCATTATGCAAAATATTTCTTGCATCCTAGCAGCACCAAGATGTATAAGGACCTCCGTGTTGTCTTTCGGTGGCACGGTATGAAGAGGGACGTAGCGCTCTTTGTGTCAAAATGTATGGCCTGTCAGCCAGTCAAAGCCGAGCACCAGCGACCGGGCGGGGAGATGCATAATCTCGCCATTCCAGAGTAGAAATGGGATCACATCACTATGGACTTCGTTGTTGGCTTGTCGAGGACGCCGCGGGGAAACAACGCCGTCTGGGTCATCGTCGATCGACTAACCAAGTTAGCGTACTTTATCGCCATCAAAGTTACTTGGAGCGTCGACCGCCTTGCTCAGATATACCTTGATGAAATAGTTCGGCTGTACGGGGTCCCAGTTTCTATCGTCTCTGATCGGGATGGACGGTTCGTAGCGCGCTTCTGGAGTAGTCTTCATTCAGCACTGGGGACCAAGTTGAAGTTCAGCTCAGCTTATCTTCCTCAGACTGACGGCCAAACAGAGCGGGTGAACCAAATTCTCGAAGATATGTTAAGTCAAGTTGGGACGTCCATCTACCGCTGGCCGAGTTTGCATACAACAACAGTTATCAGTCCAGCATCCAAATGGCGCCGTATGAAGCTTTGTACGGTCGGAAGTGCAGATCGCCCATTTGCTGGGATGAAGTCGGAGAACGGCAGATACTTGGTCCAGAGCTGGTGGAGCAGACCGTGCTGAAGGTCAAGTTAATACGAGAGAGATTGAAGATAGCACAAAGCCGACAGAAAAGCTATGTCGACACGCACCGACGCCCCCTCGAGTTCTCAGAAGGCGACCATGTATTCTTGAAAGTCATGCCCATGCGGAGAGTTTCCAGGTTTACGAAGGGGAAATTGAGCCCAAGATTTGTTGGCCCGTTCGAAATATTAAAGCGAGTCGCCCCGGTAGCTTACCAAATTGCCTTGTCGCCTGCGTTGTCAGAAGTACATGACGTCTTCCACGTATCGCAATTGCGGAAGTACGTGCATGATCCGAGCCATGTTATGGATTTGGGTAAGCTGGACCTGAAGGCGGACTTGTCATATGTCGAAGAGCCAGTGCAAATCTTGGAGCACAAGGATAAACTTTTTTGCAACCGTGCTATTCCCCTCGTCCGCGTCCTCTGGAGGAACCACTCGGTCGAAGAGTCGACGTGGGAGCTTGAGTCAGAAATGAAGGAAAAGTTCTCTTCATTGTTCTCGTAGAGGTAGGTTTTATTTTAAGTTTTGAGGACGAAACTTTTTCTTAGTTGGTTATGGTGTAGTGCTCCGTCCCTACATCGTGCCCCGTACTTGTCCACGGGATGCGTGAGAAAGGAACACTGTCGCTATCGATTCGGTCGGGACCGATAGGTCGGGATCAACCGAGTCGATCGAACGGGAATGGCTGAATTAAGATCCATTTCTCGTTATGGAATGTCTTCTTCGGAACCAAGTTCCATATTCAGCGGGTTGCACCTCGAGGATTGACTCTACGGCTGAGTCGGGAGAGACCTCCCGTTGCTCTGCTTTTTACGCCGCTTGCGTTGGTTTTGGCTTTGTTTTCTGAATGCATTTTCGTGAATGTTTTCGATGGTTTTTATGGCTTGCATTTCGAACTCGCATTTCCTATCGAACTCCTTGAATAATGCAGTGTTCTAATCGGTTGCTTGTGCGATTTCAGGTAATCGCGTAGGCGACGTCTAGCACGACCAACAAGTTCTCTCGCCGAAGTAAACTCAAGGGGAGTGGCTGACCCTTCTCTTCTCGACCCCTTCTTAAGCAAATCGATAGTGTTGTGCGGATGAAAGAATGAATGCAAGGGCACGGACACGGTGAAATGATCAAGTTTCAAAGAGAATGTAGGCTAGACCTTAATAACTAAATATTGTCTGAACTCGGTCATTGGACAACTTGTCGACAAGGTAAAGTTTTCCCGTAACGGCAACCCAAGGCCATGGGACCGTTTCGGCCAAGAAAGAAAACACGGTGTATAGCTGTGCTGGATGATAGCACGGGTTAAGCGGAGACTTGCAGTGGGGCTCGCTACTTGCGCTGCAAGGGCCCCGACTAACAAAAGCTATAGAGTCCAGGATGGCTTGTTATGCCAGTGACCAATCACACGTAATATTGCACTTGGTATGAAAATGATAACAATTGACAGGAAAGAACATGGTAAGTTTCATAAGGCACGACGCGGTCCGCCGTGGTAAGTTCCGACGTAAATTACATTATGCTTGTCATTGCTCGTTTGGAATTCATTAGGATGGTTAGAAACATTCATGAACTAAGTCATATAAAGTCTTCAACCAAATGAGAGCTTGGAACTTAAATTTGTCACGCACCAGTACAAAGTGTAATGTACTGATCCTCGCTCTCCACGCAGGTACCCCGAATCCCGAATGGCATGCCACTTAAATCTTAAGGCGACGTGGACACTTTTGAAGCCTCGTCCGTGTAAAGGCTTGTGTTTCTGGATTCCTTTTGAAGAAGACCCCGCACTCAGTCCAAAAGAAGATGACGAATCGACTCGCCTCGATAGCAGGTGGAAAGTGTTATGTTTTTGCTTGTAAAAAGGGAATGTAATGTATGGAACGACTATCTCATCGGCGTTCATTTTGTAAGTCGAGTCATGTTGTAGCCCGTGTGAGACCCATCTCACTGTATCGGTATTTTATACGGATACATGTTTATTTGAGCCGTATTTTGTATTTATCGATTTACGTGATATTTTAAAATTTCCTAAGTATAGGATTTCATGACTTGGTTTAACTTGGATTTGGTTTTATTTGGTTCGATTCCACTTTGATTTGGTTTGGTTTAGTTTGGTTCTTTATGAGATGAGGTGTATGGTTTAGATTGAGTGGAGAGGAATGAATGGTGGAGATTGCTTGGGCTTGTTATATAAGCCACCTACCTGTCATGACCCGCACCCACTGTCAGGGTACGAGAACGTAATAACGCCCAGCCTACGCCGCAGTATCGGCGGTAGAACGCTGTCCTAGGTCAATCATCTAATAATACCAAAGTACCTGTACAGTATATACTCTCCGAATGTAGGTGATATAACAATATGCTGTCTCAATCACATCTAAGGTAGAAGAATGAAGAACAGATAGATAGATAGTAACTCAAGAGAACAGTATCATAGATGAATAAGTCTAAGTGTCTAGTACAACATAATATCCAGAACGTCAACTCATAATACAAGTCTAAGAGTACATAACTCAACATCTCAAAATACAACTCAGATGTGAGACAAAAGACAACTAGAAAGACTGCCTAGACTAAACTGGTCTAGACTACTGAAACATCCTCCTCAGCTGTAGGTGGATCCTGCTGAGGGTCCACAACATAGGTGTCATCTAGTCCTGCTCCGTAATAGGTAGATACCAGGGCCTCCTTCTCATCCTCTGTAATATTTTCAACAGGTCCAATCAGGACAGGAACGAGCACAATACATCTCACACAGTGCATATCATGTTAGGAAATACGATACAGGCAATAGAGTAAGATACATGAACTGCTGAAAGGAAATATACGCTGTAAAAGAGATAGCTGTAATGAAATATCTACTGTATATAGAGAACTGTAAGTGACTAGTGATGTAGAGCATAAGATAGGCATGTGAATGGCTGGACTTATACATGATTACACTACGGAGTTGTACATGATTACACTACTTTGGAATTATTCACATGTCCACTTCTACTCCCCCGTTTCCCCAATCAATACACAAGGATCTATACAAGTTACGTTATTGTACATGATATCACATGGGGCCCATGAAAGGGTGCACATGATAGTATACATGAGAGCTCAGTAAACATGAGAGTACATGATCACATGAGTGTACATGAATAATGAAAGCATGGGTGTACATGATGATAGTAAAACACACATAACATGAAGTACCCGATGCTCCCGAGGGGGATAACATCTCATGTAAAGATCCATATAGTACCAATCCGTGTTACCAACGTGACAGCAACAAGTAAAGTAATCTAGAGCGAGAAGTAAAGCCTGAACAAGTATGAAACGGTCAGAGAATGTACTCGCCTGATAACTGAATGTCTGAAGAGGATATACTGTCTGAGGAGAGGTGTCTGGCTCCTAATCAGAGCAATACAAGTCACAATATATCCACAATGGTAAAAATAAAGTATACAATGCATACTACATGATTCTAGGTCAATCTGGTCAAAAGTCAACTCTTGGTAAACTCTAATAGTCAAACTAGGTCACAGGAAGTCATACTAGGTTACAGGAAATCAAACTAAGTCAATTAAAGTCAAACAAGGTCAAATAGGGTCAAACTAGTTAAGTTATCTAGGGTTTAGTCAATCAATGGTCAGACTAGTCAAATACTAGTCAATATGGTCAAGCTAGGTCAATCTAGACTATCTAAGGTACTACACCACAAGGTTAAGATATAACCAATACCTATACAAGTATACCACATATAAATACATATATATATAATACCAACCTTAATCCTATATTCAAGCTAATCCCATATTCCAATCTCAAGTCATGACTCAACTCTAAGTATCTAACTTAACCCCATACATATCTTATCTACATAGGTCTTTCACAAAACCCAAGTCACAATAATATACTTATATATAGGTCAAACCTAAACCAACTAGTTAATAGCCTAGGGTTTAGTCAAATCTTAGTCAATAAGTCCTTCTATGTTCATCCAAGCCATTTCTAGGTCAATTTGGTCATGGTTGACCCATAGTTGACTTTGGTCAACAATGGTCAATTATCTAGTCAAGGCTAGGTCAACACTAGTCAACTAGTTAGGGTTTTAGTCAACTAGTTAAACTAGTCATTGTAGGTCAATCCTAGTCATTTCTAGGTTAACTAGGTCACTCTTGACCTAAGGTTGACTTTGGTCAACCTTTAGTCAACAAGGGTTTCCAGTAGGGTTTTGGCCTTAAGATCCATTCCTCGTTATGGAATGTCTTCTTCGGAACCAAGTCCCATATTCAGCGGGTTGCACCTCGAGGATTGACTCTACGGCTGAGTCGGGAGAGACCTCCCGTTGCTCTGCTTTTTACGCCGCTTGCGTTAGTTTTGGCTTTGTTTTCTGAATGCATTTTCGTGAATATTTTCGATGGTTTTCATGGCTTGCATTTCGAACTCGCATTTCCTATCGAACTCCTTGAATAATGCAGTGTTCTAATCGGTTGCTTGTGCGATTTCAGGTAATCGCGTAGGTGACGTCTAGCACGGCCAACAAGTTCTCTCGCCGAAGTAAACTCAAGGGGAGTGGCTGACCCTTCTCTTCTCGACCCTTTCTTAAGCAAATCGATAGTATTATGCGGATGAAAGAATGAATGCAAGGGCACGGACACGGTGAAATGATCAAGTTTTAAAGAGAATGTAGGCTAGACCTTAATAACTAAATATTGTCTGAACTCGGTCATTGGACAACTTGTCGACAAGCTAAAGTTTTCCCGTAACGGCAACCCAAGGCCATGGGACCGTTTCGGCCAAGAAAGAAAACACGGTGTATAGCTGTGCTGGATGATAGCACGGGTTAAGCGGAGACTTGCAGTGGGGCTCGCTACTTGCGCTGCAAGGGCCCCGACTAACAAAAGCTATAGAGTCCAGGATGGCTTGTTATGCCAGTGACCAATCACACGTAATATTGCACTTGGTATGAAAATGATAACAATTGACAGGGAAGAACATGGTAAGTTTCATAAGGCACGACGCGGTCCGCCGTGGTAAGTTCCGACGTAAATTACATTATGCTTGTCATTGCTCGTTTGGAATTCATTAGGATGGTTAGAAACATTCATGAACTAAGTCATATAAAGTCTTCAACCAAATGAGAGCTTGGAACTTAAATTTGTCACGCACCAGTACAAAGTATAATGTACTGATCCTCGCTCTCCACGCAGGTACCCCGAATCCCGAATGGCATGCCACTTAAATCTTAAGGCGACGTGGACACTTTTGAAGCCTCGTCCGTGTAAAGGCTTGTGTTTCTGGATTCCTTTTGAAGAAGACCCCGCACTCAGTCCAAAAGAAGATGACGAATCGACTCGCCTCGATAGCAGGTGGAAAGTGTTATGTTTTTGCTTGTAAAAAGGGGATGTAATGTATGGAACGACTATCTCATCGACGTTCATTTTGTAAGTCGAGTCATGTTGTAGCCCGTGTGAGACCCATCTTACTGTATCGGTATTTTATACGGATACATGTTTATTTGAGCCGTATTTCGTATTTATCGATTTACGTGATATTTTAAAATTTTCTAAGTATAGGATTTCATGACTTGGTTTAACTTGGATTTGGTTTTATTTGGTTCGATTCCACTTTGATTTGGTTTGGTTTAGTTTGGTTCTTTATGAGATGAGGTGTATGGTTTAGATTGAGTGGAGAGGAATGAATGGTGGAGATTGCTTGGGCTTGTTATATAAGCCACCTACCACTCTCTCTCCTACATTATTTTTTATTTTCATTTCCATCTTCATCTTCTTCCTCCAGCCCATGGCAAGTACACCTTGCCGAACCTTGAGCCAATTTATTTTTGTTTGTTCCATCTTCTTCCTTACAAGATTCTAAGCATGTTTAGAACTTGGAGTTTTCGATTTTACCGGGTGGATTCCTGTAGATCTAAGTTTATATCATTTTCGGTTTTCTTGGGTTTTGATCTACCAAACTTACTTGTTTTCGAAAACTAATTGTTCCATATTGTAGAGAATTTTATTCTACCCCATTTTGACCTTTGAAAAGTTGGATTTGGACTTGTTTTGACCAAGTTATGGACTTTTGAAGCTTTGGGTTCAAACCATGGAGTTCTTGCTGATTTGGAGAAGACAGTGAGCAGTGTGCACGAGCTTTTTAGCTTGCGCCACTGAGCTGTGCGCGCTCTTTAGCGCAGCACAGTCTGACCCATACGCTGCCTTTTGGAGGCGTATGTCTTGCATACGCTGCCTTGACAAGGAGTCGTATGGATCTCATAGCTGCCTTGACAAGGAGTCGTATGGATCTCATACGCTGCCTTGATGAGGAGTCGTATGGACCTCATAGCCTGACCTGAGCATAGCTTGACTTAAGCGTAGCTTGACCTGAGCGTAGCCTGACCTGAGCGTAGGCTGACTTGAGCGTAGCTTGACCTGAACGTAGGCTGACCTGAGCGTAGCCTGACCTGAGCGTAGCTTGACTTGAGCGTAGCCTGACCTGAGCGTAGCTTGACCTGAGCGTAGCTTGACCTGAGCGTAGCCTGACCTGAGCGTAGCTTGACCTGAGCGTAGCCTGACCTGAGCGTAGCCTGACTTGAGCGTAGCCTAACCTGAGCGTAGCCTGACTTGAGCGTAGCTTGACTTGAGCGCAGTCTGATGTCTAGGACTTGATAATCCCGAATTTATTTATTAGGTTTGGAATGATAATTGAACAATGCTTGATAGTGACCCTGAGCCGCAGGGCTCCTTCCTGTGCCTTGTCCAACTATTTAATTATTATTATTATTATTATTGCTATTATTATTTCTCTATTGTTATTTGATCTTAATGATGACTTGTGCCTTGTAACCTCAGCATAACTTGAGTCCCCTGATTGAATGCTTGCACTATACTGCCTTACACTTGTCCCCTGAACACGACAGTGACCCGTAGTGGTGCACTCTTGACCAGTAACCTGACATGACCTGATAGTGGCCCGCCGTGGCGCACTCCTGACAAGTAAATGTCACGCCCCAGTACCGAAATACGGAGACGGACTAGGCCAGCTACTCCATATGAGGTACGTAACATCATACGGCGATCGTGGCTGTCGAGAGACTAGGGGGTACATGCTACAATCAAGTCTCCTATGGTCCTACAGAGTTCTATGTCTCAATCAATCAAGTCAAATCAGCAATTAAATGAACATTAAAGATAAAGCAGTAAGGCGTCCCTGATGCTTCATCAAAATGATCATGAGAGACTAGCTTTATAATTTAGCTATCTCAGAGAGTCAGGAGTACAAAATTATACACAGCTGCAGTCTGTTTAATTACAATTATGTACTGACACAAAATATCAAGTAATCCGGCTAACAGATGCCGGTGGCTAAATGCCGCAAAAGTATAAGCAGGAGTGGTGGAGAAGAAACCCACTCGAGTCCCCGAACTGCCATGCTCCTAGTATGCACCATGGATGTCAGGGAGGAAGATCGTGTCCTCAGGCTCTGCTACGGGATCTGGCCAAACAAAACCAGCGGGATCAGCCCCGAATAGCAAGTACCGCCAAAGGGGCACAAGAGTTAAGACTAAAAACCCAGTTAATAGAATGATTGATAATAGTAATACTTATGCTACCATTATAGGGTAACGCCACATCCTCGAACCCATATGACACCCTTACAACCAAACAAGGACAAAAGGTGCCGCATGGAGTCGGGACGCGTCGTACTCTATAACTTTCGCATAAGTTAAAGGGTATAAACAATAAAATCTCCTGATCGTGACTTCGGTCGATAGCCTATCGCAGCACAATAACCAACCCAACAATCAAACAAGAACATGGGTTGGATTATGTACCATGATAGACCATGTTCCTCAGTCATTCACAGAAGTAGCACTTCACAACCAGAATAAGTCTTCCGTTCATAACTTCGGTCCACAGCCTATCATAGTACGATAACCAACCCAACAATCAAACAAGAACATGGGTTGGATCACGTATCATGACAGTCCGCTTCCCTCAGTTACTCACGGAAGGTAATAGGATACAAGCAAGTCGTTTTCACGGCCAATCAAGTCTACGAGTTTCTAGTGGGACGAGGTTATCCTCGTATCATGTTAATAGGAAATCCTCAGATCGTATCTTTCCAGCAAGGCTAGCCAACCCAGGGGTTCGCGTAGACAGGTATGATTGAGCACAGGTCCCTCGTAAGGCCACCTTGCTAAAACATATAATATGTAGCAGGAATTAATCGGATACAGTCATCCACTCGTTGCAGATGACACAGTATCCGTGGAGACCAGCCGGCACGTCAAGACAGTATCTCAAGGCGGCTAGTGTAACACGATCTCGAGATTCTGCCCTCCCCATGCATCTAGTATATTTAGTTGCCTAATTTAACCCTAGGTGAAATCTTGGACTTTCATGCTGTGGCCTGCATGATTATCCTCCTAAAGTCGTACTTTAGTACGAGCACCCCAAAGAGGATCCATGTCAATCAGTATGTCAACATGTTCTACCCTCCTTAGTGTAATGCATCATTGCAAATACGCCACGTGGAGTTACGAGTCATTTGTCGAGCATGAACAAGAACTGGGACATTCAGGTACATGTATCAGGTAGGAACACTTTGTTCTCCGGGGTCACATTATTGCTCATATCATGCTCGGGACAAAAGGCGTAAGGATATAAAATGGGCATATAATATATATATAATAATAATAATAATAAGGTAACAAGATAGGGCACAAAAGTCCATGCGGCTCAAAGGGAGTGAGTCCATGCGGCTGGGTTATTACGGGTTCATGCGGCTGGGACTGCACGCTCATGTGGCTCAAGGAGCCCAAGGCGCATGCGGCTGGAAAGGCGGGTTCATGCGGACGAAGGGGGGTCGGCTTATGCGGCTGCGAAGGGAGCAATCGCCAGGCGGCCGGGGTTCAACAGCGTATGCGGCTATGATCAGACGAAGTCCTATGCGGCTGAGTATGGGCGATACATATGCGGCTGGATGATGAATGAGCTTTATGCGGCCCAAAATAGTAGCGCATATGCGGCTGGGTGCAAAAGAACTCATGCGGCTGAAAGCTAGCCGCATGAAGTCCATGCGACTTAAGATAACAGGGGCTCATACGGCTCAATTACTTGCCGCATGAAGATTCATGCGGTCAAGTACTCAAGCAAGTCTTATGCGGCTAGGAAGAACCTTCCATGCGGCTGAGCTCGAACGAGTCTCATGCGGCTGGAAAGGCCATGCGGCCGGAGACTTGCCGCATGAGAATTCATGCGGTCAAGTACTGCTCTTCTTCTCCACTTGTCCGAGAAGAGGAGCCAAGCAACCATGGCTTCCAAACTACACAAAACCTTCATCCGGAGCCCAAATCGGAACTTCCTTAGGTCAAAATGGGGTAGAACAAAATTCTCTACAACATGGAACCATCAAAACTTGAAAATAATAAAGTTTGCTAGATCAAAACCAAGAAGATCCGAAAATGGTTAAAACCTAGATCTACAAAAATTAAAGCTTCAAAATGGAAAACTTCAAGTTCTAAACTAGTATAGAATAAGGAGAAGAACATATTTTGACAAATAATTTTGTAAGAAAACATCAACAACATTTATGGATCCATCTCTTGAGCAAGTTGGTACTTGGTTGGTGGAGGAAATATTTGGTTGGTGGAGGAAATAAATGAGAGGAGAGAGAATGAGTGATATATAGATCTTGGACCCATGGGTTCATGATGAACCATTGGTGAACCAAGAATAGGTTACCCAAATGAGCCAAAACTATAGGCCCAAATGCAGAAAATAAATTAGGAAATAATATTTTGTCGAATATTTTTGGGAATGCATAAAGAAATACAGCATAATAAAATTAGTAAAAATACAAGGTAAATACAATTTATCGGTTTACGTATTAAAATACGTATTCCAGGATCGGGGAGTGACATCTCTACCCTTCTTAGAGAAATTCCGTCCTCGGAATTCCAGCCAAGACAGGATAGTGAAATCAGGGCAAGCAAGGCACAATCATATATAAGTTAACTATCATAGCAGTTATTATCATACATCACAAAGTGCAAAACAAGCAGGTACAGATAAGCATGGAATCGTGTCAATAAGGTGCAAAAATATATCTTATCAGGCAAACAAATACGGATACCGAGATCTGATCTCGTCCTCGCGCTCCCAGGTTGACTCTTCCGGAGAGTGATGGTTCCAAGAAACACGGACAAGGCTTATCGTCCGATTCTTGAGTACCTTCTCTCGCCGGTCTAAAATAGATACGGGTTGTTCCTCGTAAGTTAGGTCGGTACCAACGACTAACTCAGAATAATCGAGGACATGACTCGGATCCGGGACATACCCACATAATTGGGACACATGAAACACATCATGTATGCCAGTTAACGAAGACGGAAGGGCAAGTCGATAAGCCACATCGCCTACCCGAGCGAGAATCTTAAAAGGACCAACGTATCTTGGACTAAGCTTTCCTCGGGTTCCAAATCTGATGATACCCCGAGTAGGCGAAATCCGCAGAAACACTTGGTCGCCAACTCTGAACTCTAGAGGCCTACGATGCTGATCTGCCCAATGACGATGTCGGTCCTGTGCAACTCGAAGGTGCTCTCTGACCAACTTAACTATCTCCACAGTCTGCGTGATCATCTCTGGCCCCAGCAACTTCCGTTCTCCGACGTCGTCCCATGCCAAAGGGGACCTGCACTTCCTTCCGTACAATGCTTCGAACGGGGCCATCTGAATGCTAGCCTGATAGCTGTTGTTATAGGAGAACTCCACTAGATGAAGGTGATCCTCCCAAGATCCGCCAAAATCTAAGGTACACGTCCGTAGCATATCTTCTAACGTCTGAATGGTTCTTTCTGATTGCCCGTCAGTTTGTGGATGATAAGCAGTACTGAATCTTAACTTGGTTTCCAAACTTTGGTGTAAGCTCTGCCAAAAATGGGAAGTAAACCGCGTATCCCGATCTGATACTATACTAACTGGAACACCGTGCTGCCTTACTATCTGCTTCATGTATATTTCTGCTAACTGCTCAGTAGTCTGTCCAACTCGGAAGGGAAGGAAATGAGCGACCTCCGTGAGTCGATCTACTATTACCCAGACTGCATTCTTGCCAGCCGGGGATCTAGGTAAACCGGTCACAAAGTCCATCGTGATGTGCTCTCATTTCTATTCTGGGATAGGAAGCGGCTGTAGCAATCCTGCTGGTCTCTGCTGCTCGGCTTTCACCTGCTGACATACCAGACACTTGGATACAAATCTCGCTATCTCTCTTTTCATGCCATTCCACCAAAAGAACTGCCTGATATCTCGATACATCTTCGTTCCTCCTGGATGAATGGAGTAAATAGAACTATGAGCTTCGGACATAACTTCTTGCCGAAGGTCCCCACTCGGTACACAGAGTCAGTTTCCAAACCTGAGCGTACCATCTTCATGAATCACTAACTCCTTCCTACGGCCTGATTCACACTCTGACCGCAACTTCTGAATCTGTGGATCTCCTGCTTGTGCTGCCCTTATCCTCTCTACTAAGGTTGACTGAATCTGCATACTGGTCATTCTTCCTATATCCCTTGGCAAAACTACTTCGATTCCCATACTCTGAAGGTCTTCTAAAATATGCTTCTGCGAGGTCAGGATAAAGGCACTGTCTCTCCTACTCAGTGCATCTGCAACTATACTCGCCTTGCCTGGATGATACTGAAGATCTAAGTCAAAATCCTTCAGTAGTTCTAACCATCTTCTTTGCCTCATATTCAAATCTCGCTGCGTGAACATGTATTTCAAACTCTTATGATCAGTATAGATCTCTACCCGATCCCCGTACAAATAATGCCTCCACAACTTGAGTGAAAACACCACAGCTGCTAACTCCAAATCATGAGTCGGGTAATTCTTCTCATGGTCTCGAAGCTGCCGAGACGTATATGCTATTACCTTTCTGTGCTGCATCAATACACATCCAAGACCCTTCCCAGATGCGTCACAATATACTGTAAAGCCTCCCGCTCCTACTGGAAGCGTCAAGATCGGGGCTGAGATCAATCTCTTCTTCAATTCTTTAAATGATGCCTGACAGCTAGCTGACCAAACAAACTCTACGTCCTTGTGCGTCAAACGCGTTAAGGGCGCAGAGATCTTGGCAAAGTCTGCCACGAACCTTCTGTAGTAACCAGCTAATCCCAAGAAACTTTGCACTTCTACAACCGTTCTCGGGACTGGCCAATGCTCTACGGCCTCAATCTTCTTCGGATCCACTGACACTCCTGTCCCAGAAATCACATGCCCCAGGAACGAAATGTGATCTAACCAGAATTCACACTTGTCGAGCTTCGCATAAAGTTGATGCTCCCTCAATGTCTGCAAGACAGTCCTAAGATGTTTCTCATGCTCCTCTTCACTGCTGGAATAGACAAGAATGTCATCTATGAACACCACCACAAATTTATCCAAATACGGCAGAAAGATGCGGTTCATTAAATCCATGAATACTGCGGGGGCGTTGGTTAATCCAAAGGGCATTACTAAAAAATCATAATGCCCGTATCTAGATCTGAATGCTGTCTTCGATATGTCTTGCTCCCGGACCCTTACTTGATAGTATCCTGACCGAAGATCGATCTTGGAAAAGACACTGGCCTTGCTCAACTGGTCAAACAGGTCATCAATCCTTGGTAGCGGGTACTTATTCTTTACTGTTACTGCATTCAGCTTACGGTAGTCGATGCACATCCTCGTCGACCCATCCTTCTTGGGAACTAGAATCACTGGCGCGGCCCAGGGCGATTTACTGTCTCGGATGAATCCCTTAGACTTCAACTCTTCCTCATGTTGATACAACTTATCCTGTTCTGACGGCGACATTCTGTAAACTCTATTTGCAATAGGCCTCGTTCCAGGGTTCAACTCAATACTAAATTCTACCTCTCTGACTGGGGGTATCCCTGGGAGCTCATCAGGGAAGACGTCGAGAAAATCTTCGACCACTCTCGGAATCTGTCCTGGCTCTGACACTACTGCTGAGATGACGCCTCCGGCCTGATTCTTCAAGGTTCGAGTAAAGATGAACTGCTCCATCCCAGGAACGCTGAATATAACCCTACCTCCTCTACAATCAATTGTCGCATGACTGTCTCTCAACCAGTCCATGCCAAGAACGATATCAAAATTCCCCATAGGGAATTCAATCAATGACGCGGGCAATAAATGCCCACACACCTCTACCGGACATGAAAAGCGCACCCTGCTAACTTCTACGAGCCCATTGCCGGTGAGTATATCCATCCTCTCCGGCAATGCCTCAAACTCTAATCCAATCCATGTAGCATATTGTACAGAGATGAATGAATGAGTAGCGCCTGAATCAAACAATGCTACAGCGGGAAATGAGGTGACGAGAATTTTACCTGCCACCATGTCACTAGACGCTAGAGCCTCTCCCAAGGTCAAGGTGAGAGCCTGGCCCCGCGGAGCCCCTTGTTGCGGCCTTCCTCGACCATGCTGTTGCTGCCTCTGAGGGCCCTCGGCTCCCTGTGCCTGACGGAACATCTGAGCCTGCATTGGTAGGCGCTGGGCTAGAGGCCTTACTGCTAATACTGGCCCTCCCCTCGGGGTTGTCACCGGAGCTGGCAATGCTGGAAACTGCTGAGCTGGCCCTCCTGGCCTCTGCATCATAGGACAAGTGGAGATATGGTGGTCTGAACTACCACACCTCAGGCATAAGCCATTCGCTGACCGACACACCTCCCTCATGTGCCCTACCTTCCTACAGAATGTACAGCCCTGGGGTGCTCCCTGACGCTGTTGCTGGTTCCTCGGCTGCTGATTCTGAACTGGCGCTGTATTAGTTGACACGGCCGTCCTCCGCGGCGCTCCTGCATCATGAATACGTACACCGGGTGCTGGTGTCGATGTTCGCTGCATTGCTCCTCCTCCAACCTGGGAATGAGATCTCTTCTGACCTCCTGTCCTTGATGCCAACCTCTGCTGGGTAAGCTCGTGCCTCCGAGCGGCCGTCAAAACAGCATCAAACGTCTGGTAGTCGTGTCCCTCCACAAGCTGTAGTAGTTCCAAATAAAGTCCCTTCTGGAATCTTATAGCTTTCTCTGGCTCCATTGCCACCATTGCTGGTGTGAAACGGCACAATCTACAGAACTCTGCTGTATACCCATATACGGTCTTGCCTGCTTGTTTGAGATTGATGAACTTCTGCTGGAGCTCATATCGAGCTACTACGCCAAAATACTTGGCCTTGAATCTGTCACTGAAGGTGGTCCAACGAACAGGGCGTCTTGTACCAACTTCTTCTGATGCCCACCAGTCGCGGGCAAGATCCTGAAGTACCAGTTTGACCTGATCAACCTTCTCATCATCTGGAACCTTGACTGCCACAAGAATGGCTTCGATGTCTTGAATCCATGCATCCGCAGTGATGGCATCCTCCGTGCCATCAAAATACCTCGGGTTCAAGCGACGGAACCTTTCTGATGCTCCCGAGTCAACCCCGACGCTCCTCTCAAGAGCTAACTGAATCCCTTGGTGTCACGCCCCGATTCTATAGAATCGATAGTCGTCCCCCGGGCGTGATGCCGTGCAAGCCTAAATTGCGCTTACACAAGGCATGGTCATAAGGTTATCCGAAACACAACAACAAGAGAATGCGCAGAGTAAATTGAACACACAATATAGAGAAAGAAACATAAGCTTTATTGATAATGAACATCATTTACAGACTCGATACAAAGGCGCCGCGCGGGCTATTTACAAACTGACTCCATTACAAACTGAACGTCGACGAGATAGCCATTCCATACATTCATCCCTTGATTATACCACCAAAATTACAAACCACCTGGGATCGTGGGAAGGCGCTCCATCTGTCTTCGATCTTCAACAGCTGAGTCTTCAAAAGGGTTGATCCAAGCTTCAATGCACGGACGAAGCTTCAAAACACACGAGCGTTGCTTCCCTTTACGTAGCACGCCCTTCCAGATCTATCGCACCTGTATAGAGAGCGAGGATCAGTACAATCAACATGTACTGGCGAGTGGCTAATTACTTTCCAGGTTCTCATTTGGTTCAAGAATTTGATAAAATCATACAACTTGCTTTTAGTGGTCTTTCTAACCATCCTGAATATTTTCATGAGAAGCATTAAGTTACACCAAGGTTTCTTCCGGCGGAGCGCGCCGTGCGACATAAAACTTACCATGTTAGCTGATAGCAATTTAAATCAAGTGTTTGTTATAGGATTGGCCTAACCAGCCGCCTTGGACGTAGCCTGGTAATACGGGACCCCTGCAACGCAGGTAGCGAGCCCCGATGCAAGTCCCCGTCTTACCGATGCCTTTCCAGCGTTGCCTAACCAGCGCGGCTACAACAGTTTCTTCCTAGGCCGAGACGGTCCCGTGGCCCCGGAATTCCGCTCGAAGAAACCACCCCTTGTCGACAAGTTGTCCAAGTTCATAGGGTTAACATGGAGTATTTTAGGATACCGTTGGGGCTTGTTATGTGATCAATTCATTCACTTGGTTGTTTTGCAGGCATGAATTAATTCTATCTCTTTTCAACACAACGCATTTGTTATTCACTTCTAACATACAAGACTTGTGTTCTACAAGCGAATCATTAAATCTTAGTAACATTACCCGAGTTCTCATTTGAAATAGAGGGTCGAGACGAAGGGGGTCAGCCACTCACCTTGAGATTTTACTTGAGGCGAGGGACTTGTTGGCTGCGCTAGACGTCGCCTACGCAATCACCTGAAATCGCACAAGCAACCGATTAGAACACTGTATTTATGCAAGAGTTCGATAGGAAATGCGAGCTCGAAATGTAAACCATGAAAACCATCGAAAACATTCACGAAAACGCATTCGAAAAACCAAAGCCAAAACCAACGCAAGCGGCGTGAAAAGCAGAGCAACGGGAGGTCTCTCCCGACTCAGCCGCAGAGTCAATCCTCGAGGCGCAACCCGCTGAATATGGGACTTGGTTCCGAAGAAGACATTCCATAACGAGGAATGGATCTTAATTCAACCGTTCCCGTTCGATCGACTCGGTCGATCCCGACCTATCGGTCCCGGCCGAATCGATAGCGACAGTGTTCCTTTCTTGCGCACCCCGTGGACCGAGTACGGGGCACGATGTAGGGACGGGGCACTACACCATAACCAACTAAGAAAAAGTTTCGTCCTCGAAACTTAAGAATAGAACCTACCTCTATGAAAATAATGAAGGGAACCTTTCCCTCATCTCTGACTCGAGTTCCCATGTCGACTCCTCTGCCGCATGGTTCCTCCAGAGTACGCGGACGAGAGGGATCGCCCGATTTCGAAGTAGCTTCTCCTTGCGTTCCAAGATTTGAACTGGCACTTCGACGTAGGATAAGTCAGACTTCAGCTCTAGCTGGCCAAAATCCACCACGTGGCTAGGGTCGTGCACGTACTTCTGCAGTTGGGAGACGTGGAAGACATTGTGTACACCTTCAAGCGCCGGTGGTAGGGCAATCTTATAAGCTACGGGGGCGACCCGCTCGAGTATTTCGAACGGCCCAACGAATCTCGGACTCAGCTTCCCCTTCACGCCGAACCGAGTAACTCCACGCATGGGCGACACCTTCAGGAACACGTGATCGCCTACACAGAACTCAAGTGGTCTTCGATGGGTGTCGGCGTAGCTCTTCTGCCGACTTTGTGCAATCTTCAGTCTTTCCCGAATGAGCTTGACCTTCTCCACGGTCTGTTCCACCAGTTCTGGGCCGAGTATCTGCCGTTCCCCGACTTCATCCCAGCAAATGGGCGATCTGCACTTCCGGCCGTACAAAGCTTCATACGGCGCCATTTGGATGCTGGACTGGTAGCTATTGTTGTATGCAAATTCCGCCAACGGTAAGTGGACGTCCCAGCTTGATTTGAAGTCGATTGCGCAGAGCCGTAGCATGTCTTCGAGAATCTGATTAACGCGCTCCGTTTGGCCGTCGGTCTGTGGATGGTAAGCTGAACTGAACTGTAACTTGGTACCCAGCGCCGACTGAAGGCTACTCCAGAATCGCGACATGAACCGTGAATCCCGATCAGAGACGATGGATACTGGAACTCCGTGCAGCCGTACGATCTCGTCAAGATAAATCTGCGCCAGCCGATCAACGCTCCAAGTAACTTTAATGGCAATGAAGTGCGCTGACTTAGTTAATCGATCGACGATGACCCAGATGGCGTTGCTCCCCCGTGGTGTCTTCGGCAGGCCAACAATAAAGTCCATCGTGACATGATCCCATTTCCACTCCGGGATGGCAAGGTTCTGCATCTCCCCGCCCGGTCGCTGATGCTCAGCTTTCACCTGCTGACAGGCCATGCATTGTGACACGAAGAGCGCCACATCTCTCTTCATCCCGTGCCACCAGAAGGTCGTACGGAGGTCCTTGTACATCTTGGTACTGCCTGGATGCAAAGTATATTTCGCGTGATGCGCCTCCGACATTATTTCCTTTCGCAGTTCTGAATCATCCGGAACACATAGTCGGCCATTCAATCTCAGCACGCCGGTCTTGTCTTCCGCAAAGTCGGTCGCACTACCTGTCGAAATTCGCTCGCGCACTTTCTTCAGGTACGGATCATCCTTCTGAGCGGCCATGATCTTTTCCAGCAAACTCGGCTCTAACTGCAGCTGCGCCAACCGTATATCCCTGAATCGAACTCGGAGCTCGATGCCCATTTCTTCTAGATCTTGTAGTAGTCTGCGGTTGATGGATAGCGAGGCAAGATATTTCCGACTGAGAGCGTCCGCCACAACATTTCCCTTGCCCGGAGTGTAGTCGATCGTCAAGTCATAGTCTTTGATCAGTTCGAGCCAGCGCCGCTGTCGTAAGTTCAGTTCCTTCTGGGTGAAGAGATACTTGAGGCTCTTGTGGTCGGTATAGATTGCGCACGCCACGCCATATAGATAGTGACGCCACAATTTCAACGCGAACACAATCGCCGCTAACTCCAAGTCGTGCGTAGGATAGTTCTTCTCGTGCGGCTTCAACTGTCTGGAGGCGAAGGATATCACCTTGTTCCGCTGCATGAGCACACATCCCAAGCCCTGGCCTGAAGCATCGCTGAATATCTGAAAACCCTCTGGCCCATCCGGAAGTGCGAGTATGGGTGCCAAAATCAGCCGCTGTTTTAGCTCCTGGAATGAAGCTTCACAGTCATCCGACCACTCATACGCGACTCCCTTTTGAGTGAGGCGAGTCAGTGGCGATGCAATCTTCGCGAAGTCTTTCACGAAGCGTCGATAGTATCCCGCCAAACCAAGAAAGCTTCTAATCTCGCTAGCAGACGCAGGCCTCTTCCAATCAGCAACAGCTTCCACTTTCTTCGGGTCGACTGCAATGCCTTCGGACGAGATGATGTGACCGAGGAAGGACACGCTGCTGAGCCAAAATTCGCACTTACTCTGCTTCGCATACAACTGGTTCTCTCGAAGTGTCTGGAGCACGGTCCGCAGATGTTCTGCATGCTGCGCCCTGTCTTTCGAGTAGACGAGAATGTCGTCAATAAAGACTACCACAAATTTATCAAGGAAGGGTCGAAACACCCGATTCATTAGGTCCATGAAGGCGGCAGGGGCGTTCGTCAGGCCGAATGGCATCACCAGGAACTCGTAGTGGCCGTACCGAGTGCGAAAGGCTGACTTTTGCACGTCGTCCGACTTGATCTTGAGCTGATGATAGCCTGAGCGGAGATCAATCTTCGAAAATACCGAGGCGCCTTGCAGTTGATCGAATAGGTCGTCTATGCGGGGCAATGGGTACTTGTTCCGGATGGTGGCCTTGTTAAGCTCTCGGTAATCGACGCACAGGCGCAGGGACCCGTCCTTCTTCTTCACGAACAAAACGGGCGCTCCCCACGGCGAAACACTAGGCCGAATAAACCCTTTATCGAGTAATTCTTGTAGCTGGACCTTGAGTTCCTTCAACTCGGCGGGAGCCATTCTGTACGGGGCCTTGGAAATCGGTCGAGTATCGGAGAATGTATCGATGCTGAACTCGATCTCTCGGTCGGGAGGCATGCCGGGTAGCTCGTCCGGGAACACATCGGGGAATTCTGCCACAACGTCGGTTTGACCTACGTTTGCACCATCCTGTCGCATGTCTCGGACGGACGCCAAGTAGCCTTCGCACCCAGAATGCAGCATCCTCCGAGCAGAGATTGTCGAGATCAACATGCAGGTCGACGACGCCTCACCACACGAAAAGCAGAATTCAGGCACACCTGGTATGCAGAAGATGACCTTCTTTCTGGCGCAGTCTATGGTTGCGTTGCACGGCCCAAGCCAATCCATCCCCAAAATGATATCGAAATCATTCATGTCTAGGACCATCACGTCCAGACCGACCTTTTGACCGCCGATACAGATAATCCCGTCGGTGTAGGCTGAATTAGTGAGTATTGGTGTGCCCGAAGGTGTGCTCACGCTAAGGTCGAGGTCTAATGATACTAACGGAAATTTATGCTCGGCGACGAAGTCCGCCGCTATAAAACTATGCGAAGCACCTGAATCGAATAGTACGC
Source organism: Iris pallida (assembly GCA_029216955.1). NCBI lineage: Eukaryota > Viridiplantae > Streptophyta > Magnoliopsida > Asparagales > Iridaceae > Iris > Iris pallida. The sequence goes on along the minus strand of JANAVB010030817.1, from coordinate 13,370,695 downwards.
GAGCAGGCACATTATTAAAACTAAGTATACCTGTCACGACCGTGTCTGAGGCAAGCGCTTCATCTCGAGTCAAGGCGTAGACGCGGCCCTGGGCATTGGGGCGACGGTCTTGGCCATTTTGCGGTGCAGGTTGATGGGCTCGAGGCGCTGGGACTTGATTTCCTGGACGGTGCTGCTGGGGCACCATTGGACGATGTTGTTGGGGTGCCGTTGGGTTCGGCCTTTTGATTGGACACTCAGCACGTCGGTGGCCCCTCTTGCCACAGTTCCAGCACCCATCCTCCGGCATTGGGCAGTAGTCAGTCGTGTGACCGTGACGATGACATCGGTTGCAGTATCGTGTGTCACGCCCTTGATATCCGCCTTGGGGCCCGTTGTTCGGACGCTTGGTCACGTTGTTTCCTCCCGCGTGGCTAGGGCGTTTGTGATTGTAGGTATGCACAGCGCCGGCAGCACCTGGAGGGTATTGGCTTTCAAGGCGGAGGGCGTGGTTGAGAGACTCCTCCATCGTTGGGTATTTTGGAACGGACACATGGGCGGAAATGGCTGGCCGTAGGCCCACTTCGAACCGTCGTGCACGACTCGCCATGGAAGGCAGGTATTGTCCAGCAAACTTGGCTAACTTGTTGAACTCTGCTGCATACTGCCGCACCGTCATATTCCCTTGCTTTAGCTGCATGAACTCGTTCTCCTTCTCTTGTCGAATGGCATCGGGAAGGTACTCGATCTCGAACGCCTCTCGGAAGGTGGCCCAAGATATTGCCGCTGTCTCGTCGTCGCGTCTGATTGCTCGCTTTTGCACGGCCCACCAGTCGTGCGCGTTCAATCGGAGTAGAAGTTGAGCGCATGCGACTTTCTTGGACTCATCAACACCCAGGAGCTCGAACCGGTCTTCCAACTCCTCCAGCCAATCGATCGCCAACGAAGGGTCTTCAGTACCGCGGAAGGAAGTACGGAAGCTCTTTGTGAACTTTGACACGTCGAAGCTGGAACTTCTCGGCGTCGCAGGCATAAGCTCGGGTACCTCCGGTTCGATTTCACTTTGTCTGGCCGCAGGCTCGGTCACGGCAGGAGTCGTCGTCGAGTTGTTGTTGTTGGCCACCACAGTCTGTACAATTTGCTGAAGAGTATCAAGCTGCTTCTGCTGCAACTTGAATTGTGCATCGAATCGGGCCTCGAACTGGGTCTGGCGTGCCTCTACCTCCCGTCGATGTGCCTCCGTCTCCCGTCGATGTTGCTCATTCAGGCGTTGATTCTCTAGAGCTTGTTGTTGTTGCGCTTCCAGCATGCGCAACATCCGTCCCATGGCATCGTTTGAGGGTCCGGGCCTCGAGCTACTCGAGCCGCTCGAAGCACTTTCTTCGTTCGCCACATTCACCGTCGCACCTTCTGGGATTTTGAAGGTAAAATGCATTAGTAACCAAACTTATTACGGACTACCTTGTATGGAACGACATATCTCATCGACACGAGACCAACGATTTAAGACTGAAAACTCGACACTAGAGGCCAAGGATGTAAAGCCGTGCTCTGATACCATTATGTCACGCCCCGATTCTATAGAATCGATAGTCGTCCCCCGGGCGTGATGCCGTGCAAGCCTAAATTGCGCTTACACAAGGCATGGTCATAAGGTTATCCGAAACACAACAACAAGAGAATGCGCAGAGTAAATTGAACACACAATATAGAGAAAGAAACATAAGCTTTATTGATAATGAACATCATTTACAGACTCGATACAAAGGCGCCGCGCGGGCTATTTACAAACTGACTCCATTACAAACTGAACGTCGACGAGATAGCCATTCCATACATTCATCCCTTGATTATACCACCAAAATTACAAACCACCTGGGATCGTGGGAAGGCGCTCCATCTGTCTTCGATCTTCAACAGCTGAGTCTTCAAAAGGGTTGATCCAAGCTTCAATGCACGGACGAAGCTTCAAAACACACGAGCGTTGCTTCCCTTTACGTAGCACGCCCTTCCAGATCTATCGCACCTGTATAGAGAGCGAGGATCAGTACAATCAACATGTACTGGCGAGTGGCTAATTACTTTCCAGGTTCTCATTTGGTTCAAGAATTTGATAAAATCATACAACTTGCTTTTAGTGGTCTTTCTAACCATCCTGAATATTTTCATGAGAAGCATTAAGTTACACCAAGGTTTCTTCCGGCGGAGCGCGCCGTGCGACATAAAACTTACCATGTTAGCTGATAGCAATTTAAATCAAGTGTTTGTTATAGGATTGGCCTAACCAGCCGCCTTGGACGTAGCCTGGTAATACGGGACCCCTGCAACGCAGGTAGCGAGCCCCGATGCAAGTCCCCGTCTTACCGATGCCTTTCCAGCGTTGCCTAACCAGCGCGGCTACAACAGTTTCTTCCTAGGCCGAGACGGTCCCGTGGCCCCGGAATTCCGCTCGAAGAAACCACCCCTTGTCGACAAGTTGTCCAAGTTCATAGGGTTAACATGGAGTATTTTAGGATACCGTTGGGGCTTGTTATGTGATCAATTCATTCACTTGGTTGTTTTGCAGGCATGAATTAATTCTATCTCTTTTCAACACAACGCATTTGTTATTCACTTCTAACATACAAGACTTGTGTTCTACAAGCGAATCATTAAATCTTAGTAACATTACCCGAGTTCTCATTTGAAATAGAGGGTCGAGACGAAGGGGGTCAGCCACTCACCTTGAGATTTTACTTGAGGCGAGGGACTTGTTGGCTGCGCTAGACGTCGCCTACGCAATCACCTGAAATCGCACAAGCAACCGATTAGAACACTGTATTTATGCAAGAGTTCGATAGGAAATGCGAGCTCGAAATGTAAACCATGAAAACCATCGAAAACATTCACGAAAACGCATTCGAAAAACCAAAGCCAAAACCAACGCAAGCGGCGTGAAAAGCAGAGCAACGGGAGGTCTCTCCCGACTCAGCCGCAGAGTCAATCCTCGAGGCGCAACCCGCTGAATATGGGACTTGGTTCCGAAGAAGACATTCCATAACGAGGAATGGATCTTAATTCAACCGTTCCCGTTCGATCGACTCGGTCGATCCCGACCTATCGGTCCCGGCCGAATCGATAGCGACAGTGTTCCTTTCTTGCGCACCCCGTGGACCGAGTACGGGGCACGATGTAGGGACGGGGCACTACACCATAACCAACTAAGAAAAAGTTTCGTCCTCGAAACTTAAGAATAGAACCTACCTCTATGAAAATAATGAAGGGAACCTTTCCCTCATCTCTGACTCGAGTTCCCATGTCGACTCCTCTGCCGCATGGTTCCTCCAGAGTACGCGGACGAGAGGGATCGCCCGATTTCGAAGTAGCTTCTCCTTGCGTTCCAAGATTTGAACTGGCACTTCGACGTAGGATAAGTCAGACTTCAGCTCTAGCTGGCCAAAATCCACCACGTGGCTAGGGTCGTGCACGTACTTCCGCAGTTGGGAGACGTGGAAGACATTGTGTACACCTTCAAGCGCCGGTGGTAGGGCAATCTTATAAGCTACGGGGGCGACCCGCTCGAGTATTTCGAACGGCCCAACGAATCTCGGACTCAGCTTCCCCTTCACGCCGAACCGAGTAACTCCACGCATGGGCGACACCTTCAGGAACACGTGATCGCCTACACAGAACTCAAGTGGTCTTCGATGGGTGTCGGCGTAGCTCTTCTGCCGACTTTGTGCAATCTTCAGTCTTTCCCGAATGAGCTTGACCTTCTCCACGGTCTGTTCCACCAGTTCTGGGCCGAGTATCTGCCGTTCCCCGACTTCATCCCAGCAAATGGGCGATCTGCACTTCCGGCCGTACAAAGCTTCATACGGCGCCATTTGGATGCTGGACTGGTAGCTATTGTTGTATGCAAATTCCGCCAACGGTAAGTGGACGTCCCAGCTTGATTTGAAGTCGATTGCGCAGAGCCGTAGCATGTCTTCGAGAATCTGATTAACGCGCTCCGTTTGGCCGTCGGTCTGTGGATGGTAAGCTGAACTGAACTGTAACTTGGTACCCAGCGCCGACTGAAGGCTACTCCAGAATCGCGACATGAACCGTGAATCCCGATCAGAGACGATGGATACTGGAACTCCGTGCAGCCGTACGATCTCGTCAAGATAAATCTGCGCCAGCCGATCAACGCTCCAAGTAACTTTAATGGCAATGAAGTGCGCTGACTTAGTTAATCGATCGACGATGACCCAGATGGCGTCGCTCCCCCGTGGTGTCTTCGGCAGGCCAACAATAAAGTCCATCGTGACATGATCCCATTTCCACTCCGGGATGGCAAGGTTCTGCATCTCCCCGCCCGGTCGCTGATGCTCAGCTTTCACCTGCTGACAGGCCATGCATTGTGACACGAAGAGTGCCACATCTCTCTTCATCCCGTGCCACCAGAAGGTCGTGCGGAGGTCCTTGTACATCTTGGTACTGCCTGGATGCAAAGTATATTTCGCGTGATGCGCCTCCGACATTATTTCCTTTCGCAGTTCTGAATCATCCGGAACACATAGTCGGCCATTCAATCTCAGCACGCCGGTCTTGTCTTCCGCAAAGTCGGTCGCACTACCTGTCGAAATTCGCTCGCGCACTTTCTTCAGGTACGGATCATCCTTCTGAGCGGCCATGATCTTTTCCAGCAAACTCGGCTCTAACTGCAGCTGCGCCAACCGTATATCCCTGAATCGAACTCGGAGCTCGATGCCCATTTCTTCTAGATCTTGTAGTAGTCTGCGGTTGATGGATAGCGAGGCAAGATATTTCCGACTGAGAGCGTCCGCCACAACATTTCCCTTGCCCGGAGTGTAGTCGATCGTCAAGTCATAGTCTTTGATCAGTTCGAGCCAGCGCCGCTGTCGTAAGTTCAGTTCCTTCTGGGTGAAGAGATACTTGAGGCTCTTGTGGTCGGTATAGATTGCGCACGCCACGCCATATAGATAGTGACGCCACAATTTCAACGCGAACACAATCGCCGCTAACTCCAAGTCGTGCGTAGGATAGTTCTTCTCGTGCGGCTTCAACTGTCTGGAGGCGAAGGATATCACCTTGTTCCGCTGCATGAGCACACATCCCAAGCCCTGGCCTGAAGCATCGCTGAATATCTGAAAACCCTCTGGCCCATCCGGAAGTGCGAGTATGGGTGCCGAAATCAGCCGCTGTTTTAGCTCCTGGAATGAAGCTTCACAGTCATCCGACCACTCATACGCGACTCCCTTTTGAGTGAGGCGAGTCAGTGGCGATGCAATCTTCGCGAAGTCTTTCACGAAGCGTCGATAGTATCCCGCCAAACCAAGAAAGCTTCTAATCTCGCTAGCAGACGCAGGCCTCTTCCAATCAGCAACAGCTTCCACTTTCTTCGGGTCGACTGCAATGCCTTCGGACGAGATGATGTGACCGAGGAAGGACACGCTGCTGAGCCAAAATTCGCACTTACTCTGCTTCGCATACAACTGGTTCTCTCGAAGTGTCTGGAGCACGGTCCGCAGATGTTCTGCATGCTGCGCCCTGTCTTTCGAGTAGACGAGAATGTCGTCAATAAAGACTACCACAAATTTATCAAGGAAGGGTCGAAACACCCGATTCATTAGGTCCATGAAGGCGGCAGGGGCGTTCGTCAGGCCGAATGGCATCACCAGGAACTCGTAGTGGCCGTACCGAGTGCGAAAGGCTGACTTTTGCACGTCGTCCGACTTGATCTTGAGCTGATGATAGCCTGAGCGGAGATCAATCTTCGAAAATACCGAGGCGCCTTGCAGTTGATCGAATAGGTCGTCTATGCGGGGCAATGGGTACTTGTTCCGGATGGTGGCCTTGTTAAGCTCTCGGTAATCGACGCACAGGCGCAGGGACCCGTCCTTCTTCTTCACGAACAAAACGGGCGCTCCCCACGGCGAAACACTAGGCCGAATAAACCCTTTATCGAGTAATTCTTGTAGCTGGACCTTGAGTTCCTTCAACTCGGCGGGAGCCATTCTGTACGGGGCCTTGGAAATCGGTCGAGTATCGGGGAATGTATCGATGCTGAACTCGATCTCTCGGTCGGGAGGCATGCCGGGTAGCTCGTCCGGGAACACATCGGGGAATTCTGCCACAACGTCGGTTTGACCTACGTTTGCACCATCCTGTCGCATGTCTCGGACGGACGCCAAGTAGCCTTCGCACCCAGAATGCAGCATCCTCCGAGCAGAGATTGCCGAGATCAACATGCAGGTCGACGACGCCTCACCACACGAAAAGCAGAATTCAGGTACACCTGGTATGCGGAAGATGACCTTCTTTCTGGCGCAGTCTATGGTTGCGTTGCACGGCCCAAGCCAATCCATCCCCAAAATGATATCGAAATCATTCATGTCTAGGACCATCACGTCCAGACCGACCTTTTGACCGCCGATACAGATAATCCCGTCGGTGTAGGCTGAATTAGTGAGTATTGGTGTGCCCGAAGGTGTGCTCACGCTAAGGTCGAGGTCTAATGATACTAACGGAAATTTATGCTCGGCGACGAAGTCCGCCGCTATAAAACTATGCGAAGCACCTGAATCGAATAGTACGCGAGCAGGCACATTATTAAAACTAAGTATACCTGTCACGACCGTGTCTGAGGCAAGCGCTTCATCTCGAGTCAAGGCGTAGACGCGGCCCTGGGCATTGGGGCGACGGTCTTGGCCATTTTGCGGTGCAGGTTGATGGGCTCGAGGCGCTGGGACTTGATTTCCTGGACGGTGCTGCTGGGGCGCCATTGGACGATGTTGTTGGGGTGCCGTTGGGTTCGGCCTTTTGATTGGACACTCAGCACGTCGGTGGCCCCTCTTGCCACAGTTCCAGCACCCATCCTCCGGCATTGGGCAGTAGTCAGTCGTGTGACCGTGACGATGACATCGGTTGCAGTATCGTGTGTCACGCCCTTGATATCCGCCTTGGGGCCCGTTGTTCGGACGCTTGGTCACGTTGTTTCCTCCCGCGTGGCTAGGGCGTTTGTGATTGTAGGTATGCACAGCGCCGGCAGCACCTGGAGGGTATTGGCTTTCAAGGCGGAGGGCGTGGTTGAGAGACTCCTCCATCGTTGGGTATTTTGGAACGGACACATGGGCGGAAATGGCTGGCCGTAGGCCCACTTCGAACCGTCGTGCACGACTCGCCATGGAAGGCAGGTATTGTCCAGCAAACTTGGCTAACTTGTTGAACTCTGCTGCATACTGCCGCACCGTCATATTCCCTTGCTTTAGCTGCATGAACTCGTTCTCCTTCTCTTGTCGAATGGCATCGGGAAGGTACTCGATCTCGAACGCCTCTCGGAAGGTGGCCCAAGATATTGCCGCTGTCTCGTCGTCGCGTCTGATTGCTCGCTTTTGCACGGCCCACCAGTCGTGCGCGTTCAATCGGAGTAGAAGTTGAGCGCATGCGACTTTCTTGGACTCATCAACACCCAGGAGCTCGAACCGGTCTTCCAACTCCTCCAGCCAATCGATCGCCAACGAAGGGTCTTCAGTACCGCGGAAGGAAGTACGGAAGCTCTTTGTGAACTTTGACACGTCGAAGCTGGAACTTCTCGGCGTCGCAGGCATAAGCTCGGGTACCTCCGGTTCGATTTCACTTTGTCTGGCCGCAGGCTCGGTCACGGCAGGAGTCGTCGTCGAGTTGTTGTTGTTGGCCACCACAGTCTGTACAATTTGCTGAAGAGTATCAAGCTGCTTCTGCTGCAACTTGAATTGTGCATCGAATCGGGCCTCGAACTGGGTCTGGCGTGCCTCTACCTCCCGTCGATGTGCCTCCGTCTCCCGTCGATGTTGCTCATTCAGGCGTTGATTCTCTAGAGCTTGTTGTTGTTGCGCTTCCAGCATGCGCAACATCCGTCCCATGGCATCGTTTGAGGGTCCGGGCCTCGAGCTACTCGAGCCGCTCGAAGCACTTTCTTCGTTCACCACATTCACCGTCGCACCTTCTGGGATTTTGAAGGTAAAATGCATTAGTAACCAAACTTATTACGGACTACCTTGTATGGAACGACATATCTCATCGACACGAGACCAACGATTTAAGACTGAAAACTCGACACTAGAGGCCAAGGATGTAAAGCCGTGCTCTGATACCATTATGTCACGCCCCGATTCTATAGAATCGATAGTCGTCCCCCGGGCGTGATGCCGTGCAAGCCTAAATTGCGCTTACACAAGGCATGGTCATAAGGTTATCCGAAACACAACAACAAGAGAATGCGCAGAGTAAATTGAACACACAATATAGAGAAAGAAACATAAGCTTTATTGATAATGAACATCATTTACAGACTCGATACAAAGGCGCCGCGCGGGCTATTTACAAACTGACTCCATTACAAACTGAACGTCGACGAGATAGCCATTCCATACATTCATCCCTTGATTATACCACCAAAATTACAAACCACCTGGGATCGTGGGAAGGCGCTCCATCTGTCTTCGATCTTCAACAGCTGAGTCTTCAAAAGGGTTGATCCAAGCTTCAATGCACGGACGAAGCTTCAAAACACACGAGCGTTGCTTCCCTTTACGTAGCACGCCCTTCAAGATCTATCGCACCTGTATAGAGAGCGAGGATCAGTACAATCAACATGTACTGGCGAGTGGCTAATTACTTTCCAGGTTCTCATTTGGTTCAAGAATTTGATAAAATCATACAACTTGCTTTTAGTGGTCTTTCTAACCATCCTGAATATTTTCATGAGAAGCATTAAGTTACACCAAGGTTTCTTCCGGCGGAGCGCGCCGTGCGACATAAAACTTACCATGTTAGCTGATAGCAATTTAAATCAAGTATTTGTTATAGGATTGGCCTAACCAGCCGCCTTGGACGTAGCCTGGTAATACGGGACCCCTGCAACGCAGGTAGCGAGCCCCGATGCAAGTCCCCGTCTTACCGATGCCTTTCCAGCGTTGCCTAACCAGCGCGGCTACAACAGTTTCTTCCTAGGCCGAGACGGTCCCGTGGCCCCGGAATTCCGCTCGAAGAAACCACCCCTTGTCGACAAGTTGTCCAAGTTCATAGGGTTAACATGGAGTATTTTAGGATACCGTTGGGGCTTGTTATGTGATCAATTCATTCACTTGGTTGTTTTGCAGGCATGAATTAATTCTATCTCTTTTCAACACAACGCATTTGTTATTCACTTCTAACATACAAGACTTGTGTTCTACAAGCGAATCATTAAATCTTAGTAACATTACCCGAGTTCTCATTTGAAATAGAGGGTCGAGACGAAGGGGGTCAGCCACTCACCTTGAGATTTTACTTGAGGCGAGGGACTTGTTGGCTGCGCTAGACGTCGCCTACGCAATCACCTGAAATCGCACAAGCAACCGATTAGAACACTGTATTTATGCAAGAGTTCGATAGGAAATGCGAGCTCGAAATGTAAACCATGAAAACCATCGAAAACATTCACGAAAACGCATTCGGAAAACCAAAGCCAAAACCAACGCAAGCGGCGTGAAAAGCAGAGCAACGGGAGGTCTCTCCCGACTCAGCCGCAGAGTCAATCCTCGAGGCGCAACCCGCTGAATATGGGACTTGGTTCCGAAGAAGACATTCCATAACGAGGAATGGATCTTAATTCAACCGTTCCCGTTCGATCGACTCGGTCGATCCCGACCTATCGGTCCCGGCCGAATCGATAGCGACAGTGTTCCTTTCTTGCGCACCCCGTGGACCGAGTACGGGGCACGATGTAGGGACGGGGCACTACACTTGGTTCAGCAACACGTTCTGCTCCTGCTGCCGAGTCTGTTGCTGTTGGTTAGTGACAAAAAACCCCCGGATGATCTCCAGGAGTGCTACGGCGTCTGGTACTACCGTCGCTGCTGGTGCTGCAGGAGTTTCAATAACCTGCGGCTGCACTGCCTCGGGTTCCATTTCTGCTCGTGCCTGCACTGAAGAAGGTTCTCTCCCCTGTTGTTGCCCAGTCGAGCCATGCTCTTGCTACTCTTCCTCATGGGCCTCACCCGCTACTGAGAATGAAGCACCCCTATAGAGAAGAATATAAGATTATCAAGTCCGGACGAGGAAGATTTCGAGGATGCAAGTCAGGTTAGAGATCAAGGCAAGGACAGAGAATTCAAAACAGAATTTCAAGGGGAACAAGTTTTGATTGAGACTCCTAATAATTCGCAATACCCCACAAGTCTGAAAATCAGACCTGCATGGGCCACCACTAAAACCTTGTCATGTCCCAGTATCGAAATACGGAGACGGACTAGGCCAGCTACTCCATATGAGGTACGTAACGTCATACGGCGATCGTGGCTGTCGAGAGACTAGGGGGTACATGCTACAATCAAGTCTCCTATGGTCCCATAGAGTTCTATGTCTCAATCAATCAAGTCAAATCAGCAATTAAATGAACATTAAAGATAAAGCAGTAAGGCGTCCCTGACGCTTCATCAAAATGATCATGAGAGACTAGCTTTATAATTTAGCTATCTCAGAGAGTCAGGAGTACAAAATTATACACAGCTGCAGTCTGTTTAATTACAATTATGTACTGACACAAAATATCAAGTAATCCGGCTAACAGATGCCGGTGGCTAAACACCGTAAAAGTATAAGCAGGAGTGGTGGAGAAGAAACCCACTCGAGTCCCCGAACTGCCATGCTCCTAGTATGCACCATGGATGTCAGGGAGGAAGATCGTGTCCTCAGGCTCTGCTACGGGATCTGGCCAAACAAAACCAGCGGGGTCAGCCCCGAATAGCAAGTACCGCCAAAGGGGCACAAGAGTTAAGACTAAAAACCCAGTTAATAGAATGATTGATAATAGTAATACTTATGCTACCATTATAGGGTAACGCCACATCCTCGAACCCATATGGCACCCTTACAACCAAACAAGGACAAAAGGTGCCGCATGGAGTCGGGACGCGTCGTACTCTATAACTTTCGCATAAGTTAAAGGGTATAAACAATAAAATCTCCTGATCGTGACTTCGGTCGATAGCCTATCGCAGCACAATAACCAACCCAACAATCAAACAAGAACATGGGTTGGATCATGTACCATGATAGACCATGTTCCTCAGTCATTCACAGAAGTAGCACTTCACAACCAGAATAAGTCTTTCGTTCATAACTTCGGTCCACAGCCTATCAAAGTACGATAACCAACCCAACAATCAAACAAGAACATGGGTTGGATCACGTACCATGACAGTCCGCTTCCCTCAGTTACTCACGGAAGGTAATAGGATACAAGCAAGTCGTTTTCACGGCCAATCAAGTCTACGAGTTTCTAGTGGGACGAGGTTATCCTCGCATCATGTTAATAGGAAATCCTCAGATCGTATCTTTCCAGTAAGGCTAGCCAACCCAGGGGTTCGCGTAGACAGGTATGATTGAGCACAGGTCCCTCGTAAGGCCACCTTGCTAAAACATATAATATGTAGCAGGAATTAATCGGATACAGTCATCCACTCGTTGCAGATGACACAGTATCCGTGGAGACCAGCCGGCACGTCAAGACAGTATCTCAAGGCGGCTGGTGTAACACGATCTCGGGATTCTGCCCTCCCCATGCATCTAGTATATTTAGTTGCCTAATTTAACCCTAGATGAAATCTTGGACTTTCATGCTGTGGCCTGCATGATTATCCTCCTAAAGTCGTACTTTAGTACGAGCACCCCAAAGAGGATCCATGTCAATCAGTATGTCAACATGTTCTACCCTCCTTAGTGTAATGCATCATTGCAAATATGCCACGTGGAGTTACGAGTCATTTGTCGAGCATGAACAAGAACTGGGACATTCAGGTACATGTATCAGGTAGGAACACTTTGTTCTCCGGGGTCACATTATTGCTCATATCATGCTCGGGACAAAAGGCGTAAAATGGGCATATAATATATAATAATAATAATAATAATAAGATAACAAGATAGGGCACAAAAGTCCATGCGGCTCAAAGGGAGTGAGTCCATGCGGCTGGGTCATTACGGGTTCATGCGGCTGGGACTGCACGCTCATGTGGCTCAAGGAGCCCAAGGCGCATGCGGCTGGAAAGGCGGGTTCATGCGGACGAAGGGGGGTCGGCTTATGCGGCTGCGAAGGAAGCAATCGCCAGGCGGCCGGGGTTCAACAGCGTATGCGGCTATGATCAGACGAAGTCCTATGCGGCTGAGTATGGGCGATACATATGCGGCTGGATGATGAATGAGCTTTATGCGGCCCAAAACAGTAGCGCATATGCGGCTGGGTGCAAAAGAACTCATGCGGCTGAAAGCTAGCCGCATGAAGTCCATGCGACTTAAGATAACAGGGGCTCATGCGGCTCAATTACTTGTCGCATGAAGATTCATGCGGTCAAGTACTCAAGCAAGTCTTATGCGGCTAGGAAGAACCTTCCATGCGGCTGAGCTCGAACGAGTCTCATGCGGCTGAAAAGGCCATACGGCCGGAGACTTGCCGCATGAGGATTCATGCGGTCAAGTACTGCTCTTCTTCTCCACTTGTCCGAGAAGAGGAGCCAAGCAACCATGGCTTCCAAACTACAGAAAACCTTCATCCGGAGCCCAAATCGGAACTTCCTTAGGTCAAAATGGGGTAGAACAAAATTCTCTACAACATGGAACCATCAAAACTTGAAAATAATGAAGTTTGCTAGATCAAAACCAAGAAGATCCGAAAATGGTTAAAACCTAGATCTACAAAAATTAAAGCTTCAAAATGGAAAACTTCAAGTTCTAAACTAGTATAGAATAAGGAGAAGAACATATTTTGATAAATAATTTTGTAAGAAAACATCAACAACATTTATGGATCCATCTCTTGAGCAAGTTGGTACTTGCCTTGGTTGGTGGAGAAAATATTTGGTTGGTGGAGGAAATAAATGAGAGGAGAGAGAATGAGTGATATATATAGATCTTGGACCCATGGGTTCATGATGAACCATTGGTGAACCAAGAATAGGTTACCCAAATGAGCCAAAACTATAGGCCCAAATGCAGAAAATAAATTAGGAAATAATATTTTGTCGAATATTTTTGGGAATGCATGAAGAAATACAGCATAATAAAATTAGTAAAAATACAAGGTAAATACAATTTATCGGTTTACATATTAAAATACGTATTCCAGGATCGGGGAGTGATATCTCTACCCTTCTTAGAGAAATTCCGTCCTCGGAATTCCAGCCAAGACAGGATAGTGAAATCAGGGCAAGTAAGGCACAATCATATATAAGTTAACTATCATAGCAGTTATTATCATACATCACAAAGTGCAAAACAAGCAGGTGCAGATAAGCATGGAATCGTGTCAATAAGGTGCAAAAATATACCTTATCAGGCAAACAAATGCGGATACCGAGATCTGATCTCGTCCTCGCGCTCCCAGGTTGACTCTCCCGGAGAGTGATGGTTCCAAGAAACACGGACAAGGCTTATCGTCCGATTCTTGAGTACCTTCTCTCGCCGGTCTAAAATAGATACGGGTTGTTCCTCGTAAGTTAGGTCGGTACCAACGACTAACTCAGAATGATCGAGGACATGACTCGGATCCGGGACATACCCACGTAATTGGGACACATGAAACACATCATGTATGCCAGTTAACGAAGGCGGAAGGGCAAGTCGATAAGCCACATCGCCTACCCGAGCGAGAATCTTAAAAGGACCAACGTATCTTGGACTAAGCTTTCCTCGGGTTCCAAATCTGATGATACCCCGAGTAGGCGAAATCCGCAGAAATACTTGGTCGCCAACTCTGAACTCTAGAGGCCTACGATGCTGATCTGCCCAATGACGATGTCGATCCTGTACAACTCGAAGGTGCTCTCTGACCAACTTAACTATCTCCACAGTCTGCGTGATCATCTCTGGCCCCAGCAACTTCCGTTCTCCGACGTCATCCCATGCCAAAGGGGACCTGCACTTCCTTCCGTACAATGCTTCGAACGGGGCCGTCTGAATGCTAGCCTGATAGCTGTTGTTATAGGAGAACTCCACTAGATGAAGGTGATCCTCCCAAGATCCGCCAAAATCCAAGGTACACGTCCGTAGCATATCTTCTAACGTCTGAATGGTTCTTTCTGATTGCCCGTCAGTTTGTGGATGATAAGCAGTACTGAATCTTAACTTGGTTTCCAAACTTTGGTGTAAGCTCCGCCAAAAATGGGAAGTAAACCGCGTATCCCGATCTGATACTATACTAACTGGAACACCGTGCTGCCTTACTATCTGCTTCATGTATATTTCTGCTAACTGCTCAGTAGTCTGTCCAACTCGGAAGGGAAGGAAATGAGCGACCTCCGTGAGTCGATCTACTATTACCCAGACTGCATTCTTGCCAGCCGGGGATCTAGGTAAACCGGTCACAAAGTCCATCGTGATGTGCTCCCATTTCTATTCTGGGATAGAAAGCGGCTGTAGCAATCCTGCTGGTCTCTGCTGCTCGACTTTCACCTGCTGACATACCAGACACTTGGATACAAATCTCGCTATCTCTCTTTTCATGCCATTCCACCAAAAGAACTGCCTGATATCTCGATACATATTCGTTCCTCCTGGATGAATGGAGTTAATAGAACTATGAGCTTCGGACATAACTTCTTGCCGAAGGTCCCCACTCGGTACACAGAGTCTGTTTCCAAACCTGAGCGTATCATCTTCATGAATCACTAACTCCTTCCTACGGCCTGATTCACACTCTGACCGCAACTTCTGAATCTGTGGATCTCCTGCTTGTGCTGCCCTTATCCTCTCTACTAAGGTTGACTGAATCTGCATACTGGTCATTCTTCCTATATCCCTTGGCAAAACTACTTCGATTCCCATACTCTGAAGGTCTTCTAAAATATGCTTCTGCGAGGTCAGGATAAAGGCACTGTCTCTCCTACTCAGTGCATCTGCAACTATACTCGCCTTGCCTGGATGATACTGAGGATCTAAGTCAAAATCCTTTAGTAGTTCTAACCATCTTCTTTGCCTCATATTCAAATCTCGCTGCGTGAACATGTATTTCAAACTCTTATGATCAGTATAGATCTCTACCCGATCCCCGTACAAATGATGCCTCCACAACTTGAGTGAAAACACCACAGCTGCTAACTCCAAATCATGAGTCGGGTAATTCTTCTCATGGTCTCGAAGCTGCCGAGACGTATATGCTATTACCTTTCTGTGCTGCATCAATACACATCCAAGACCCTTCCCAGATGCGTCACAATATACTGTAAAGCCTCCCGCTCCTACTGGAAGCGTCAAGATCGGGGCTGAGATCAATCTCTTCTTCAATTCTTTAAATGATGCCTGACAGCTAGCTGACCAAACAAACTCTACGTCCTTGTGCGTCAAACGCGTTAAGGGCGCAGAGATCTTGGCAAAGTCTGCCATGAACCTTCTGTAGTAACCAGCTAATCCCAAGAAACTTTGTACTTCTGCAACCGTTCTCGGGACTGGCCAATGCTCTACGGCCTCAATCTTCTTCGGATCCACTGACACTCCTGCCCCAGAAATCACATGCCCCAGGAACGAAATGTGATCTAACCAGAATTCACACTTGTCGAGCTTCGCATAAAGTTGATGCTCCCTCAATGTCTGCATGACAGTCCTAAGATGTTTCTCATGCTCCTCTTCACTGCTGGAATAGACAAGAATGTCATCTATGAACACCACCACAAATTTATCCAAATACGGCAGAAGTTCATTAAATCCATGAATACTGCGGGGGCGTTGGTTAGTCCAAAGGGCATTACTAAAAAATCATAATGCCCGTATCTAGATCTGAATGCTGTCTTCGATATGTCTTGCTCCCGGACCCTTACTTGATAGTATCCTGACCGAAGATCGATCTTGGAAAAGACACTGGCCTTGCTCAACTGGTCAAACAGGTCATCAATCCTTGGTAGCGGGTACTTATTCTTTACTGTTACTGCATTCAGCTTGCGGTAGTCGATGCACATCCTCGTCGACCCATCCTTCTTGGGAACTAGAATCACTGGCGCGGCCCAGGGCGATTTACTGTCTCGGATGAATCCCTTAGACTTCAACTCTTCCTCATGTTGATACAACTTATCCTGTTCTGACGGCGACATTCTTTAAACTCTATTTGCAATAGGCCTCGTTCCAGGGTTCAACTCAATACTAAATTCTACCTCTCTGACTGGGGATATCCCTGGGAGCTCATCAGGGAAGACGTCGAGAAAATCTTCGACCACTCTCGGAATCTGTCCTGGCTCTGACACTACTGCTGAGATGACGCCTCCGGTCTGATTCTTCAAGGTTCGAGTAAAGATGAACTGCTCCATCCCAGGAACGCTGAATATAATCCTACCTCCTCTACAATCAATTGTCGCATGACTGTCTTTCAACCAGTCCATGCCAAGAACGATATCAAAATTCCCCATAGGGAATTCAATCAATGACGCGGGCAATAAATGCCCACACACCTCTACCGGACATGAAAAGCGCACCCTGCTAACTTCTACGAGCCCATTGCCGGTGAGTATATCCATCCTCTCCGACAATGCCTCAAACTCTAATCCAATCCGTGTAGCATATTGTACAGAGATGAATGAATGAGTAGCGC
Organism: Iris pallida; assembly: GCA_029216955.1. Classification (NCBI taxonomy): domain Eukaryota; kingdom Viridiplantae; phylum Streptophyta; class Magnoliopsida; order Asparagales; family Iridaceae; genus Iris; species Iris pallida. The sequence continues at coordinate 13,354,134 of JANAVB010030817.1, read as the reverse complement.
CTGAATCAAACAATGCTACAGCGGGAAATGAGGTGACGAGAATTTTACCTGCCACCACGTCACTAGACGCTAGAGCCTCTTCCAAGGTCAAGGTGAGAGCCTGGCCCCGCGGAGCCACTTGTTGCGGCCTTTCTCGACCATGCTGTTGCTGCCTCTGAGGGCCCTCGGCTCCCTGTGCCTGACGGAACATCTGAGCCTGCATTGGTAGGCGCTGGGCTAGGGGCCTTACTGCTAATACTGGCCCTCCCCTCGGGGTTGTCACCGGAGCTGGCAATGCTGGAAACTGCTGAGCTGGTCCTCCTGGCCTCTGCATCATAGGACAAGTGGAGATATGGTGGTCTGAACTACCACACCTCAGGCATAAGCCATTCGCTGACCGACACACCTCCCTCATGTGCCCTACCTTCCTACAGAATGTACAGCCCTGGGGTGCTCCCTGACGCTGTTGCTGGTTCCTCGGCTGCTGATTCTGAACTGGCGCTGTATTAGTTGACACGGCCGTCCTCCGCGGCGCTCCTGTATCATGAATACGTACACCGGGTGCTGGTGCCGATGTTCGCTGTATTGCTCCTCCTCCAACCTGGGAATGAGATCTCTTCTGACCTCCTGTCCTTGATGCCAACCTCTGCTGGGTAAGCTCGTGCCTCCGAGCGGCCGTCAAAACAGCATCAAACGTCTGGTAGTCGTGTCCCTCCACAAGCTGTAGTAGTTCCAAATAAAGTCCCTTCTGGAATCTCATAGCTTTCTCTGGCTCCATTGCCACCATTGCTGGTGCGAAACGGCACAATCTACAGAACTCTGCTGCATACCCATATACGGTCTTGCCTGCTTGCTTGAGATTGATGAACTTCTGCTGGAGCTCATATCGAGCTACTACGCCAAAATACTTGGCCTTGAATCTGTCACTGAAGGTGGTCCAACGAACAGGGCGTCTTGTACCAACTTCTTCTGATGCCCACCAGTCGCGGGCAAGATCCTGAAGTACCAGTTTGACCTGATCAACCTTCTCATCATCTGGAACCTTGACTGCCACAAGAATGGCTTCGATGTCTTGAATCCATGCATCCGCAGTGATGGCATCCTCCGTGCCATCAAAATACCTCGGGTTCAAGCGACGGAACCTTCCTGATGCTCCCGAGTCAACCCCGACGCTCCTCTCAAGAGCTAACTGAATCCCTTGGTTCAGCAACACGTTCTGCTCCTGCTGCCGAGTCTGTTGCTGTTGGTTAGTGACAAAAAACTCCCGGATGATCTCCAGGAGTGCTACGGCGTCTGGTACTACCGTCGCTGCTGGTGCTGCAGGAGTTTCAATAACCTGCGGCTGCACTGCCTCGGGTTCCATTTCTGCTCGTGCCTGCACTGAAGAAGGTTCTCTCCCCTGTTGCTGCCCAGTCGAGCCATGCTCTTGCTGCTCTTCCTCATGGGCCTCACCCGCTACTGAGAATGAAGCACCCCTATAGAGAAGAATATAAGATTATCAAGTCCGGACGAGGAAGATTTCGAGGATGCAAGTCAGGTTAGAGATCAAGGCAAGGACAGAGAATTCAAAACAGAATTTCAAGGGGAACAAGTTTTGATTGAGACTCCTAATAATTCGTAATACCCCACAAGTCTGAAAATCAGACCTGCATGGGCCACCACTAAAACCTTGTCATGCCCCAGTATCGAAATACGGAGACGGACTAGGCCAGCTACTCCATATGAGGTACGTAACGTCATACGGCGATCGTGGCTGTCGAGAGACTAGGGGGTACATGCTACAATCAAGTCTCCTATGGTCCCACAGAGTTCTATGTCTCAATCAATCAAGTCAAATCAGCAATTAAATGAACATTAAAGATAAAGCAGTAAGGCGTCCCTGACGCTTCATCAAAATGATCATGAGAGACTAGCTTTATAATTTAGCTATCTCAGAGAGTCAGGAGTACAAAATTATACACAGCTGCAGTCTGTTTAATTACAATTATGTACTGACACAAAATATCAAGTAATCCGGCTAACAGATGCCGGTGGCTAAACGCCGTAAAAGTATAAGCAGGAGTGGTGGAGAAGAAACCCACTCGAGTCCCCGAACTGCCATGCTCCTAGTATGCACCATGGATGTCAGGGAGGAAGATCGTGTCCTCAGGCTCTGCTACGGGATCTGGCCAAACAAAACCAGCGGGGTCAGCCCCGAATAGCAAGTACCGCCAAAGGGGCACAAGAGTTAAGACTAAAAACCCAGTTAATAGAATGATTGATAATAGTAATACTTATGCTACCATTATAGGGTAACGCCACATCCTCGAACCCATATGGCACCCTTACAACCAAACAAGGACAAAAGGTACCGCATGGAGTCGGGACGCGTCGTACTCTACAACTTTCGCATAAGTTAAAGGGTATAAACAATAAAATCTCCTGATCGTGACTTCGGTCGATAGCCTATCGCAGCACAGTAACCAACCCAACAATCAAACAAGAACATGGGTTGGATCATGTACCATGATAGACCATGTTCCTCAGTCATTCACAGAAGTAGCACTTCACAACCAGAATAAGTCTTCCGTTCATAACTTCGGTCCACAGCCTATCAAAGTACGATAACCAACCCAACAATCAAATAAGAACATGGGTTGGATCACGTACCATGACAGTCCGCTTCCCTCAGTTACTCACGGAAGGTAATAGGATACAAGCAAGTCGTTTTCACGGCCAATCAAGTCTACGAGTTTCTAGTGGGACGAGGTTATCCTCGCATCATGTTAATATGAAATCCTTAGATCGTATCTTTCCAGCAAGGCTAGCCAACCCAGGGGTTCGCGTAGACAGGTATGATTGAGCACAGGTCCCTCGTAAGGCCACCTTGCTAAAACATATAATATGTAGCAGGAATTAATCGGATACAGTCATCCACTCATTGCAGATGACACAGTATCCGTGGAGACCAGCCGGCGCGTCAAGACAGTATCTCAAGGCGGCTGGTGTAACACGATCTCGGGATTCTGCCCTCCCCATGCATCTAGTATATTTAGTTGCCTAATTTAACCCTATGTGAAATCTTGGACTTTCATGCTGTGGCCTGCATGATTATCCTCCTAAAGTCGTACTTTAGTATGAGCACCCCAAAGAGGATCCATGTCAATCAGTATGTCAACATGTTCTACCCTCCTTAGTGTAATGCATCATTGCAAATACGCCATGTGGAGTTACGAGTCATTTGTCGAGCATGAACAAGAACTGGGACATTCAGGTACATGTATCAGGTAGGAACACTTTGTTCTCCGGGGTCACATTATTGCTCATATCATGCTCGGGACAAAAGGCGTAAAATGGGCATATAATATATATATATAATAATAATAATAATAAGGTAACAAGATAGGGCACAAAAGTCCATGCGGCTCAAAGGGAGTGAGTCCATGCGGCTGGGTCATTACGGGTTCATGCGGCTGGGACTGCACGCTCATGTGGCTCAAGGAGCCCAAGGCGCATGCGGCTGGAAAGGCGGGTTAATGCGGACGAAGAGGGGTCGACTTATGCGGCTGCGAAGGGAGCAATCGCCAAGCGGCCGGGGTTCAACAGCGTATGCGGCTATGATCAGACGAAGTCCTATGCGGCTGAGTATGGGCGATACATATGCGGCTGGATGATAAATGAGCTTTATGCGGCCCAAAATAGTAGCACATATGCGGCTGGGTGCAAAAGAACTCATGCGGCTGAAAGCTAGCCGCATGAAGTCCATGCGACTTAAGATAACAGGGGCTCATGCGGCTCAATTACTTGTCGCATGAAGATTCATGCGGTCAAGTACTCAAGCAAGTCTTATGCGGCTAGGAAGAACCTTCCATGCGGCTGAGCTCGAACGAGTCTCATGCGGCTGAAAAGGCCATGCGGCCGGAGACTTGCCGCATGAGGATTCATGCGGTCAAGTACTGCTCTTCTTCTCCACTTGTCCGAGAAGAGGAGCCAAGCAACCATGGCTTCCAAACTACACAAAACCTTCATCCGGAGTCCAAATCGGAACTTCCTTAGGTCAAAATGGGGTAGAACAAAATTCTCTACAATATGGAACCATCAAAACTTGAAAATAATGAAGTTTGCTAGATCAAAACCAAGAAGATCCGAAAATGGTTAAAACCTAGATCTACAAAAATTAAAGCTTCAAAATGGAAAACTTCAAGTTCTAAACTAGTATAGAATAAGGAGAAGAACATATTTTGACAAATAATTTTGTAAGAAAACATCAACAACATTTATGGATCCATCTCTTGAGCAAGTTGGTACTTGCCTTGGTTGGTGGAGAAAATATTTGGTTGGTGGAGGAAATAAATGAGAGGAGAGAGAATGAGTGATATATAGATCTTGGACCCATGGGTTCATGATGAACCATTGGTGAACCAAGAATAGGTTACCCAAATGAGCCAAAACTATAGGCCCAAATGCAGAAAATAAATTAGGAAATAATATTTTGTCGAATATTTTTGGGAATGCATGAAGAAATACAGCATAATAAAATTAGTAAAAATATAAGGTAAATACAATTTATCGGTTTACATATTAAAATACGTATTCCAGGATCGGGGAGTGACAGTAAACCTGACATGATATATCTCGAATGCTGTTGCGACGGCTAACATGACTTGACAAGAATAAATGGCCTGGACACCGTGGATGATTGTGTTTGTACAAATAAACCCGTCTTGTCTTGCATCATATCTAGGACATGAATCCCTGATTTCCTACGGTCAGGAATTTATACTGAATATGGCTAGGATTAATGACTAGATTGATCAAATAGTTCATGAAGAATTTCCCAGTTACCTGTTGCCCCTTGGTCCCAGCCTTATATATATACATGGGATTTGTTGCTATCCGTCGAGATGAGCGCACTTCCAGCCCGACGTCGAGTGTGGTACCTTAGGACACATGTATCTTACTACAGTGTGTCTGCTATATCCAGCTATCTTTTCCTTTTCTTGCTGGGATCACTCAGGTAGTAACAAACAGGTAACCAGACTTGAAATTCTCATTGCATTTGCTAGTAACTAGGCCTGTGATAACCCTAGTTAGTTAAAGTAGCAAGCCGTACTTATTGCTTGGCCGTGAATGTTGGATAGAGTTCAGTCTGTCTAAGTCTTGTCTTGATCTTGTACATGATTGTTACATGTCCTGAATTCTTATTTTATCTTGCCGATAAATGGTGGAAGAAACCAAGTTCGATTCAGACGAAGGGTTACAACCCCGGTCCTTGTTTGGTTTACGGGTTGTAACCTAGTTATCTGAATAGTCCCATGGTTATTCCATCGTATATCACCCTCCCAGATCCAGTTCCTAATTGTTCCAGGATAATAATTATAATGATTGTCACTCTATGATTGTCACTCTATGATTGTCACTTAATGATCCATTTATTTAACATGTTCTCCAGTTTACTTTATGACAAATAATGATTTACTTACTGTCTTCCTATGTTCGGGATAAGTGCATTGGTACTGCACGAATCTTGATTCCCTTTTACTTATTGCTTTCTCTCCTTGTTGAATGCTAATGTTTGCTGGTTTTAAGTCATAGTTCGGCCTCCTTTGTGGTACTTGCTATTTGGGGTCTGACCCCACTGGTTTTGCATGGCCAGGTTCTGATAGAAGAGCCCGAAGGATCTACCGTACCATCTACTCGACGGTGACCAGCCGGAGCACCAGAGTGCCTCAGTGGGTTTCTTCTTTATCCTTCCACTGATATGTAAATTCTCCTCTTGTAACGTTTAGCCCCGAGCACGTGTTTAGCTCGTGTTTTGGTATTTACCTTAATATTGTAGCCTACGGGCATAAAACATGATATGTGTATTCTAGACTATAGCTAGTCCTTATCATGTACGACTAATACTCTAGCCAGTCCTCAGTTCTGTGGTACTGGCTTCATGATCAGTCATGTATATATGGTTCGGGATGCCTTACTATTGTATGTATGATGATCGTACTCTTTGCTTTTGTATAATTGCCTGTGATTGAAATACCTAGGATTGTTAAACCATAGGATTGACTGATGGCTTGTAGAGTAACCCCCATGTCTTGACAGCTTATACATGATTTTAGAGTATTAACATACTTTGGAATTGCGTAGCTGGCTATGTCTGCCCCCGCTCTCCGGTATTCCGGTTCTGGGGTGTGACAGCCCGCGCGGTAATGAATGTAATGAAGTCAATGTAAATGAAGTTTTATTATCAATGAAAAAGTCTACTTCTATTTCAATGTGTGTCAATCAATTTCTCTGCGTACTCTAACTTGATGTTGTGTTTTGGATGACCTTATGACTACACCTTGTGCTATCGCAACTTAGGTTCGCACGACATCACGCCCGGAGGACGACTATCGATTCTACAGAATCGGGGCGTGACACACCTTGGCCTATTTTGTGTCTCTAGACCATCCCGTGCTTGTATCAACAACGTTAACCTATCAAGTCGTGTTTGTCTTGCGGCCCAAAGTCAGAGACGCAACTACGCGGTAGTACCCAATTTCCTTATGACCGTGCTACAAATCCTTTGTGCCGTACCTTGCAACTATGTATGACTCAACCATATTGCCGCCTCGCGGTCCTTGCTACTTTGATCACCAACTGACCTAAATCGAGACTTGTGGCTAAGTATCACTCGACCGACTTTGCCTTACGGCATTCCCGACTTAAACTCAGGACCACTCAATCATAACTATACAACTTATATGCCGACAACATAAAACTCAATGCCACATTTCGTGCAGAAGCACGACGCCTACGTTGAAACCAAATCTTAGGCCCAACATTGTGTTCTAACTATACACACACATTCAACCCAACTCAATCCAAAGGCACACATGCGGGTTTGCCGCCATACCGACTCATCTATATGAATTTGGTCACTGACTCCCAGAGCCATCGTGGACTCCTTTAGCTTGTTAGACGGCCGCCCTTGCCAGCACGAGTAGCTAGCTCCGCTGGCAAGCCTCTGCGCAAACTTGTGCGGTAATGCAGTACGTACTAATGCTGCTTCTCAAGAATCGGTCCCCTTCGTTGTAATGCCTGTGGTTCGTATTACATATTTGGAATACGTGTACGTATTTTATCTTGTATTGCATAATTTCTTGCTTAGCTTTTCTTCTTAGCTTGGTTTATTTCTTGGTTGGTTCGGCTTGGCTTGGTTTTGCCTTGGTTCATCATGAACCAAGGGTGAACCCCTACCTACCACCACCATTAGTATTTATTACCCATTCTCTTTCCTCTCTCTTCATTACTCTTCTTCTTTCCTCCATTAACTCATTCACCTACCAGAGAAGGAGAGAGAGAGGTCTAGACAAATGCAACTTGCTTCATGGAGGAACTCCAATTTTATTGCTTCATTCTCTTCCTTACGACATTTTAACATACTTTAGTACTTTGCATTTTTACTTTCCATGGCCGAATTCTTGTAGATCTAAGTTTATCTTATTTCTGGATTTCTTGGGTTTTGATCTATTTAATCTTGTTATTTCTAAGTTTTGATGGTTCTATGTTGTAGAGAATTTCGTTCTACCCCATTTTGACCTATGGAAGTTCGGATTTGGGCTCCGGATGATGGAGTTATAGAGCTTGAGAACTTGACTCTCATGGTGTTCTTCTTCTCGGAATTTTAGAGAAGATGAACTGTGCTTAGACTTGACCGCATGAACATTTCATGCGGCAAGTATTTTCCCAGCCGCATGTATAACTGGCCGCATGGACTTCTCCCCACCCAGCCGCATGCGCCCCCTGCCGATGCAGCCGTATGCGCCCCCTGCCGATGCAGCCGCATGTGCCTTCGCCACTTTGGGCCGCATGAATCCAAATCTCCCAAAGCCGCATAAGGGCCGAACCCATCTAGCCGCATGAGATCCACTTGACTCCGGCCGCATATACCTGATTGATAGCCGGCCGTATGGACCTATGTCTTCGCCTGCCGCATATGCACAGTTTCTCCGCCTGCCGCATGGATTCTTCCCCTGCGAGTCGCATAACACCTATTTCCTCCTTGGCCGTATGCGCCCTTGATTGAACATAGCCGCATGGGCTGTTCCCGCCCTCAGCCGCATGGGCTGCTCCCGCATGGATTCCCTTCTTGGCCGCATGTGCCCGAGCCGTATGGCTTTCTATAGACTGTATTCTATGTTTTATTATTTGATTTTACTGATAACTTGTGTCTTGTAACCTCAGCATAACTTGAGTCTCCCGATTGAATGCTTGCACTATACTGTCCTGCACATGTACCCTGAATACGATAGTGACCCGTAGGGGTGCACTCCTGACAAGTGAACATGACATGACCTGATAGTGGCCCGTCGTGGTATACTCCTGACAAGTGAACTTGACATGATGACCTGACATGATATATCTTAATAAGCTGTTGCGACGGCTGCCTGACATGACATGACCTGTATAAGTAACCTGGACACCGTGGGCGATTGTGCTTGTACAAATAATCCAGTCCTGTCTTACATCATATCTAGGAGGGGACTTTTGAGTACCACGATCAGGAGTACCTACTGAAATGGACTAAGGCTAATAACTAGATTAATACATTTGTCATAAAGAGATCTCCCAGCTACAGGCAATCCCGTTACCTGGGCGCGCCTGGGATCTGTAGCCTGCCGTCGAGTAGGGCACATTTCCAGCACACTGTCATATGTTGCACCCTTCAAGCTGCCTAAGGGTACATACGTTTCCTGGACGATGTACCCACCTGAATTAAACCCCTAATTTTTGACCTGGATAACCTGGATGGTCTGCAGGGCTTATGGCTGTGGAATAATCTCACCGCATCTTGTTAGTAACTAGGCCTGTGATAACCCTAGCTAGTTAAAGTATCAAGCCGTACTCATTGCTTGGCCGTGATTGATTGAATGAGGAACAATCTGTCTAGTCTTGATCCTATATAATTGTCACATGTCTTGATTTTCTTACATTGTCTTGCTGATAAATAGGAGAAACTAAGTTCGGTTCAGATGAAGGGTTACAATCTCGGTCCTTGTTTGGTTTAAGGATTGTAACCTGGTTATCTGAATGGTCCCATGGTTATCTTACCGTATATCCTCGTGATATTATATTTCTCCAGTTTTACTATGTTATTATTATCTTCTGTGCTAATTACTGGTTTTAGTTCCTAAGTGAAGCTTTCTTTGTGGCACTTGCTCTTTCTGGGGTCTGACCCAGCTGGTTTTGTATGGCCAGATTTCGGAACAGCTCCAGAGGATCTACCGACTTTCCAGCCCGATGGTGGCGACTAGACGTAACCAGGGCAACGAGTGGGTTTATTTTTTATCTCCCACTTTATTGTAAAAATATTCTTTTGAGGCGTTTAGCCGACGAGCACCTGTTTAGCTCGATTGTATTTACTTACTGTCTGCCTACGGGCTGTAACATGATTGACAGATCCTAGGGTTGATCATGTATGACTAAACTCTTACTAGTCCTAACATTTTGTAAACGACAAGCTTCATGATCAGCTGAATATGTAATATTTGGGACGCCTTATTATTGTATATTTAATGATCATATATCTTGTGACTTTTACTTACTTGTTCGTCATTGAGACACTAGGCTTGTTCATGACCATAGGAGACTGTTGGCTTGTAGTAAACCCTCATGTATCTAGACAGCCGTGACCGTATAGCGAGATGGATTCCATTTCATATACGTAGCTGGCTATGTCTGCCCCCGCTCTCCAGTATTCTGGTTCTGGGGCGTGACATCCGTTGGGCTACCGTTCGAGGAAACTCTACCTTGTCGACAAATTGTCCATGACCATGCAAGACTCGACTCAACTGACGTCTCACACAGTCATTTTACCTCTAGTGTTATCATCTCTTTCAGGGCCAAGTTCAATACTTCTCACATCTGAGATCTTGCCTCGATGACCCGTAGTCGCGAGCATTCTTCTTTCTTGCCCTATCATTTTACTCAACTCAAGAACAACTATTCGTAACACTTTCCAAACTCAATGAATCAACCGTGGCCCGTGCCTGTAAACACTAAGTCCGTGACATCGTGCCTTAAACCAACTTGAACTCTACGCGATGCCACCACCCAAGACATACTCTATATAACGGGCTTGAAACCGTAAGAGTAAGTTGTCATACCCAGCCGTAGAACTCGTAGGACCGTGCTTGGAATGACTTAGGTCGACCACTATCACTTTGCATTACGGAAGGGACGAGCAAAGACTATGCCAAGCCTTGCATTACGGAAACGTGCATGCTTTATCGAGCATTTACGCGGACGACGCCTATGACTTAGGCTACGTTCATACTTCGCCTACTCAACCAAGTTTCCTTCTCCCAAGCCACGGGACGAAGGATCGAGTGTCATTTTCAAAGCACGTCGTGTACCAACTCTAAGCCGACCGTTAGACCTTTCCATATTCTAACTCAATTCGACCGTCGGGATTATTCCCTTTAGCTACGTGGATTTGTCACTTTTATTATCAAGCCTACTTGTGCAAGTTGAAAATATGCGATTTATTATGTGAAGGCAAAGATGAGGCAAGTTCACCGAAACTACCCCACCTGAGCGCTGTCTTCGAGTCGCCGTTGCATGGCGAAGTCCGAACGTCGTCGGCATTTCGATTCCTCCGATTGACTGAGCTGGACGGGGCACTACACCTACCAAGACAACCTATTTCTAAGCCCATCTAGCAATCAAAAACCCAATACCTTACATTACCCTATACCCCATAATTTACCCTTACAAGGTATTCCCGATACCTTGCCCATTACAAAGAAAACCCCTCTAGATCTCAGGATAATAGCCTAGGCTTCTTAGGGTAGCTAGATACTATCCTATCTAGGGTTTACCTACCAAGAAATCTAGGGTTCTTGGGCATCTAATCCATCTTATCACACATGTTGATTACCCTCACATTACCTTAGGGTATCGTCATGATACGCTATGGTATCTTGAGATAGCACACTCTATCTTCTATCCAACCTTCCTAGTTTACTCTCCCACACTCTCCTAGTGTCTAGGTTAGTCCTCTAACTAGTCTACTAGGATACTAACTTAGTTAGGACACTAACTTAACCAACTCACTACTAACACTAACACAAACATCAAGCTAACACCAGCACTCACTAACCCCTCCAACTAGATACTATAAGCCCCCTGAATTTTTGGGATTTATTTTCAATTTTTTCCAAATAATTTATTCTCGATAATTCATTTTATTTAATTAATTTTGATCATTAAATGCTCTTTACCGTGACTTGGAATTCTAGAGCATCAGGGATGCCAGTCTCTGGAAACTTCCTTCTTGAAGTTTGTAGTAGACGAGATTATCTTCATATTGATATATCGTGTCGCACTTGAACTTGTTCCCTTGTACTCTTTTTGCTTCGTGCAAGTTCGGATCAATTTAGACCATTTAATTATTAATTGAATTCCCACTCTTTTTCTTGATCATCATATGCACGTTACCATGACTTTTAATTTAGGAGCACCAGACTAGTCTTTTCCTTGAAACTAACCTTTCATGCATGATCTACTCGAGACACTCTTCACCCATGACCTTCGTGTCCTACTCAGACACTCCATTTTGTGCTCCATTTCTTTCGCACAACTTTCGGTTCAAATTAGGCCAATTAATTATCTACCGTAAAACCTGATTTAATTTCCAATTTAATTTTGGGACCCGACATCGATCCAACCTAGTCGACCCAAAATATGGATATGGCCCACACGAAGCCTACTACCCACATGACGCTTGTGTCCCATTTATTTGAGTCCCCATATGTTACTTATTTACCCATTATCATAAATACATATTTTAATTCAATTACTGCCCCCTGTCCGATTTCGACCCGACCCGGCTCGACCAAACCCGAACACAAGCTCCATATTGTTCTCTCCTGACTGCTCAAATATCCCACACAATATTTCTCTTTTTCCTATTTTGAAAATATCTCTCTCTAAATATCTCTCTATCTCTTTTTATATATATATATATATATATATATATATATATATATATATATATATATATATATATATATATATATATATATGCAAATGATCTTTAGCCTAGTGGTTAAGAGAGATGCATGCGGCCCAAGTGGTCGGAGTTCGAGCCCCAGTGGAGGCGAATTCGCTACAATTACCCATTGCTTCAAAAAAATATAATATATCTCTCTCTCTACAAACTCACCCCCTTACCTCACTCTCCCACTCCCCTCTCCCATCAGCACTCCCCCTCACCCATGTGGCCGACACCCTCCCCCTCTCTCTATTCTAATTCTTTCTCTCTCCTCCCTTAATATCTACACACACACACACAAATTAATATCTCTCTCTGCTCCTCTCATTTTAAAACACAACTCACACACACACCATCACCCACAACACCCGAGCTCCCCCACAGCCGACCCATGGCCGGCTGACCACCCCATGGCTGGCCGAGTTCCACCTTCCTCCTCCTTCCGAACTACTAGCTCCTCCCTTCTCCTCCTTCTCCATTCATCACCATCACCATCTCCTATCACCATCATCACCACACGCCTCCACCACTTCGACCATCACCACCCTCATCAAACCGCCGCCACCACCATCTACGACGTGCCCCCGCAGCCACCCTCGCCGCTGCAGTGCTCCGTTGGCCGCGCGCGCGCCACAGCGGCATACGCGAGCAGCAGCTGCAACAGCAGCGGGCATTGGCCGTGCGCCTGGCCGGGCGGTGCAGCGTCGCCGCCGCCGGCCGTAGTCGGCCCCCCGGCCGGGCGACCCCCAGGCACCACCCTGTGGCGGCCACCGTCCTCCGGGACGCGCCGTCTAGGCGATTTCAGCGTTTTCTCGGAATCCCGTCGACGCGCGCGCGAACGAGATCCAGAAATGGCGTTCAGTCGCAACGACTTCGCACGCATTTTTCGAGAAATTTGACCGTTGGATCGGCGATTTCTTCACTCCGTCACAATCTCGGTATATACCCCTTCATCCCTCTAAAATTTTATCCGTTAATTTCGACGTTTGATATATCAAAACCGGCCACCAAGTTGACGTTTTAATTTGAACTGTTTTTAGACAGTTTCGTGGAGCCGACTTCGTCAGCTCGTAACTCCGCCATCGCAGCTCCGTCTGGCGTGCCACCCATTCCTGTGTGTAGCCGGTATAACCCTCTTCCTGCCATTTCAATTTCGTTTCATTGTGAGCACGTTTGATTGGTTGAATTCGACGCCAAAGTTGGCCGTCCAAATTCGTAATTTCTAAGTAGTTAAATTCTATTTTTGAACCCGGGACTCCGGATTCAATTTCTGACACCACCAGTAGACTCGTGGCATCGTTCTGGCACATTTTTATATAAAGTTTGTTAGATTTGGAGAACGTGGGCCCTGGCACGCATTTCGGTGCAAAGTGGGCCCCCTAGTCCGGGTCAACGGGACTTTTTGACGCCGGCGCATCGGAATCCAATTTCGGATATACCGTTGAGTTCGTATCGTCATTCTGGATTCGTTGACGTATAATTTGCTAGATTTTAGTGGACATTGGTTCCGATACGTATTTCGATGCAAGTCGGATACCAATATCCGGGTCAACGGGTCATTTTGAGATCGGCTCATCGGAATCCAATTTCGGATATACCGTTGGGTTCGTATCGTCATTCTGGACTCGTTGACATATAATTTGCTGAGTTTTGAGGACATTGGCTCCGACACATTTTTTCGTGCAAATCGGTTTCCAATATCCGGGTCAACGGACCAATCTGAGATCGGGTCATCGGAATCCAATTTTGGATATACCATTGAGTTCGTATCGTCATTCTGGATTCGTTGACATATAATTTGTTAGGTTTAGTGCACTTTTATTCTGGCACATTTTTCGGTACAAGGTGGGTCCGACACGGACACCATTTTGGTCCAAAATTATCTTTTTGCCCCTGTGTCCAAATTGGACTTATGGATAGGCTATCCTAGCTGATTTGACCATTCTGGACACGTTGGTGATGTTTGTTTCACCATCCGACAACGTCTGTAGGTTTCACCCTATTATTATAATCTTTCTCCTTTTGTTGTATTTTTGATCCATCGATTCCGGTGATTTCACAACCACTGAAATTGAATGTGTTGACCCTGTTTGACCAAGATATATGGTATCTTGGTTGGTAATGTTTAGGAATAGTATGCTTAGGCTAGTTTTGACCTCGGTTGACCAAGTTTGACTGCTTTGACCGAAAGTCAACTATCAGTCAACACTTGGCCTAGGAATGTCTAGAAGTTGACCAGAGTTGACCAGTTGACCAAAAGTCAACTGTTAGTCAACATTAGCCTAGTTTGACTTGGTTTGACTTCCTGTGACCTAGTTTGACTTAGTTGACTGAGTCTGACCTAGATTGCGTAGCTTATACTATATAATCAAGCCTAACACTGTTGAACTCTAATTAGCTTACATATATCTTATCTTTAGGTCTGTGGCATCCCTCTGAGCATCGACCCCATTTGACAGCTCAGGACCGCAGGCGAGTACATTACTGATAGTTTTCATTGTCTTGATATCTGCTATATCCGATTTAGTTGTAGTGTCTTACTCGATTTTCAGTCACAATAGTTCACGGACTAGTATACGTTGGATCATGACATGAGATGTTGTTCCTGAATTTTCTTGGTATATATGTACATTTCCTGTCTTATTCCCTATACTTGTATAGACACCGATTCCTAAGAGGGAGTAGCTATCCTTTTAGGGAATCCCGTGTCATGACGTGTCATGTCCAGATCTATTGTACTATTCAAGGATGGGGAATTATTAGGGGTTATGTGATCAGAGCCACCCTGTCACTATTCTTGTGCTCGCGCCACTCTCCCCTCACGTAGGGTATAGCGAGATCCTATTTGCCTTGTGCTCGTTATCCAGGTTGGCCGGCATGACTTTCCGTTGAGGTCACCGCGGATTGCCGGGCCAAGTGGATAGCCTGTCCTGTCACTTATCCCAAGCCGATCACATAACGCTCTAATAATTCAAGGCACATTTTATATTTACTTTATCTTATCTTATATCCTGCTCTGTTCTACATTCAGTACTTTCTCACCATGCTATGATATTCAGTTACTCACATGTTCTATATGCCTTTATGTTGTACCTTGATTGGAGACTAAGTTCTGCTCGGGAGAAGGGTTACAACCCCAGTCCTTGTTTGGTTTAAGGGTTGTAACTCAGCTTCCGAATGGTTCCTAAGTCATCCTATATCTTTGTCTTGTATTTCATGATACTGTCTCTTATAGAATTTGTCAATTCATATAGAACTGCTGTTAGTATTTGTACTTGCTCATTTTTCTGACAGGATACCGTTGATAATATTTTAGGAGTTGTTATACCATTTTTGGACTTCATGATGTTGCTAGCTGAGGTGGATCTCACTATTCTTCTATGTGAGTTGTAGAAGCATGGAAAATACTAAAGAAATTGACTCATGCGGCCAAGAAAGACCCATGCGGCTCAGAAAACGCATGCGGCTCAGGGAGTCATACGGCATAAGGAGCTATGCGGTCGGAGGCATTCCATGCGGTTCAGAAGACATGTGGCGTGACAGTGCTCCCCTCCGATCCATGCTGCATTAATTGCTTTGACGGCTGACCCCTCTGAAAAGTTAACAGACCTGACACCAAAGCAGATAATTATGACTCTGTCATGATGATGAATCCCTAGGGAAGAGAAAGAAATCTCTGACACGATCTCCCGAGAGCAATAAAATGCCACGTGGCCCTGCCACGTGGGTGTGCTTATGCGGCTCGAAGTGGAGACTTTCCATGCGGTTCAGAGTGAAGCTGTCCCATGCGGCTCGAGTGGAATCATCCCTATGCGGCTCAAGAAGATCATGCCCATGCGGCTCAAGCAGACACACCATTATGCGGTTCATGCGGCTCATCATATGGTTCAGAAGTCTGAAGGAGGGGGCCACTGCCCAGACAGCCCTGACACGTGTCCCAAGTCTTATGCGGCCCAAAATTCATGCGGCCCAAATCTCATGCGGCCCAATCTACATGCGATTCCAGTCTCACCATTGGCTCTCAGGACACGTGTCCTCAGCCGATCAATCTCCCAGATTTATGGCAATCCAAGATCGGGTCGAATCCCAATGATCTGGGGCACGTGGCAGGAGAATAAATTTGATTTATTCACAGATATTAGAGAATCATTATAAGAAAGATTTATGCCAATCAGCATTAATTGCTAATGGGGATTTGGTGTAATCTACCCTTAATGGTTCTGATTCGTCACAATCAGAAATGAACGGCCTGGATTGATCAATCCCCAGGCCGCCGCCATCTCCAAGAGCTAATCATTGGCAACCCTAGTGATCACATCCCACGATTATAAATAGCAAGGTGCCATTTCCTTGTAATATATAGAGAGATATACAAAAAAAAAGAAGAAAACAAGAGAAGAATACGTATACACAGAGAGACTTCCCCCATAGTCAGAGAGAGAATATACACAGAGAGAGAGAGAAGCCAGGAGAGCAATCAGAGAGAGAGCAAGAAGGCATTTCTTCGTCAACGACCAAGCAGATTTTCCCGAGTCAAGGCTGCGTACCGATCGTCCAAGGAGTAAGGCAGAGCGGCCGTCGCTTTCCCGAGCCTCTATCGTCACCCCCCAGAATCTAAAATAAACAATCGTACTTAGACTGCTGTACCTAGGTTTTCGTCCCTAGGCTTTCTTTGTACGAGCGAGTTTGTATTGTGAGTCTAAGTTCAGTCCTCCGATAATTGTTCTGTACTTTTACAATCAATGGCAAACACGATGGCGACCCTGCTGGGGACAAACTTCTCCACGGCTGAGGAGTTGGTGACGCAATCGGATACAGCCAAACTTGGCTCCACGCAACAAAAGATGGTCGTCCGCTTCGACCAACAGGCGTTTGAAGAGATGCTCTCTGAAGGTAGCACTGGCCCGGTCCAGAAGCGCACCCGCACCATAAAGGCTCGCAAAGAGTGGAGGCCAAAATCATTTGTGTTGACACAAAGTCACAGTCAACCAGATATTGACTACATTGACTAAATAATATCTGTATAAAATCAATACGACACACGACGTCTGCATTCAGTTCAGGACAAACGACGGCTCAGCTTCCGATCTCAGTGTATTTTCGAGTCTGTACTTTTGCATTTTATTGAGTCTAGAAGTATGTACTCTGAGTAATGCTGAGCTCTTGGAACTTAGTTTATAAGCCTACCCAAAATCCCAAAGCTCTACCAAAACAAAATTGCCCACAAGTCCCTTTTGTTCCACTCTGTGCTCTGGAGACAGAGTTCGGGCCGAACTCTGCCTCCACACAGAGTTCGGGCCGAACTCTGTCTCCTAAAAATCAGGAACCCTAATTTTAGGGTTAGCTGGATTGCTAGCTGTCCAACGGCCAAATTTTTGAATTTCCCTAACCGAATTCGGGCCGAATTCTGTCTCAAAAATTAGTATAAATAGGGCATGAATTCTCTCATTTTCACTCACTCAATCTTCTCTTCTCTTCTCTCCTACAAGCTCAATAAGCCATACCCTTCCCATCTACTAGCCACAAGCCTCCTAAGTCTCGAGTGCTCAGCATCTCTCAGTTAGGAATCTTGTGCAAGAGTGAAGAAGTCGCTTGGACAATTCCAAGCAAATCGCCACTGCGATTCTCTGTAAGAAGTTGACGTGCTCTTCTGAAGTAAAGGCACGGGTTGTAACTACTATTTCACAAATAGTGGATTTAATCCTGAGCTAGAGTTCTCAGGCCTGGACTAGTCCTCCACGAGGGAAACCAGGTTAAAATCGCCGTGTTTGCGTATGCTCTCTTGTTTCTCTTTTATATTCCGCATTCTACTCTGATTATTCATTGTTAGTGAAAGAGTTATTTTTTAATTGGTTATTTTTATATAAACTCTATTCACCCCCCCTCTAGAGTTGCCAAACTGTTCTTCAATTGGTATCAGAGCTCTGTTCTCTTTATAAGGATTAACATCCTAAGAGCTGATCCATGGCAACCACACAATCCTTGATCTCCAATCATGGTGAAGGTCAGTCCACTCATAGGCCTCCCCTATTTGATGGGACTAACTATACATATTGGAAAACAAGGATGAGTTTTTATCTGAAGTCTCTAGACTTTGACCTGTGGACTGTCGTAACTGATGGTTACAAAAAGCCCGCCAGAATAGTTGTCGATGGTGACCTCATTGAGAAACCACACGACAAATATTCTGTCGAGGAGAAGAAACAGGCAAGTCTAGATGCTAGGGCTATTAATGCTTTATTCTGTGCTATAGACAGGAACGAGTTTAACAGGGTCTCTACATGCACCACTGCTCATGAAGTATGGAGACTTCTAGAAGTGACGCATGAAGGAACCACTCAAGTCAAGGAATCAAAAATAAGCCGCCTCACTCAAGAGTTCGAAGCCTTCAAGATGAAGCCAAATGAGACGATCACTCAAATGTTTACAAGATTCCTCGACATCATCAATCCGTTATCCTCGCTTGGTAAGCAGTACTCAAACCATGAAAAGATCCGCAAGCTACTCAGAGGGTTACCAAAGATTTGGAACCCTAAGGTGACAGCCATCATAGAAGGGAACGATCTCACAACTATGTCTATGGAGACTTTGATGGGCAAGCTCATGACTCACGAGCTTGACCTGAAGGACTTTGAAGAGCCTGCTCCAAAGACTAGGGAGATCGCACTCAAAGCTCATCGACGAAAGGTTGATCACGATGAGACTGAAGATGATAACTCAGATGATGAAGACCAAGCTCTCATGGTACGTAACTTCAAGAAATTCCTTCGCTTTAATCAAAGAAAGAAGGAACCACAAGAAGACGATGAAGAAGAGCCAACCTGCTATGGTTGCAAAAAGACTGGACACGTCAGGAGAGACTGTCCACTCTTAAAGAAGAGCAACCGGTATGAAAAGCCCTACAAGAAGAACTGGTCGAAAAGATATGCCAACACAAGCATTTGGCATGAAAGCGAAGCAAGTGACTCCGAGGAAGAAAAGAAATCTCCTCAAGACAAAGCAAATGTGTGCCTCATGGCAAATTCCACCAAGGTATCAAACGAAACTTTAGATGACTTCTCTTTTGATGAACTTGGCGATGCTTTCACTGATTTACTTGATGATCACAAAAAGGTCATCGGTAAATACAAGCATGCCAAGGACAAAATCAAAAGTCTTGAAGACAAGATACAAAGTATGTCTTCACTTCTTGATAATGTTAGAGACACTTCTTCCACTGATGCCACAAATGAAGTATCGAAGCTTAAAATAAGCTTACACGATGCTGAAACACGTATTGAGCAACAAGCTCAAGAGATCACTACTCTTAACACGTTGCTTGCTGAAGAAAAGAGTAGACACAAAATCTCTATGACTAAGATATATGGTTTGAATACTAAAGTTGATGAATTGCAAGCTGTTTCTAAAAGATTAGAAACTAAATTGGGGAAACAGGTTGCTCAACCTCAAACCCAATCACATGGGCACAACACCACTCATGCTAGTCAATCTCATCATTCTCATAAAACACATAACCATGCTTTTATGTACACAAACTTTCAATCACGTGCACGTAAGAATACTCCTCATACACATCATACTGCACAAAGACACAGCCAATATCACTCCACATATAGACATCATACCATGCCACATCAACATACCATGCCACGTAGACAAAATCATCATGATATGTCACATAGGCAAAATCATCATGTCATGCCACAACATCACACTATGCCATATAGACATTTTCAGCATGCCACTCCTCATAGACAATATTATCATGCTATGCCACATAGACATCATGACCATACCACTCACTCTATGCATAGTCATCATTACCATGCTAACTCTTCACATCATCCTCATCCTGGTACTTATAGATATCATTCACATGCTCCCAGTATAAATAAAAATACTATCTGTACCTACTGTGGATCACATGGACACATCTCACCACAGTGTAGAGTTAGAAGACTTGTAGACAAGAAAGTATATGCATGGTTTCCGAAGACTAACTTTTCAGGACCCTCAAGAAACTGGGTACCAAAGGTCACATCTACTCTTGATGTAGGTGGACCTTCCCTCTTCAACTGAAAGTAAGTGGATTCTCGATAGTGGATGCTCGCGACATATGACGGGAGACGCAAATCTTTTTGCATCACTATCGATGAAAAGAGAAGGATACGTATCCTTCGGTAACAATCTCAGAGGGCACATAATAGGTAACGGTATCATTGGTCATCCTCCTTCTCCTGTCATAAAGGATGTCTGCCTGGTGACCGAGTTAAAGCATAACCTGCTCAGCATTAGCCATCTTGCTGATCATGGATATGATATTAACTTTGGACAAAACTGTTGCTATATCTATGATAGGTCAACAGGAGACATTGTTTTTGAAGGGAAAAGAGAGGACAATATCTATATTTTCTATCTCTCTATAAATACTAACCATGCAGGTAGATGTTTATATGCCCACAAAGACGAACGACTACTATGGCACCAGCGTCTTGGTCACGCTAATATGGATACTATATCCAGACTATCGACCAAGAAGCTAGTAAGAGGATTGCCAGAAATCACATTCAAAAAGGACACGGTATGTGCAGAATGTGAACTAAACAAAGCCACAAAATCCTCATTTCATTCCATTAACTCTGTAAGTACCACTAGACCTCTGCAATTACTTCATATGGATTTATTTGGGCCTAGTAGAATAGCTAGTCTTGGTGGCAAGCTATATGCTTTTGTGATTATTGATGATTTTTCAAGATTTACTTGGGTTTTCTTTCTCGCTAATAAAAGCGAAGCTATTTCTGTTTTCAAAATCTTTGTAAAGAAAGTTCAAAACGAAAAAGGCTACATGATTACTCGAATCCGAAGTGATCATGGAGGCGAATTCGTAAATTCTGATTTTGAAAATTTTTGTAATACAAATGGTTTTGATCATGAATTTTCTTGTCCGAGAACTCCTCAACAAAATGGTGTTGTGGAGCGGAAGAATAGGACTCTTGGCGATATGGCTAGAGTCATGTTGAATAAATTTTCTCTTCCGAAATATTTTTGGGCTGAGGCTGTAAGTACAGCATGCCACATTTTGAATAGGGTGCTTATTCGTCCCATTACGAAGAAAACACCCTATGAGCTTTGGTTTGGGAGAACCCCAAATGTTTCCTATTTTAAAGTTTT
Organism: Iris pallida; assembly: GCA_029216955.1. Taxonomy (NCBI): domain Eukaryota; kingdom Viridiplantae; phylum Streptophyta; class Magnoliopsida; order Asparagales; family Iridaceae; genus Iris; species Iris pallida. Next base: position 13,332,968 of record JANAVB010030817.1, on the reverse strand, counting down.
TGGCTGCAGATGTTTTATCCTTAACACCAAAGACAACTTAGGCAAATTTGATGCCAAAGCTGACGATGGTATCTTTCTTGGGTATGCCGCCAAGAGTAAGGGATATAGAGTTTTCAATAAACGCTCACTTATTGTGGAAGAGTCAACTAATGTGACTTTTGATGAAGATAACAGTGCAGCAAATACTCTTGATGATGATGTTGAGCCATCAACTTCCACTCCAATGAATACTCCTACCAAAACTAATTCTCTGGATGGTTTGCCTAAGAAATTTTCTTTCAAACCTTCTCATCCAGAAAATTTAGTCATAGGTGAAGTATCACGTGGAGTTACTACAAGATCATCATTAAGAGACTCTATTGCTAGCACTGCCTTCATTTCACAAGTAGAGCCTAAAAACATTTCTGAAGCTTTTACTGATGAATTTTGGATTTCTGCTATGCAAGAAGAACTCAACCAATTTGAGAGGAGCCAAGTATGGGAACTAGTTCCTAGACCGGCTAATCACTCAATCATTGGTACTAAATGGGTTTTTAGAAACAAAGTAAATGAAGATGGTTCAGTCACACGGAACAAAGCTCGTCTAGTAGCTCAAGGATACAACCAAGAGGAAGGTATCGACTACGATGAGACGTATGCTCCGGTTGCTAGACTAGAATCCATTCGGATGCTTTGTGCTTTTGCCAATCATCAGAACTTTAAATTATTTCAAATGGATGTTAAAAGTGCTTTCTTGAATGGTTTTATTAAGGAGGAAGTTTATGTTAAACAACCCCCTGGCTTTGAAAATCACAAATTTCCCGACCATGTGTTCAAGCTGAAGAAAGCGCTTTATGGCCTTAAACAAGCTCCCAGAGCTTGGTATGAAAGGCTAAGCAGCTTCTTGCTTGAGAAAGGTTTTTCTAAAGGGAAAATTGACACTACACTATTTATCAAATCTTTCAAAGACACCATTTTATTAATTCAGATTTATGTTGATGATATTATTTTTGGGTCTACTGATGAAACTCTTTGTCAAGAATTTGCCAAGTGTATGCAGACAGAATTTGAGATGAGCATGATGGGAGAGCTCAACTACTTTCTTGGTCTGCAAATAAAACAACTGGCTAATGGAACTTTCATCTGTCAATCGAAGTACACCAAGGACATGCTGAAGAAGTTCGATCTTGATAGCATCAAACCAATCAGTACGCCTATGGCTACTTCAACCAAACTTGAACCAGATGAGAGCGGCAAACCGGTTGATCAACGTAAGTATCGAGGTATGATAGGCAGCTTACTATATTTGACTGCTAGTCGCCCTGATATTATGTTTAGTGTTTGCCTGTGTGCTAGATATCAAGCAAATCCTAAGGAATCGCACATGACCGCAGTTAAGCGTATCTTTCGATACCTTAAAGGTACGGTTACAGTGGGCCTGTGGTATCCCAAGTCAACATCATTTGACCTCATTGGTTACTCTGATGCTGACTTTGCTGGATGCAAGGTCGACCGTAAAAGTACGAGCGGCACGTGTCATTTGCTAGGAAAGGCTTTAGTCTCATGGTTTAGCAAAAAGCAGAATTCTGTCGCACTATCCACAACAGAGGCTGAATATATAGCAGCTGGGCGTTGTTGTGCACAAATCCTGTGGATGAAGCAAACCCTTGAAGACTACAATTTATCTTTCATGCATATTCCTATATTCTGTGACAATACTAGTGCCATCAATTTAACTAAGAACCCTGTCTGTCACTCACGCACTAAACACATTGAGATCAGACACCACTTTTTGCGTGATCATCAGCAAAATGGCACGATTAACTTAGAATTTATTGACACTGATCATCAGCTAGCAGATTTCTTTACTAAGCCACTATCCGAAGAGCGCTTTAATTTTCTTTGTCGTGAACTTGGAATCTTAGATGAAGCAGTCATAAATTGAAACTCACCTGCATAAATATCGAGTATATTGTGATTCCTTTACGAAGAATTTGGTATGGGTACAAGCCGAAAGGGCCCTTCTGACAACAAGGCGTAAAAGCCTAAGCGACACGGTGCACTAGTCTTCAGGACTACCGCTAGCTGGGATCCGGCCCCTGCAGCTAACCCATGGCAAATTTGGACTATTGAACTGCAATATATGTCCTTATTTATTATATGGCTTGTTTCAATTTAATATTGCCTAATTGACTTTTTCTAAAAGTTCATTCTACTTTCTGTATACCTCTTATTTGCATTCAACACTCTTTGTTTTCCCCGACTATCATTTTGTTTATTTATTAAACATTTTCTTCCTGACTTTTGCCTATTTTCAGTTCTGGACTATTGAACCAGAACTCGGGCCGAACTCTGTCCCTATAAGAGTTCGGGCCGAGTTCGGTCCCAAGGGTCCAGAATCGGGATCTGTCTCAGCCGTTGGATCAATTCTCATCCAATGGTCATTAAATCACCCGACCTAAGACTAAGACCTATTTTTTTTTCGGGATTCCTCTCTATCCTCCCATTGTTTCCTTCTTCTCCACCTCTTCCACCTCCTTCCTTCCAAACCCTAACCCTAGTTCTTGACCTAGAGAGCTCTATTTCTTCTCAAACTCAAGGAAAAGGGGTTTTGCAACTTTCTCTTCGACTGTTTGGTACTCTTTTCAGGTATATCTTTCTCTTCCTATCATTTCCAAGTTCTCATATTTTCTTGACAATGGCATCTCGTTTGTTCAAAAGAATGAGAAGGAATCGCAATGAGGGTGCTTCCTCATCGGTTCCTCCTCCTCCGGTTGAACAAGTTGATGAACAACAACCCATACATCCGTTGTTCAATCCGCCTCGTCCCAATGACCCTACCTCTTACGACGATCGCTTATTCGTATCGCTAGAAGCCTCAAATGAATGGTTTAGCGATTTTAGAACTCGTCCTGTGTTTGGGGGTCATCCGGTCAACTTCTCTATTTTTGCTCAATATGAGTCTTTATTCCGTGATCTTTGCTTGGACGAACTTGTTGCTTCAAATTCTGTTATTTACAATAGTGTAATTCAACAATTCTATTGTAATATGACTCATGATGCAACCCGCATCTATTCACGGGTAGCTGGCATTGACATTGCATTCACTGATTCTGAGTTGGGAGATTTTCTTGCTCTCCCGGATCTTGATGTATGGGACAAGCTTGTGGAGGCACGTCAACTCCAATTTGTTGACGGTACTTCCCTTGAAGGATTCAAGGAGGATTTATGTGCTCCTAACGTAAGTCCTCGCAAACTGAAGGCCAAACACCTGACTCCTTACTTCTATGAACTTCATCGCATCGTGTTTAATTCTATCTTGCCCAAGGCAGGCTCTACTGATGAAGTCACTTATCTTGAGATTTCTGCCTTATACCATCTCCACTATCGTATTCCATTCAACTTTCCACGGACTATGATGGATTGGATGATCACCTGTCGGAAGAAACCAAGAGCATTGGTTTATCCTCTGTATCTTCCTTTAGTCTTTCGTGCTTTCATCATTCCAATCCATGATTGTCCATTTATGCCTGCACCTGCTTTTCTATCCAAGGCGCGACGCCTTCAGCCTGTCGCGGCCCCTCCCGAGTCATCTGAGCACTCCGCTGATGAGGAGCCTGACGCTCCTCCACTCGGTCAGGATGCCCCTCTTCCTCCTGCCACCCTGGAGTCTATTCAGACTATGCTTCGCGATCGATTTGCTATTGAGGATGATCGCTGGACGCAGCTGGATTACCGTACCACCTTGCAGATCAGTGCCCTTGGGAACTCTCTGCATGATATGCGGTACTCGCTTGCTCGTCATTCTGATTTGCATGTGCCTATTGAGCGGGATCCAGATCGCGCGGGTCATCGCATAGACGATCCGTGGGTCATGAGGTATATGGATCCGGATGATGCTTTTGTGGACCCTCGTCGCTCCTTCCCTGGTCCTTCAGATGTTCCAGGACCCTCTCGTGCTCCGTGACGGAGATTGGCTTATTTGATGTTGCCGCTGCTGATGATCGTAGTTTCCTAGTTGCTTTAGTTATTTCAGTTATTATGGATTACTGTACTGAATTTATGTCTTACTTTGATGATGTGCTTGACATTTTGGTTGGTGGATGACACTTTATATTTTTCATTCGTAGTTTTATTTCAGTGACTTATTTTATTAGCATTATACTGTTTCTTCTCTGCCTGGTATGGTTGGCCTCCTATTCATTGTTTATACTGCTCTTTACATGTTTTTAAATATACAGTTTCTATGCGTCGTCATATTGTTAACTGACAAAAGGGGGAGAAATAATGTATGTGCCTTTTTGGATATCTGTCGGTGCTTGTTGTGCTTTTGGGAAAATATTATTTATCAGGCCACAGGTTCTATGCATCTTTTACGGGGGAGCTATCTGAGTTCTAGCTCGTCACCGTTCGCTGATTACGGGGGAGCTATCTGATTCTAGCTCGGCTCTGTTTATGGGGGAGCTGTGTTATAGTGATCTGTGTCCAGGTATGAATATTGAAATATACATTTATTATTTTGTCAATTATCAATATGGGGGAGATTGTTGACACAAAGTCACAGTCAACCAGATATTGACTACATTGACTAAATAATATCTGTATAAAATCAATACGACACACGACGTCTGCATTCAGTTCAGGACAAACGACGGCTCAGCTTCCGATCTCAGTGTATTTTCGAGTCTGTACTTTTGCATTTTATTGAGTCTAGAAGTATGTACTCTGAGTAATGCTGAGCTCTTGGAACTTAGTTTATAAGCCTACCCAAAATCCCAAAGCTCCACCAAAACAAAATTGCCCACAAGTCCCTTTTGTTCCACTCTGTGCTCTGGAGACAGAGTTCGGGCCGAACTCTGCCTCCACACAGAGTTCGGGCCGAACTCTGTCTCCTAAAAATCAGGAACCCTAATTTTAGGGTTAGCTGGATTGCTAGCTGTCCAACGGCCAAATTTTTGAATTTCCCTAACCGAATTCGGGCCGAATTCTGCCTCAAAAATTAGTATAAATAGGGCATGAATTCTCTCATTTTCACTCACTCAATCTTCTCTTCTCTTCTCTCCTACAAGCTCAATAAGCCATACCCTTCCCATCTACTAGCCACAAGCCTCCTAAGTCTCGAGTGCTCAGCATCTCTCAGTTAGGAATCTTGTGCAAGAGTGAAGAAGTCGCTTGGACAATTCCAAGCAAATCGCCACTGCGATTCTCTGTAAGAAGTTGACGTGCTCTTCTGAAGTAAAGGCACGGGTTGTAACTACTATTTCACAAATAGTGGATTTAATCCTGAGCTAGAGTTCTCAGGCCTGGACTAGTCCTCCACGAGGGAAACCAGGTTAAAATCGCCGTGTTTGCGTATGCTCTCTTGTTTCTCTTTTATATTCCGCATTCTACTCTGATTATTCATTGTTAGTGAAAGAGTTATTTTTTAATTGGTTATTTTTATATAAACTCTATTCACCCCCCCCCTCTAGAGTTGCCAAACTGTTCTTCAATTTGCTCCTCCGCAAGCCCTTGATGGGGTGCTCTCTATTGTTCAAGATGGCGAGAAAGACTCCCCTGCGGCCCCACTTCAGACCGTAGACAACTCTGCTGTCCCCAAGTCCGGCAGAAGAAAATACTATGATGTTGGACTTGCAGGGGCAAAGAGGAACTCTACGCGATCCGAGCCGCAGAAGAGTATTAGCCGCAGGAAGAAAGCCCATGCGGCTACAACCGTCGACCGCATAAAGAAAACTCATGCAGCCACATCTGTCAGCCGCATAACTTATGCGGCTATAGTTGCCAACCGCACGGATGAGACTCATGCGGCTATTAAAGTCAATCGCTTGCAGAAAACCCATGCGGCCACAGATGCCAACCGCATGCGGTCAGCCTGCACGGTCGTGACTCCTAGCCGCATAAAGACTCATCCTACAACAAAAGACAGCCGCATGCAGACAGCCTGCACGGTACCCAATGCTAGCCGCATAGCATCCGTCCCACGCTTCTCTCGATCAGTCTTCGATCGACTTTCATGCGGTCCTGACTCTGATCATTCTCTGGATGATAATCCAGACTCTGTGGTATTCGACTTAGACTCCTCCTATTACGCACCCACAAGTGCTAAAAGGAGGAAGTCTAGGGCAGCGTGGGCTCATCAAGTCCAGATGACTGCCCCAACCTCTGACTATCGGGGCGTCCCGCTGATTATCACGCGGGCCTCTGATGGGAAGTTGTATAAAACCACTCAAGTCCAGCCCCCGGCGGCAAACAGACAAAGTGGTCCCTCTGACCTGCGTGAGGTTATCCTCCACAAACGCAAGGAAAGAGAAGGAGCTTCGGGGTGTAAAGAGCCCTCGCACGGACATCAATGCACCCAGATCATCGTCAACTGCTGTTGCAGCAACGCGGCGGTGACGGAAGACCGGCCATCCGTCTTCCAAAGACTACATCACCCGAGCTCAGAAGACGAGGCACCTCCTGTTGTCTCCTGTAAGTCCGTGCAGAAAGTTCTCGCCAAGGGAAGAGGGAAGAAAACGAGCATCTCCAGCCCAAAGGTGTCAACTACTGCAGCTAAGAAACCATCGTCTAAAGGGTTATCCTCCACTGGAGTATTTCAACACACCCGTTCGAAGACGAAAACTGCTGCAGTAGGAAGTTCGTCGTCTGCAACATTGGGGGTCGTCGGAACTGGGGGTAGCACTCCTCCAAACATCCACGACAATCCGACATTCCAGAAATACGGACTGGAGGAAGCAAATCCTCCGACGGATACAACAGATACCGACGTCCCCAAGGACATCCTAGACGAAGCAAGCTCCGAAGCTGGAGGTAGTGTTCCTTCCGAGTCCGAACCTGAAGAGAACATCCCCACATATCCTAATGATTTCTCGATGCACGGGTACGACTCGGAGGGTACATCCTCCACCACTCCTTCCGTCACTCCTCATGTGAAGACGGTGTTCATGACAGACAACAATCAAGGCGGTTCCGGTGATCGCCAGTGCATCGACACTTTGGAGGCCATATTACACGCCTTGGTCAAATCTGTAGACGAGATCAAAGCGGCGCTTCCTAATCTGCAGGGGGTGACACCTGGCCAGACAAGCACGGGTCCCGCAATCAACGTAGATTCAAATTCAGCGACACCGAACCCGGGCAACAATCCTCCCGAGATAACGGCCCCTACCGCGACAGACGAGGCCCGAGAAGTAAGAAGAGAGGTTCAGGAGCTCCGAGCAATGTTCCATGCCCGAGAAAACTCTCAAGACCTCAGGATACGGCAACCATATCCTGCTGAATGGAGGGATGTTCCCTTTCCACCAAGATATAAGCCGTTCAATATCAACCCATATGATGGCAAGACTTCAGCAAGTCGGTACATCACTTACTTTGAGGTCACTACCGACCATCTCTCCCATGATGACGCTATCCTCATGCGGTTATTCATTGGGGCATTGGAAGGAGTCGCCTTCGATTGGTACCGCAACCTGCCGGACAATTGCATCCATTCCTTCGCTGGCTTCAAACGCCTGTTCTTGGAGAGGTTCTATGAGGTAGGGCAGGACGTCACGATGTCTACCCTCATGGACGTCATTCAAGGAGAGAAAGAGCTGACGAAGAATTACATTGAGCGATTTCGTCAAACCGCAATGAAGTTACCATCTGGCAACCCGGACTCTTCCTTGATCGAAATTTGCCAAAAGAGACTACTCCCAACAATCAGTCTCTGAATGGACGAGAGTCAATTCAAGGACTGGAAGGCTTTTATCATTAGTGCTACAAGTGCCGAAGAACGATTAAAGAAGGCTCGCCAACTGGGATTACATATCTCAGAGGGAGAGAACAAGGGCAAGCATCCCAGCACCACCAACGACAATAGGGGTAGCCCCTCCAACAACCGGGACAACAGAGGCAAGCAGGCTATGGTGGCCGATACAGCCCAGAAGCCTGAGTCGCAACCTGCGGACAAACAATGGCCTCAAATCACTTACTCTTTTGAAGACGGTCACGTCAAGCCTATCTTGGACATGCTCATACAAGGAGATAGGATTCAGCTTCCTCCACCAAGACGGGAGCCTCGGCCGGCTGATCTGGAGAACCCAAAGTTCTTCCATTACCACCGCTACGTCCACCATGCTACGTACGACTGCTACCAACTGAAATGATATATCCAAAACCTCATCGATTCGAACGCTCTGGCCATCGACTTCGAGGAGGTAACCGTGACAGCCAATATGGTGTCCGTACAATTCGGCAGCTTCCCTCCAACAGAGACCCAGGACGGGGTTATACCCATCCCTCTGGCAACGATGGAGATTGCTAATCTCCCGTCTGCTCAAGCTGCTGGTCTAGTACCCCTTACCACATCACGAGGGGAAATCATGTGGGTCCATCCGGACCTAGTCCACGAGGTAACTCAGTCCATTCCATCTTCTAAAAAGAAAAGTGGAAAAGTCAGATCCTGCCGTACCACCTCAGCAAATGAAGAGGAAGTCACGGCCGTTGTTACTCGATCCGGAGCACAATCTCAACCTGTGGCTGAAAACTCGACTGATGATCATCCGCCCACTACCACGGATGCTCCGGGACCGGCTCAGCCTTCGACGACCGACAAGCCTAGGCCGAAGGAGACTCGCTTCGACAAATCCCTCCGAAAGGAAACACCTCAGGGGCTGGAGAGGCCCTACAACTTCGACATCTTGGCACAATTGGCCAATATACCGGCCAAATTATCCTTATATGAACTCCTGAGGCTCTCGAAGGATGTCCGTACAGCTTTGAGCGATGCACTTCAAAATGCCGACGCGTACCTGGCTCAGGTCAACCTCACGGGAGAAAATCAGCCCGCAGACCTCCAAGACAGTGCATGTACGGGAGCAATGCCCAACATCGTCTTCACTCCATAAGACATGCTCATCAAGACTAATCTACACGATCGCCCATTATACTACACAGGCTACATCGGCGACATAAAGGTGGATCGGATGCACATTGACCCTGGGTCTTCCATAAGCATCATTCCAAAAGGACTACTGCATCATCTTCGCATCCCGATGCATCGCCTGACCCCTACAAACATCGCCATCAGCGGGTTCAATTCGGGCAGGAGCTACCCAATCGGGAAGATCCGTCTGAAATGTCAGATTGGCGATCTCCAATCAGAAGTCACTTGCTACGTCATAGATGCCGACACTTCATACAACATCCTTTTGGGGCGCCCTTGGATACACGATTACATGATCGTGCCTTCCACGCTACACCAATGCTTCAAATACGTCGACAAGCACGGCTTCATGAGGACAGAATTTGCTGACATCGATCCCTTCAAAGGGGTCGAATCTTATTACTCGGACTCCTGTCTATACGAAAAGTCGAAGAGGCACCTTGAAGGAGGAAATAAACAAACTGATGTTGAAGCAACTACGGGATCAGAAGAACCTCTGACAATCCACCTCCAGGCTCACAAACCAGGCAATTCCGCACCCCTTACGGCCACGCTGCATAAGGACGCGATCAGCCTCTCGGCACAGGAAGAGCAGTTGAGAATCCGGCTGCCAAGGTCCGGCCAGGTACCGAGACCCACGACAGGGCCACTTACCATCAGATTGCCGAGAGTCGGTCAATCCCAAACAGAGAAACTCAATCCCTCCGATAGACCTCTGACGATACGCCTGCCTAAGAAAGGTCGTCACCCCGATGCGAGGTCTGACACTTCAAGCGAACCAGCCACCCCTCGCTCCACATCAAGTGCCAGACCAGGGGTTGCTAGTCTACCGACAACCCCACACTCCGCTCCGTCAGTTGAACCTCTAAAGATCAAGCTGACTAGGACGCCCTCTCAATCTTCATTCACACAGGGGGTAGCCGAAGAGGAACCAGAGCTAGCCAAGTATGTGGCTGCCCACACTGACGCTCCCTCCGCAGATGATGTAATCCCTCTAGAAAAGATACCTTACTTCATTAATAAAGGGTTATCTTTGAACTACACCGAGCTCAATAAGCTATGTACAATGTATGCTATGGAACACGGTATAGGCACTCACCTACATACACAGGTGACAAATGTGTACACCGCTATCCAACTTACTCCAGTAGAAGACGCTTACCGAATAATCGAGGGAGGGGACCACCCAATCATCTTCGGCCGGACGAACAACCCGCATCCCCTCGCCATGGAAGAAGTCGACTTCGGATCAGATGCTGGAAGACTGCCTCTGTATCTCTATAGCCCTCAATCCAAATATCTCATGCAGAAACAGGGGTATGATCTAGAGACAACGTCAGGACTGAACTACGGCACTGGACGACGATTACCTTTGAAGACGCCAGCCCCGGCGGGCAAACCACGGAACTACTATAACAAAATCCGATGCGGTTTAGGGTATGTAACGCCTACTACGACCCCTGAAAGCTCAGATGAATAATGCGACTGGCAGTCACATTCAACCGGATCACCGACTTCCGACTCAGATACCAGCATCGGAGATGTGTTCAGACAAGTCATGTCAGTCAACATGGCATTCACCGACGCTTACGAGGAAGACGAAGACATCTCCGAAATCCTTGAGCTAGAGCCATGGGCCCAGCAATTAGACGCACAATAGGAAAAGCGGTTCGAACTGAGAGAACCTCCTACTGAAGATGAGGTCATACAAGTGGATCTCGGCAGCGAATCTTCTCCAAAACCGATCTTTATCAGTAAAAGCCTAACTGACGAAGAACGAGAGTCGCTGTTAGAACTTGTCAGAGAATACATTGATGTGTTCGCCTAGAGCTATGAAGACATGTCGGGGTTAAATCCTGACATCGCTCTCCACAAACTCAATATACGGCCAGATGCAAAGCCAGTCAAGCGGCAACAACGACGCTTCCGCCCAGGCGTCATGGACGCGATCAAAGCCGAAGTCAACAAGCTAATAGCCAGCAGCTTCATTCGTGAAGAGCAACATCCTGATTGGGTCGCCAATATAGTACCCGTCCTCAAGAAGAATGGGAAGATTCGAATCTGCATCGACTTTCGCAACCTGAACGAGGCATGCCCCAAAGATGAATTTCCCCTTCCTATCACAGACATCATGATCGACAATACATACGGCTTTGAACGTATGTCATTCATGGATGGATTCTCGGGGTACAATCAAATCAAGATGTCTCCCGACGACGAAAAGCACACCTCATTCCGAACCCCGATTGGCACATACAGCTACACAGTTATGCCATTCGGTCTAAAGAATGCTGGCGCTACATATCAGCGAGCCATGAGTATCATTTTCAGAGAACATTTGCGCAAGACAGTGGAATGCTATGTCGACGATATCGCCGTCAAGAGTCGCCGTAAGGAAGATCATCTGCAAGACCTGAGAACGGTGTTCAACTTAATGCGAGCCCACAATCTGAAGATGAACCCTACGAAATCGTTCTTGGGCGTATCCAGCGGAAAGTTCTTGGGCTTCATCATCACTGCACGGGGTATCCATGTAGACCCCGAGAAAACGAGGACAATCATGGAGATGGGTCCCCCGAGAAATCTCTGTGAACTTAGAGGCCTCCAAGGGAGGCTAGCTTATATCAGGAGGTTCATTTCCAACCTCTCCGGCGATGCCGACCGTTCACCCACCTCATGAAGAAGGGAGTCTCATTCGTATGGGACGAGGAATGCCAGCGCGCTTTCGATGACATCAAAGAATATTTATCAAATCCTCCAGTCCTGGTGGCCCCGGTCCCTGGAAAACCATTCATGCTCTATGTACGAGCAATAGAACACTCCCTCGGTGCCCTGCTGGCACAAAACAACGACGCAGGCCACGAGCAGGCCATTTACTATCTCAGCCGAATGATAATCGAGCCCGAACACCGATACACCGCTGTGGAGAAAGAATGCCTCGCCCTGGTATTCGCCATTCAAAAGACGCGGCACTATGTCACGGGGCAAACCATACATGTGATCTCACGAATCAACCCTCTTAGGGTCCTCATGACCAAACCAGGGGAACTCAGCTCCCGCCTCGCTACATGGGTGATATTGCTGTCCCCCTATCATATGATCTTCGTCCCGCAGAAGGCTGTCAAAGGTCAAGCCCTGGCAGACTTTTTGGCGGCCCATCCAGGATCGGAATCATCCAGAATATACGAAGAAATCCCAGATGAGGTCGCCGATTCAAATATAACCACCCACGATAACATATGGCGGATGTTCTTCGATGGCGCTTCAAGAACCGGACCCAAGGGAAACATCGTCGTCGGAGTCGGAGTAGTATTGGTCTCTCCTACCGGGCTAGTGATCAATCGCGCCTACTCTCTTACGGAACCCTGCTCTAACAATGTGGCCGAGTACAACGCTTTGGTCATTGGCCTCCAACTCGCAAGAGAACTGGGGGTAGAATACCTTGAAGCATACGGTGATTCGTAATTAATCGTCAACCAGATTCGGGGGACGAACGAAGTCCGCCATGAAGACATGATCCCCTACCACCAGATAGCGATTAACATTATCTCATCATTCGAGGGATTCTTTATCGAACACGTCCCCAGACTCCAAAATATCGAAGCTGATGCCCTAGCAGGCCTGGCTGCTTCCCTAGCAGTGCCAAACCACTCTCATCATTCGGTCGATGTAATCGGCCATGAGCTGGTCTGCCCCAAGAACAACATTCAAGCCATGGCGAGTTATTCTGCTCAGATGATCGACGAAGCGCCAGACTGGAGACAACCATTCATAGACTTCGTGGTCTACGACATCCTGCCCGAGAACCCGAAGGAGGCTACTTCTATCAGACGGCGTTCTCTCAGATTCTTCTACGATACAGAGACGAAAATGCTGTATCGCCGCTCCTACGACGGATTACTACTTCGGTGCTTGTCGAACGTAGAAGCCAAAGAAGCCGTACGAGAGGCTCATGACGGTGTCTGCGGGGCCCATCAGCCTGGCCCAAAGCTGCAAGACCGCCTTCGCCGGATGGGCTACTACTGGCCTACGATGGTGGCTGATGCAATAGTTTATGCCCGAAAATGCAAGGCCTGCCAAGTCTACGCAGACTTCATTCACCAACCATCCGAATTTCTACATCCGACAGTGGCGTCCTGGCCATTCGAAGCATGGGGAATGGATATCATTGGTCCAATCACCCCACCTTCCTTCCGAGGACATCGCTTCATACTTGCGATCACTGATTACTTCTCAAAGTGGGCAGAAGCTGTCCCACTCGCCGAAGTCATGACTTCGAACGTAATCAGCTTCCTGAAGCACCACGTCATCTACCGCTTTGGACTGCCCCGAAGGATCATCCATGATAATGGTCCGCAGTTTATAAGCCACGCATTCTACCGATTCTGTGACAAACACCGCATTCAGAATGTCGCTTCGACACCATACAACCCGGCAGCAAACGGGTTAGCAGAGGCATTCAACAAAACAATCATCAAACTCCTCAAGAAATTTGTCTCCTCCAACAAACACGACTGGAACGAGAAGCTCGGCGAGTGCTTATGGGCTTATCGCACCACGGTTCGAACAGCCACCGGGAATATACCATTCTCTCTGGTGTACGGGAGTGAGGCAGTTCTCCCATTAGAGACTCAGATTCCTTCACTTTGAGTCGCCCTCACTTATCAATTGACAATGGATGATAACTACCGACGTCGACTACAAGAGTTAGAGGCCTTAGATGAAAAATGCCTCCTAGCTCAGCAAAGGATCGAATTATACCAAGCACGCATCTCAGGAGCCTTCAACAAAAAGGTCAAAGTCAGAACATTCCAAGTGGGCGATCTTGTTTTGGCAGTCAGGAGGCCAATGGTCATGACTCACAAGACCACCGGCAAGTTCCAGCCAAAATGGGAAGGCCCATTTATCATCGAGGCTGTGTTCTCCAATGGTGCTTACCGCCTCGCCAAGCAGAACGGAGACTTGCTCATGTTGCCCGTCAACGGCAAGTTCCTGAAGAAATACTATGTTTAAACAACATTTTCCAGAGTTTCGAGTTATGTGCCCGCTGGTACCACTGAACTCAACCCCCTAATTTTCCAACTTATCGAGTCACGTACCCTCTTGTACCGCTGAACTCATATCCCAAATTCCCAAGTCATGTACCTGCTGGTACCTCTGAACTTATACTTTGATTCCAACATTTACAGATTTTCGAGTCACGTACCCGCGTGTACCGCTGAACTCATGCCCTTCTTCCATAAAGATATCCCAAATTTCCAAGTCATGTACCTGCTGGTACCTCTGAACTTACACTTTGATTCCAACATTCATGGATTGTCGAGTCATGTACCCGCTAGTACCAATAAACTCACCCCATAATTTTCCAGATCTTCGAGTCATGTATCCGCTGATACCACTGAACTCACCCTCATAGTTTTTCAGATTTTCGAGTCATGTACCCGCTGGTATCGCTGAACTCACACTCACTATTCTCCAGATTCTCGAGTCATGTACCCGATGGTGCCTCTGAACTCACATCCTGGTCACTCTTTCAGGTAGAAAGTTATGTATGATCATACCGCTGAACTTTCTTCCTACAAGAGATCCTCCCTCATGATCTAATACCTGCACTCCCAGTGCACAACAAAGGTAACGGATCCACAAATTTCCAAGACGACCATGTCCTTATCACCTCTGAGTCGTCCTATTTTCGCCAAAAACAAATCACCCCTACATAGAATTTCCATGTCCTCATTACCTCTGAGTTATTCTATGTACCCCCCCCCCCCCGTCAAAGAAACCCCCATGCTCACCATGTCCTCAGTACCTCTGAGTCAGTATGATTGGTTCCTTTCTTTTTAAACTTGTTGTCCGTGTCCAAAACCAGGGTACGTTAGGGATAATGGGTCCACGCAAAATGTCCCAATAAGAGGATTATTACAAAGCAAAAGAGTGAAGCAAATATATATATTCCATTCATTCAGAAATCGGTTACATCCACACGATTGCAAGCAAGTCAAAAGAGTTCTTCATGAAGACAAGAAGAAAGGCGAAACAAAATAAAAGACTGCAGACAAACATCCACGAGAAGCCCCTACATCCTAGTTACAGGAGCGCATGTACCATTCCCTCAACCATCTCACATATGAAGGATGCAAGTGAAGAGCATCCTCGTCCAGAATAGGAGAAACAGGGTTTCCAGCGCTGTCACCCTCAACAGTCTCGATATTTGGAGAGTTGCCGTTCCCCTCAGGCGCAGGTTCTTCTTTCTTTACTTCCTCCTTAACAGAGGAAGATCCCTGGCTGATGACAGGAGGCTGCGGCTCCTCTGACGCCGCAGTCTCAACATTCGGTGGAGATACTGCGAGAACCAAAGACGAAGAAAATAAAAACAGTCAAAAATATTCATGCGGCTCGTTTTAGACAAGTCTCATACGGCTCAGACATGGGGTATATCCTCATACGGCTCAGTCATGGGACGCGTATGCGGACCATGTAGTTTGAGAAGTTCACGTCAAAGTCGTGTACATGAAGCATGCAGTGAAGTAGGCTCTGCTAGGGTTTCAAATCGACTACCTAATCCTTACCTTCGAGGGCAATATGAACGTCAAGACGAACGGGGGGCACGACAGTCGAGGGCGAAGCCGATTTCTTACTCCTCGCCACAGCCTTCTTTACAGCCTTAGAAGCCCTGGGTGCCATTGTTGTCTGATGATCAGAGGAAGAAAATACGACAAATGAGTCAAGAATAGTCTAAGAGAGAAGATCGTCCAAATGCCCTTCTATTTATAGACAGAGAACTGTTGACCGACGCCTCATACAAACGCGATCAACTCTTCGGTTATTAAGCCAAACCAGCCATTTAAAGACTGAGCTCTTGGGATCCTGTCCTAAAAAGATCCACACGCATGGCATAATGACGTGGCAAAGAGCTTATGCGGTTCAAATGGCCATGCGGCTGATAGCAACTATGCGACTCAGATGATCAGGAAGCAGAAATTTCTTTGCGGCTGGGCCATCTATGCGGCTGAGACGCCCCTATGGCAGAACTTTCCATGCGGCTAAGATATCCATGCGCGGCCAGAAGAATATCCAGCCATGCTTCTTATTCAAAGTATTTCAATTTTACAAATTAAAAACTTTGAAGGGGGTCCTGTAGAAGCATGGAAAATACTAAAGAAATTGACTCATGCGGCCAAGAAAGACCCATGCGGCTCAGAAAATACATGCGGCTCAGGGAGTCATGCGGCATAAGGAGCTATGCGGCCGGAGGCATTCCATGCGGTTCAGAAGACATGTGGCGTGACAGTGCTCCCCTCCGATCTATGCTGTATTAATTACTTTGACGGCTGACCCCTCTGAAAAGTTAACAGACCTGACACCAAAGCAGGTAATTATGACTCTGTCATGATGATGAATCCCTAGGAAAGAGAAAGAAATCTCTGACACGATCCCCCGAGAGCAATAAAATGCCACGTGGCCCTGCCACGTGGGTGTGCTTATGCGGCTCGAAGTGGAGACTTCCCATGCGGTTCAGAGTGAAGCTGTCCCATGCGGCTCGAGTGGAATCATCCCTATGCGGCTCAAGAAGATCATGCCCATGCGGCTCAAGCAGACACACCATTATGCGGTTCATGCGGCTCATCATATGGTTCAAAAGTCTGAAGGAGGGGGCCACTGCCCAGACAGCCCTGACACGTGTCCCAAGTCTTATGCGGCCCAAAATTCATGCGGCCCAAATCTCATGCGGCCCAATCTGCATGCGGTTCCAGTCTCACCATTGGCTCTCAGGACACGTGTCCTCAGCCGATCAATCTTCCAGATTTATGGCAATCCAAGATCGGGTCGAATCCCAATGATCTGGGGCACGTGGCAGGAGAATAAATTTGATTTATTTGCAGATATTAGAGAATCATTATAAGGAAGATTTATGCCAATCAGCATTAATTGCTAATGGGGATTTGGTGTAATCTATCCTTAATGGTTCTGATTCGTCACAATCAGAAACGAACGGCCTGGATTGATCAATCCCCAGGCCGCCGCCATCTCCAAGAGCTAATCATTGGCAACCTTAGTGATCACATCCCACGATTATAAATAGCAAGGTGCCATTCCCTTGTAATATATAGAGAGATATACAAAAAAAAGAAGAAAACAAGAGAAGAATACGTATACACAGAGAGACTTCCCCCATAGTCAGAGAGAGAATATACACAGAGAGAGAGAAGCCAGGAGAGCAATCAGAGAGAGAGCAAGAAGGCATTTCTTCGTCAACGACCAAGCAGATCTTCCCCGAGTCAAGGCTGCGTACCGATCATCCAAGGAGTAAGGCAGAGCGGCCGTCGCTTTCCTGAGCCTCTATCGTCATCCCCCAGAATCTAAAATAAACAAACGTACTTAGACTGCTGTACCTAGGTTTTCGTCCCTAGGCTTTCTTTGTACGAGCGAGTTTGTATTGTGAGTCTAAGTTCAGTCCTCCGATAATTGTTCTGTACTTTTACAATCAATGGCAAACATGAGTTGCCTGGTAATTATTCTTAGTTCGTCTTGTTTTTCCTTCTTTATTTTCCTGTTTTATGATTCCTTCTAGTAGTTTCTAGTTGTTCTTGTGCTTTACTTGTCTTATCATCCTTAGCTGTTGTGATGTGACTAGAGTATATTTATAGTTGTAGACCTTCTAGATGTAGTGTATATTTATTGGGTACTAGACAGCGTTCTACCGCCGATACTGTGGCGTAGGCTGGGCGTGGCCCACGTATTCGTATCCGTATATCCGGGTGCGGGTCGTGACAGATACTCAACCCACACTAGACACCACTCAATTAGGCACTAACTAAAGGTTTATATAGGTTATCTAGGGGATCAATTTGTGGGGCAACATGGGGTTCAAATGGTATATGTATTGAATGGAAAATGAATGGATGAAAGAGTGAATGAATGGAAGACAAATGAATGAGATGGAATGCATGAATGTATGAATGGAAAGGTGAGTGAATAGATGATACTAAAGGCTAATGTGGGCTGATATTGGGGTTGTCCATTGGGGTCAAGTTGGGGCTGAATGGAAGGGAAAATAGATGGAAGAATGAATGGTTTAATGAGTGAATGGGTAGATAAATTTTTGGGACTGATTTATGGTTAAATGTAAGGGCTGCTTATAGGCTGATTTGGAGTTGATTTGTAGGGCTGTTCATGGGCTGAATATATGTGCAAACATGGGCTTATATGTGGCTGAAATATGGTGATATAGGGGCTATTTTCAGGACAGCAATAGGCTGGTTAAGGACTGCTAATGGTGGCAAAATTTGGGACTGGTTTGTGAGTGAATTGGGCTGTCAATGGGGGTCAAGTATAGGGCTGTCCTTGGGGTGTTAAGGGGCTGATATTGGGGGTTAATAATGGGCTGAATTGTGTGTCACGAGGGGGCTGGAATGGGATGGTCTAGGGGTTGTTTTCTAAGGGCTAATGCCCCTACACACTGCTGCAATCAGCAGCACCTAGCTGCTGCTACTAGGGGCTGTCAATGCCCCTGAAATCAGTCCCCTTTGTAGGGATTGATACATGCTAGCTACTGCCAAGGGGCAGCAGCTCCTCCTTCCCTTCCTTCACCTATCTCACTCTCTCTAACTCTCTAATCACTCTCAATTTCTCTCTATACAACACACACACACAATCCAAAATCCAACTCTACCACCACTCTCTATATCCATCTCTCTATATATATATGTCACACTCACACACACATATTTATATTTACATATATAGACACACACACACACACATGGATACATACACATATATATTTATATATGGACACACACACACACATATATTCCTAAACGACCCAAAACCTTATCCAAATACCCAAATCTTGCAATTTTACCCTCTAGGGCCTAGACACGTACCCCACACAAGAAATCTAACTCGCGCACGCGAACAGAAACGAGAAACGAGGCCCGAATGACCAAATGGCCATTCTGGCGACTCCGGGGTGTCCGATTCGCGATACCGCGTGATACGGACACCAAACCTATCCGGATTCGACCCAAACTCTACCCACGAGTTCTAAATAATGATTAGAACCTATTTTAAGTACTAACTTGTCTATTCTAGTGTCGGTACAAAAAGTTATCCGTGTGTTGGAATCCGAAAACCCCGAAAAAGCCTATTTTTATGATTTCTCGCAAAACGACCCCACGTATCCAAATATGAACACGTACCTAGCCTCATCTCACCCAAACTAACCTAATTAGGTCTAATTAGGCTAGGGGTAACATCCAAACATGTCAATTTAGGGTTTTCCCCAAAATTGGCACTAAACCTAGTCCGAAAGTCCCGAATTGAGTCCAATGGGTTCCAAACCTCTTCTAATGGGTTGTCCTACATCTCGGGTATCCTCTAATATGCAAATAACATTAATTAGGAGCAATTACAAGAGTTAGAGTTAGGGTTTACCTCTTGGGAGTTGGAATCCCAAGGAAAAGCCCCAAAATTAGTTCTTTTTGGGTCAAGAGCCAAATCTAAGCTTCCAACCCCTCCATGCTAGGTTCTACCTAGATAAAAATCACAAATAAGAGATAAACAAGGGTTAGCACCAAGATTAGAGAGAGATCTAGAGTATGGAAGAGAATTAGAAGAGATTTGACTTACTTTGGAGCTTAAAATCCAAAGGGAAAAGAAAGGGGTCTTTGTAGAATGAGAGAAAGGAGAAGAGAGAGAGTTTTTCTTGAAATGGGAAGAAGAGAGGGAGTGTTGCTGCTGGCCGGCCACATTTTAGAGGGTTGGGGGCATTTGGCAATTTACCAAAATGCGCTCCAAGTCAAAGAAATGAGTGGTTTTGAGTTGGGGTCAAAATGGTAACTTGAAAACTCCAAATTTCAAGTTCTAAATCTAATTCTAATCCCTAATCCCATTAAAATCAAATGGGATTAGTCAAATATAAATATCTGGGTTTGGTCATGACAAGTTGGTCGGTTCCAGTTGGGTCCCGATCAGAGTCTAAGCTACCCCGGGTCCCCGATACAAGTCGGAATGAGCTGAAATTCGAACCCGACTCAAATAACCCCAAAACAATATCATAAATAATAAAATAAATTTCAAAAATATTCAAAAATATAAAATGACAAAAATACCCCTGTTCCTGAAAACTGGGGGTGACAGTAGAAGTTTGGTGTCGTTGCATTAAGTTTCGTGTCCGTATCGGACACGTATCATTATGTAGACCTAGGTGTTTGATGAAATGCCCAAACCATTTCTAATTGTTGTTTTTACAAATGTTTTTGAATGGAATCCTAGATCTAGGGTTTGCTTAATGATTTGTGTCCTTGCTCACTGAATTTGGGGTCGTATCGTGTCCACACGAGGACACGAACACGCCCGCAACAGCACGTGCACTGTGTCCTGCATCTCGGGGTCTACTTCTCCCTGCACAGGACACATGGTCTTGTCAATGGTCATTCTCTGGAAGGTTTAGGATGCAAACATAAACAAGGTATCCTACCAGTCTATAATCAAACAAAAATATTTATTTAATATATTTCGGTCCTATGTTGTGACAAATTGATGTTCTAGTGTTCTAATTGTTTCTAAATATGTTTTCCTAAGTTGTTGTTCAGAACTGCATGGGCCACCACTAAAAACATGTCACGACCCGGTCCCAATTACTTGGGTCGAATCGGATCATGTCCAGCCTGCACCGTTGTTGAGACGGCGGCAGTAAGATGTATCACTCATGCAGGTAAATAAAACAACACAGTCTAATTGCCACAACTTTAATAATTCGAATAGTTTAAAACTTTTTACAATAAAATGAAAGATACATCTGAGATACATTATTTCCACAAACATCATGAATTATAAAAGAAGAAGAAAAATCTAGGCAACCAGCTCATCGGTCTCGAGATCATCGTCCTCTAGTTGGGACCTCGGGAAATATCGCGGAACAAAGCCTCATCAGTGATACCTAAAATGTTGGGTCTCCAGTCAGGAGGGAGAAAAGTACAATTACGAATATCCAATAATTCAAATAATAATTTGAAATTTGCAATGTTAAACAATTTGAAATACTTTAACAATATTTTCCAACAATTCTACAATCGAAAACAATGTGATTTGAGTAGGCAACGAACTATGACCGGCTTGGGATGATTCAATTATATCCTAATGATACGGTCTGGCCTATCCTCGTGTATAGGAGGAATCAGCTCGTACAATCAATGCAATATGGGGGTATTGGTCATAGACGCTACACTACTCCCCCAATATCCCGAGTCAATCAGATTCAATCAATGAGTCAATATTCGAACTCTAGTAAAGAGTTCCACAATCAATACTCTAGGAGAGAGTTCCGTGTAGCAATGTGGTTTAAAATTGCAATAAAATAATTACTAGATAAATTACCAAATAGACATAACTGCACTTGCCTTTGTTTTATTGACTGGATTCGTTTGTTGATTCCGGGGTGATGCTAGTACAGTCCTCGAAACCCTACAATTGAGAATTTGACTCAGATTTCAGGTTTACCAATCTAGCTACGCTAGTTGAAATCTCTATTTGTGTCCTAGTCCAATTTTAATTCTTTAATTAACCAAACACGAAAAATACGATTATTAGTGCGTTGATTTAGTACGAGGGAAAAAGATCGTTTTAAACTTTTGAATTCGGAAAACTTCGTCGATACCAGATTAACTATTAAAACTTGGTATTTTCATAGTATATAAATATAAAGCTAATTTTCTTATTTAGTGAGAAATACATGATTTTTAATTAAATAAAAACTTGTCAATTTTAGATGAGAAAATCTTAATTATTTTTTATACGAAAATACTTTTTATTTAATTTACTCGTTTAATACAAAACTCGCAAAACCAGAAATAACTAAAATCTATGCTACCAATTACAGTTACAGACCACAGCCAGCTGGGCTTATGCCCATTACAATTTATTTACATAAATTAAAATAAGACAAAACCGCCGTTAGTCCTAAACTTAAAATATGAATAAAATATGAATAAAATTAAATAATAAAAATAAAGATAAAATATAGAGTCTCAGATATGGTCCAATCCTCAACTGGGCTAATGCCTCAACGTCCGGGTGGAGCCAGTTTCGTTTGCACTTAGCCGGGTCCATTGACCGATACGGTCGTCACCCAAATCCAAATATTAAATAAAATTCTGAAATCTATTTTAAATTTATTTTTAAAATAATCTAGAATTTACGGAAAAATTCGGCAGCATCTCCTCTATTTTTGGTCAACCCAAAAACTGGGAAATAGCGCCGATAATTTTCCTGCAAATTCCAAACCAGGGAAAACCCGAATTTATATATATAAAATCCACAACCAATCCACAGAATAATCGGAATGACCCGAATAATTTTCGGAAGTCCGATTCCAACCCAAAAATCACAGAGCGCTACCGGAAAAATCCGGAAAGCCAAAACATACCAAAAATCAATTCCCGAAATATTTCGGGAATCCAAAATAATCTACAGAACCTTTCCGAAGGTTCCGTAAAATACGACGTCGCTAAAACCGAATTCCCAAAGGGAATCGGGGACCATTTCTCATCATCGACTATAATAAAAAATGGACGGGACAGGGGTTATACCTCAGGTTGCTCGGCTAGAGCTCTCAGATGAAATATAGAGAAAGAAATAAGAGCTCCGAACAGCAAACTAATCCGGAACAGCGCCGAGAGTGAAATCCAGCTCCTGGTCGGGAACCGAAAGTCCCAGAACACGGATCGGGGCGCTGGACAGCAACGGACAGCAGCAACGCTGTCACAGAACAGCGGATCGGGGGTCGCGGCTGCGGGATCCGACGGGGTCGGTCGGAGGCAGTGGCCAGGGGAGCTGCGGCCAGGGGAGCCGGCCAGAGGGACACGCACAAGGGATGCGGGGATGGGCGGTCGTCGACGGGGGCGCCGGCGGGTTTGGGTGCGGCTGCGCCGGCCAGAGGCTCGCAAGGTCGGCGGTCGGCCGAGGAGAGGGGCGCGGCTCCGTTGGGGTGCGGCGACAGGGGCGGAGGCCGGCCGGGGATCGACGGCGTCGGGCCTGGAGGAGGCCGGCGGTCGTCGGGAAAAGGGGCCGCACGGTCAGGGGGTCGGGGCGCGGCACCTTGTGTCCGCGGTTGGGCGGAGCGAGCTCGGCGTCGGGGAGAGGCTTCGGGAAAGGGCTGTGCTCTTGTGAAGAGGAAAGAGGGGGTGAGTTAGATCTGTGAGAGAGTGAGAGAGAAAATGCGTAGTGGGAAGAAAGAGAGGTGTGAGTTGGAATAAATGGGAAGAGTGCTGGAGTGTTTGTGGTGTGGAGGAGTTTGAGAATGTGAAACGAGGGGTTGGTGCTCGTGGGGTTGGTAGTGGGTTCCTCTGAGAGATGAGCTTTTAAGAAGAAGAAGGGGAAAAGGCTTCTCCTGAACGTGGGGGAAGAAGTGTGGAGAGGAGAATAAGGTGGGGAGAGAAAATAGGGGGCTGGCTTTTGAACGTGTGAGTGAGGGGTTCTGTTGATGAATGGCAAAAGCTGGTCCAAGCTTGGACCAGCTCAAAACAATTTATATACTTTTTTTTAATTAAACCAAAGTTCAGATTTAAATAGGAAAGGGGTTCGGGCTCAGGCTCGGGTCTGGGTTCGGACTCGGGTCTGGGTTCGAACTCAAAAATCCTTGTTATATTATTTTCGAAAGAATTTTAACACTCAAAAATATTATAATAATAATAATAGAAATACAGATATTAATTAATACACAAGAAATGGGTTTCACAATCTTCCCTCCTTAGAAAATTTCGTCCTCAAAATTAAAGGCAAGGTAGGAGAATCAAACAGGTACGGGTACTACACTCGTAACTCAGGTCCAACAATAAGAATTTTCAAGGCAGTCGTGGATGAGACGGTTTATGATATCATCCATGTAGAAAAATACAAAAGCGAACCAAAGTACACGAGGTTGATCAGACCATCATGCACCGATTCTGATTAGACAATATATTAGTGGGTGCACCCAATAAAATACTGTCATGATCAAGCTTGATAAAGAGATAGCTTGCAAAACTAGGCTGACTTAGCAGCATCAGTCAAGTTTAGAACGAAAAGATAAGAAGTAGGAGTTTAAGTGATGGCTCAAATTCTGATCTTCTTCTCACCTCTGACTACGCTTGCAACTGGTTTCTCTGGCACTGAAAGGCTGAGTCCAATCTTCAGCTCTGACTCGGATCCGAAATATAGTGTCTGAGCTGCGATACGTGGAAAACGTTGTGCACTCTCAAGATTAGCTGATAGAGCTAACCGGTACGCTACTTCCAACTCATCTTAAAACTTCAAATGGCCTGATGTACCTGGCTCAACTTTTTTGCTCTGCTAACACTGATCGTTCCTCTGGTAGGAGAAAATCTTCACAAAAGACGCTATCTCCTTCTTCAAACTCCACTGATTGACGATGCTAACTTGGTAGTTGTTGTAAGAAAACTCTACCAATTTTAAATGATCTTCTCCATGACCTTCCAATTTCCAAAACACAAGATCTAACATATCTTCAAGCATCTGGATTATCTTCTTTGATTGTCCGCCGGTTTGTACTCCATAAATCCGGTAGGGGTGCATCTCGTACAATGCTGCCAACTTCTCGGTGAATAAACTAACCTTGAAGGGAATAAAGTGTGCCGACTTAGTCAGTCGGTCCACTATAATCAAATTGGTGCCCTTCCCTCCTTGGAAACAAGGCAATCCTTTACCCAAAGTTCATTGTTATATGCTTCTACTTCTACTCCGAATTGTCCAGCGGCTGTAACAAACTTGTTGTTCTCTTGCTAAATTTCTCATGTTGACAAATTTATATCTAATCCCATACCTGGAATTGTCCTTCTTCATTCCATAGCACCAATCAATGGAGGCATATTCCGATACATCTTATGGAATACTGCGACTGGTGCATTTCTTTCATCAACTCGTTCCTCCGTTTGTCGGCCGATACGCAAAGTCTCGTACCATTCTTCAGAGTTCCACTGCTGATTAATTTAGAAACCCTCAAGTGTTCCTTCCAACACTTGATCTCTAAGCCTGCAAAGTGCCTCGTTTTGAAATTACGTCCTCTTGATTTTTTCCATCAGCCTCGAACTTCATCAATACTGAATCAGCATCCAGCTCCGTCCTTCTATCTCCAGGTAGTATAACCTCCAGTCCAAGCTTCTCGACGTCTTCTAGTAGGTGCCACTCCTTGGTTAAGAACATCGCCACTGGGTATCGACTAAGTGTATCAGCGATCACATTAGCCCTACCCGGGTGGTATAGCGGGTCGATGTTGAAATCCTTCATCAGCTTCAGCCATCTTCTTTGTCTAACATTCAGCTCTTTCTGAGTGAAGACATATTTTAGACTTTTGTAGTCCGTACATATTTTTACTCCCTTTCCATAAAAATCATGCTTCCATAGCTTTAAAGTAAAGATAATTGCAGCAAATTCCAAATTAGGTGTGGGATAATTCTTCTCATGAGTCTGTAGTTGCCTAGATGTGTAAGCAATTACTTTCCTATGTTGTTGAAAAACGCAACCCAGTCCTTTTCCAGAGGCATTACTGTAAATTGAGAAACCACCGGTTCCTGCGGGTAGCGCAAGGATTGGTGTAGTGGTAAGTCTCTTCTTCAGCTCCTCAATGCCGCCTGGCAATCTTTCGTCCAGATGAACTCTTCATTCTTCCAAGTGAGCTTCGTCATCGGCTCAGCAATCTTGGCGAAATCCTTCACGAACTTCTGATAGTAGCCAGCCAAGTTCAAGAAACTTTCGAATTGAACTTGGGGTATACCACTTTTCAACAGCAGCTATCTTCCATCAAAATTTCTTCTCTTGACAACATGGCCAAAAATCCACCTTGTCAAAGAAAATCCACGTTCAGATAACTTACCATAAAACTTCTTTTTCCTCAAAGTTCCCAGAACTTTTTTCATGTGCTTTTTATGCTCTTCTTCAGACTTCGAGTATATCAAAATGTCACCAATAAAGATGACAACAAAACTGATCCAAATACTCATGAAAGACTCTGTTCATGAGATTTCATGAACACAGTAGAAGCATTCGTCAGTCCAAACGACATGACCAAGAATTTGAACTACCAATACTTGGTGTTGAATGCCGTCTTGGGAATGTCCTCTTTCCTGACTTTGATTTGATGGTAGTCAGATCTTAAATCAAACTTCGAAACACCCTAACTCCACACAAACAGATCAAACAGATCCTCGATCCGGGCAAAGGGTACTTGTTCTTTAGTGTCTGGTAATCGATGCATATCCGTTGTTCCATCCTTCCTGGGCACAAACAAGATAGGTGTTCCCTAAGGTGAAGCTCCGTCTCGAATAAATTCCTAAAGCCTTCAGTTCATTGATCTGATCCTTCATCTCCTTGGCCTCCTTCGGTTTGACTTGGTAACATCCTTTAGAAATAGAGAAGGAGCCGGGGACTAGGTCAATGATGAATTCTATGTCTTGATCTAGGGCAATCCGGAAAGACTATCAGAAAAAAAAAACATTTGCCATAAAGGTGTAACTAAGAATTTTATTCATGTGGAGAATTATAGCAAAAACTCTTATGATTGATCTAAGGACATCCTGTTACAACTTCCAAAAAAATAGATAATGCTATTCAGCAGTCCTAGGTACTATTCTTCATGGCTCTGGCTCTTGCATGAGCAGTCTCCAACTTCTTCATGTTCTATGAACCTCGAGTATGCATCATGCCTTATTGTAGGAGGCAGGGTCTGCTGGATAGGAAGAGAGTCCCTAGGTTGCGGCATAACAGGTGTTGCTGGGATAGGTATTCTTGTATGATGGAAAGATAAGGGGCAATCCTTTACCCGATGTTCAGCAGATCCACATACCAAACATTTCCCCAATCTCTTACGACAAATATTGGCTTGGTGACCAGGCCTTTTTCAGTAGTCACAAACCAAAAGCTTCTTATGATATAACTGCCAGATAGTAGGGCTCCAACATCTTCTATAGGGGCATTCCTCCTAGGACGAGGTTCCGCTCCAACTCGGTTTAAGATAGCTAAGGCTACATCATCGATGTTCTTCATGTCTTCTCTCGTGATATTCATCTATTCCTGCTGGGCTTCAGCTTGAGCCTTCTGGAACTCCAGGATTTCTTGAAATAGGACAACCATTTAGGAGGTGTTTGCTGGTACTGGTAGAGCAACAGGAATGGGTACTTCACCCAGGAAATGCAACTCAGTTTGAAAAGAGGTAGGAATCGCCAGTGTAGTGAAAACTTCACTGAATGCATTATGGGGACGGTCAATCAGCCGCGAGGGAATAAACCCTAGATTTGGTTGAGGAGATGGGGTATGATCCGGAGATGACACCTCATCGCCAGCAGGATTGGTCTTGTCAATGGTTATTCTCTGGAAGGTTTAGGATGCAAACATAAACAAGGTATCCTACCAGTCTATAATCAAACAAAAATATTTATTTAATATATTTCGGTCCTATGTTGTGACAAATTGATGTTCTAGTGTTCTAATTGTTTCTAAATATGTTTTCCTAAGTTGTTGTTCAGACCTGCATGGGCCACCACTAAAAATATGTCACGACCCGGTCCCAATTACTTGGGTCGAATCGGATCATGCCCAGCCTGCACCGTTGTTGAGACGGCGGCAGTAAGCTGTATCACTCATGCAGGTAAATAAAACAACACAGTCTAATTGCCACAACTTTAATAATTCGAATAGTTTAAAACTTTTTACAATAAAATAAAAGATACATCTGAGATACATTATTTCCACAAACATCATGAATTATAAAAGAAGAAGAAAAATCTAGGCAACCAGCTCATCAGTCTCGAGATCATCGTCCTCTAGTTGGGACCTCGGGAAATATTGCGGAACAAAGCCTCATCAGTGATACCTAAAATGTTGGGTCTCCAGTCAGGAGGGAGCAAAGTACAATTACGAATATCCAATAATTCAAATAATAATTTGAAATTTGCAATGTTAAATAATTTGAAATACTTTAACAATATTTTCCAACAATTCTACAATCGAAAACAATGTGATTTGAGTAGGCAACGAACTATGACCGACTTGGGATGATTCAATTATATCCTAATGATACGGTCCGGCTTATCCTCGTGTATAGAAGGAATCAGCTCGTACAATCAATACAATATGGGGGTATTGGTCATAGACGCTACACTACTCCCTCAATATCCCGAGTCAATCAGATTCAATCAATGAGTCAATATTCGAACTCTAGTAAAGAGTTCCACAATCAATACTCTAGGAGAGAGTTCCGTGTAGCAATGTGGTTTAAAATTGCAATAAAATAATTACTAGATAAATTACCAAATAGACATAACTGCACTTGCCTTTGTTTTATTGACTGGATTCGTTTGTTGATTCCGGGGTGATGCTAGTACAGTCCTCGAAATCCTACAATTGAGAATTTGACTCAGATTTCAGGTTTACCAATCTAGCTACGCTAGTTGAAATCTCTATTTGTGTCCTAGTCCAATTTTAATTCTTTAATTAACCAAACACGAAAAATACGATTATTAGTGCGTTGATTTAGTACGAGGGAAAAAGATCGTTTTAAACTTTTGAATTCGGAAAATTTCGTCGATACCAGATTAACTATTAAAACTTGGTATTTTCATAGTATATAAATATAAAGCTAATTTTCTTATTTAGTGAGAAATACATGATTTTTAATTAAATAAAAACTTGTCAATTTTAGATGAAAAAATCTTAATTATTTTTTATACGAAAATACTTTTTATTTAATTTAATCGTTTAATACAAAAACTCGCAAAACCAGAAATAACCAAAATCTACGCTACCAATTACAGTTACAGACCACAGCCAGCCGGGCTTATGCCCATTACAATTTATTTACATAAATTGAAATAAGACAAAACCGCCGTTAGTCCTAAACTTAAAATATGAATAAAATATGAACAAAATTAAATAATAAAAATAAAGATAAAATATAGAGTCTCAGATATGGTCCAATCTTCAACTGGGCTAATGCCTCAACGTCCGGGTGGAGCCGATTTCGTTTGCACTTAGCCGGGTCCATTGACCGATACGGTCGTCACCCAAATCCAAATATTAAATAAAATTCCGAAATCCATTTTAAATTCATTTTTAAAATAATCTAGAATTTACGAAAAAATCCGGCAGCATCTCCTCTGTTTTTGGTCAACCCAAAAACTGGGAAATAGCGCCGATAATTTTCCTGCAAATCCCAAACCAGGGAAAACCCGAATTTATATATATATAATCCACAACCAATCCACAGAATAATCGGAACGACCCGAATAATTTTCGGAAGTCCGATTCCAACCCAAAAATCACAGAGCGCTACCGGAAAAATCCGGAAAGCCAAAACATACCAAAAATCAATTTCCGAAATATTCCGGGAATCCAAAATAATCCACAGAACCTTTCCGAAGGTTCCGTAAAATATGACGTCGCTAAAACCGAATTCCCAAAGGGAATCGGGGACCATTTCTCATCATCGACTATAATAAAAAATAGGCGGGACAGGAGTTATACCTCAGGTTGCTCGGCTAGAGCTCTCAGATGAAATATAGAGAAAGAAATAAGAGCTCCGAACAGCAAACTAATCCGAAACAGCGCCGAAAGTGAAATCCAGCTCCTGGTCGGGAACCGAAAGTCCCAGAACACGGATCGGGGCGCTGGACAGCAACGGACAACAGCAACGCTGTCATAGAACAGCGGATCGGGGGTCGCGGCTACGGGATCCGATGGGATCGGTCGGAGGCAGTGGCCAGGGGAGCTGCGGCCAGGGGAGCCGGCCAGAGGGACACGTGCAAGGGGCGCGGGGATAGGCGGTCGTTGGCGGGGGTGCCGGCGGGTTTGGGTGCGGCTGCGCCGGCCAGAGGCTCGCAGGGTCGGCGGTCGGCCGAGGAGAGGGGCGCGGCTCCACTGGGGTGCGGCGACAGGGGCGGAGACCGGCCGGGGCTCGGCGGCGTCGGGCCTGGAGGAGGCCGGCGGTCGTCGGGAAAAGGGGCCGCACGGTCAGGGGGTCGGGGCGCGGCGCCTTGGGTCCGCGGTTGGGCGGAGCGAGCTCGGCGTCGGTGAGAGGCTTTGGGAAAGGGCTGTGCTCTTGTGAAGAGGAAAGAGGGGGTGAGTTAGATCTGTGAGAGAGTGAGAGAGAAAATGAGTAGTGGGGAGAAAGAGAGGGGTTAGTTGGAATAAATGGAAAGAGTGCTGGAGTGTTTGTGGTGTGGAGGAGTTTGAGAATGTGAAACGAGGGGTTGGTGCTCGTGGGGTTGGTAGTGGGTTCCTCTGAGAGATGAGCTTTTAAGAAAAAGAAGGGGAAAAGGCTTCTCCTGAACGTGGGGGAAGAAGTGTGGAGAGGAGAATAAAGTGGGGAGAGAAAATAGGGGGATGGCTTTTGAACGTGTGAGTGAGGGGTTCTGTTGATGAATGGCAAAAGTTGGTCCAAGCTTGGACTAACTCAAAACAATTTATATACTTTTTTTTAATTAAACCAAAGTTCAGATTTAAATAGGAAAGGGGTTCGGGCTCAGGCTCGGGTCTGGGTTCGGACTCGGGTCTGGGTTCGAACTCAAAAATCCTTGTTATATTATTTTCGAAAGAATTTTAACACTCAAAAATATTATAATAATAATAATAATAATAGAAATACAGATATTAATTAATACACAAGAAATGGGTTTCACAATATATATATATATATCAATGTGGCCTATAAGTGAATGTGAGTTATTTATACACTACCAAAATTTATCGATTTAGCGACGGCCACATCCGTCGCTAAGACGACGGTAATTACTATTAGCGACCGATTGCCGACGGATATTGGCCAAAAAAAATCCGTCGGCAATCAGCTCGTCGCTAATAACCTTCCGTCGCTAAGTTGTCGTCACATGACGGAATAGCGACGAATAATCGACGTCACAATACGAAGCATTAGCGACGCATTTCCGACGGACTGTCGTCCACTTCAGCTTTTAAGTACTGAACTGTGTAGACAATACCGACGTAAATTTTCGTCGATAAACCGTCGCAAAAGCGTATCAGATCGTATCATTCCGTCGCTAATCCGTCGATACCTTCGATATCAAGTGACGGAGTAGCGACGGTTTTCTGACGGAAATGCCGTCGACCAGCTCCTGGAAATTCATGTCATTTTCAGCAACTTGGCGACGGATAAGTCGTCGCTTTGCCGTCAAAATATATCGACCGAATAGCGACGGATTAACCGTCGACCTTGTTCTGGAAATTCTTGTTATTTCCAGAACACGGGCGACGGATAATCCGTCGCTATTCCGTCGAACAATGTATCATGCCGACGGATAGTCCGTCGACCATCCGTCGCCAACTGGGAAAAATTTTCAAATATCCAGTTAGCGACGGCATAACCGTCGAAAAGTAGTCGAAAACTGGTGATATCCGTCACAAAACGGTCACAAGTCCGTCGCTAACTGAGAATATTTTAAAAAAAAAATTATAGCTTTTTAGCTGTTCGCAAAAATTTGCATAAACCAAACCAATATATAATGCACACCAATTATCCAACAATCACATAGACCAAATATATTATGCACACCAATTATCCAAGAATCACATAGACCAAATATGCACATACGAACTTAATGCACACCAATTATCCAAGAATCATATAGACCAAACCAAATTAATATAAAATAGACATCAATTATCCGGAAGAGTAACCTAATATCCATCGTTATAATCCGATCATTGCACAAATATTCCAAATTTTTCACAAATATTCCAAAGTACATAGGAAAGAGTTGGCCAGTTACAGTAACCTAATATCCAATCCTGACGACCGATCATAGCACAAATATTCCAAATTTTTTACAAATATTCCAAAGCACATAGGAAAGAGTTGTCCAATTACAGTAACCTAATATCCAATCCTGACGACCGATCATAGCACAAATATTCCAAAATTTTCACAAATATTCCAAAACACATAGGAAAATCGACTTTGGCCTCAACAAAGACCACAAGTCAGACGATGAATCCTCACAGCCAGGGATGATAGTTGCGTTGAGGCATGTACCATTCTATCAGCCACTTTGCATACGATGGCTCAATCTGGTTGAGGTCTTCTGTAGGGATAGGAGGGTCGGTCCCGATGCTACTACTCTCTGACGGTGGCTCCTCCTTAGCTTCAAGCTTGGGAGCAATCTCTTCCCTGATGGTCATCGGTTCTTCCTTGACCTCGACCTTTGGTAACACCTTCTCCTTAACAGTCACCGGCTCTTGTTTGACGACGGAGACTTCCTCCGTGTCGACCTCCAAGGGTTTCTTGCCTCGACCCCTTCCTCGACTAGCAGCACCACCTCGACGAGTCCTAGGAGCCATCTTTCTGACAACAAAAATTTTCATATAGGGTAAAGAAATTTACTCAAGTTATAAAAGTTGTGACGTTGGTTTTTTGCGTTCATCATCATTAGAGGGAGCAGCACTAGAAAAGTTGTGACGTTGGTAGCATGAGAGAGTAAAAATCTGTATCACAAGACTAATAGAATTACTATGTAATCATGTACTCACCAATAACCGGATGTAACTGGAGTCGTTGGGCCTATCGTGCAGTAATTTGTGGATCCGCTGGTATAGGCCAGATGTACTTAGTATCTAGTGTATCAGATTAGTATCGGTCTATCGGTTTGGTATATGACGTATCATATTGGTATTGGCCTTAACAAATTGGTATCGTCCTATATCCGATATGTACATGTATCGGCCGAATAGCTAGGATTCATATTGGTCTTATCGATTTGGTATCGGTCATATCCGATAGGTATCGACCGTATTGGATTAGTATAGACTATTTCGGATTAGTATCGTAGAAGGTTTAGTAACAACTGTACTTGGATTTCTCTCTTCTCGAGCTAGAATACCATTGCAAGAGAATCACCAGATCGTGATTGGCCAGTTACAGTAACATACATACTTCCTTTTCCATCAGGAAAAGCGAGATTGAAAAGGAAGTATGTATGTTCTGTAACTGGCCATCTACGCTCTCGTGACTCTCTTGCAATGGTAATCTAGCTCTAGAAGAGAGAAATCCAAGTACAGTTGTTACTAAACCTTCCACGATACTAATCCGAAATAGTCTATACTAATCCAACACGGCCGATACCAAATCGATAAGGCCAATATGACTTAATGGCTATACGGCCGATACATATCGGATAGGACAATACCAATTCGCTAAGACCAATACCAACCGATACGGTCCATACCAAAACGATAGATCGATACTAATCCGACACGGTCAATACTTATAAGTACCTACGGTCCATGAGGTTGATCCGCTAGTACATCCATGTACGAACAACGAAGTAACGATCCATTTCAATTTGGATGTGAAAATCTGTATCGTAAGACAAACTAAACATAATCAGTTCTATTTCACATGCTTAATTGCCAAGTATGGGAACGAATAGCTCAGAACACAACCCAAAATTTATTCTAGCATATATTAGTGTGAATCATCTACGTTCTGTACATATAGTGTAGTATATGTTCTTATCGTATCAAGTATTCAGAAAGCATGGGATCATAGAATCGAAGATAGTTGAGACCAAGACTGTAAACATTGGCCGTGATGAGGTTAGTGATTTATGTAACCAAATGTAGTAATCTTGTAATTTAAAGTTGGAAGAACATGCAAGTAGCCTTATAGTTGCTGCCTCACCAGTCGAATGACTTAATTGCCAAGTATCGGAACGAATGGCTCAGAACACAACCCAAGATTCATTCTAGCATACATTAGTGAGTTCATCTTGATTCTGTTACGTCCTTCAGATACTATATACGATAAGAACATAGATTATTTACACTAATGTATGCTAGAATGAATCTTGGCTTGTATTCTGAGCCATCCGTTCTGATCAAGCATCTTCCTTCTCCTCTCCTCCACCATGGCTCTGAACCAATCTGCTCCTCCCTACTTCCCTTCTTTTTATTTGACTCTCTCAGCCACATATGACATCCAGCTCAAGTGTAGAGTCGGGGGAGAAGAAGTGGACAGAAAGAGGAGGGGGAAGCAGCACAGCCTGCAGCATGACCCGGAAAAAGTACAGAGGTTTTCTTCAACAGCCGTAGGAGAACTATACGGATATATCTTTTCACAATATATCACCTTGTCAAAGACCCTTAATGTGACAACCATGTTACCGCGATGTCGGAAGACTAACATGTCATAATTTTCTAAGCCGTGTGTTTTGACATAATCCTCCAAACTCTTTCCTGCTATGTAATAATGCAAGATTACTACATAGGAGAAAAGAGTTGGGAAGATTACGTCAAAACACACGACTTAGAAAACTTATGACATGTTAGTCTTCCGACACCGCAGTAACATGATATTCACATGAATGGTCTTTGACAAGATGACATATTGTGAAAAGATATATCCTTATAGTTCTCCTACGGCTGTTGAAGAAAACCTCCGTACTTCCTCCGGGTCATGCCGCCGGCTGTGCTGCTTTCCCCTCCTCTTCCTGCCCACTTCTTCTCCCCCGACTCTACACTTGAGCTGGATATCATATGTGGCTGAGAGAGTCAAATAAAAAGAAGAGAAGTAGGGAGGAGCAGATTGGTTCAGAGCCATGGTGGAGGAGAGGAGAAGGAAGATGCTTGATCAGAACGGATGGCTCAGAACACAAGCCAAGATTCATTCTAGCATACATTAGTGTGAATCATCTATGTTCTTATCGTATATAGTATCTGAAGGACGTAACAGAATCAAGATGAACTCACTAATGTAATACTAAGACATCATCTACTACTATATAAGATATAGTGATAGGTTGTCGTATCATCATTGCCGAAGGATGAG
The DNA here is from genome assembly GCA_029216955.1 of Iris pallida. Lineage (NCBI taxonomy): Eukaryota > Viridiplantae > Streptophyta > Magnoliopsida > Asparagales > Iridaceae > Iris > Iris pallida. Next base: position 13,298,232 of record JANAVB010030817.1, on the reverse strand, counting down.
GGTCGGAGGACAGGCAACTTTATCTACGGCTACATAGTTTCTGCCTCGCCAGTCGAATGGCTGCAGGGACTATATATGTCCTGATCACCATGTCGTACCGTAGACTAATACAAATGGAGCACTTTCCCTGTTCACAAAAATATGCATAAACCAAACCAATATATAATGCACACCAATTATCCAAGAATCACATAGACCAAATATGCACATACGAATTTAATGCACGCCAATTATCCAAGAATCATATAGACCAAACCAAATTAATATAAAATAGACATCAATTATCCTGAAGAGTAACCTAATATCCGTCGTTATAATTCGATTTATCTTCAAGTGTGAGAACGGATGGCTCAGAAGACAACCCAAGATTCATTCAAGCATATATTAGTGTGAATCATCTATGTTCTGTACATATGGTGTAGTATATGTTCTTATCGTATCTAGTATCTGAAGAACGTAACAGAATCAAGATGAACTCACTAATGTAATACTAAGACATCATCTACTACTATATAAGATATAGTGATAGGTTGTCGTATCATCATTGCCGAGGGATGAGGGTCGAAAGACAGTCAACTTTATCTACGACTACATAGTTTCTGCCTCGCCAGTCGAATGGCTGCATGGACTATGTCCTGATCACCATGTCGTACCGTAGATCAAATGCAAATGGAGCTGGAGCCAAAATACAGAAACCAAAATACAGAATCAAATCCCTGAGACGGATGGCTCAGAACACAACCAACCGGAGAGAATACTCTGAGAGATTCATCTGAGTAGGACGTATACTCTGAGAGATCACCTTTACAAGAATGATATCAGTAGTGGGATTGAGTGCTGGAGGGGATATTATCAAAGTATACGTCCTACTCAGATGGGTCTCTCACCGTTACTATTTTTTCTGACAGCATGGTGGATGTGCTCCGTCAACAGAATCTGGCTCCGAGCCAAAACTTTGCCCCGGGGCTCAAGTGGACATCCTTCGTGTAGAGCTCGAGTGAGAGGTTCCTGACAGCATGGTGGTCTCCTTTGTCAAAGTATCCGTGGTCGTCCCATAACCAATGTGGGATGAGCACGAATACTTTGACAAATGAGACCACCATGCTGTCAGGAACCTCTCACTCGAGCTCTACACGAAGGATGTCTACTTGAGCTCCGGGGCAAAATTTTGGCTCGGAGCAAGATTCTGTTGACGGAGCACATCCACCATGCTGTCAGAAAAAATTAGTAACGGTGGAAGACCCATCTGAGTAGGACGTATACTCTGATAATATCTCCTCCAGCACTCAATCCCACTACTGATATCATTCTTGTAATTGTGATCTCTTAGAGTATACGTCATACTGAGATGGATCTAGTATTCTCTTTTGTTGGTTGTCGTATCATCATTGCCGAGGGATGAGGGTCGGAGGACAGTACAAATAGTCTAATACAAAAACAACTCAATATGTAGTCCAATACAAATAGTCTAATACAAAAACAACCCAATACAAATAGTCCAATACAAATAAGTACTAATAGCTAATGAGAACCACGCTGCTCACGCAAACGCTCAGTGATACGTTCACGCAACCACCTCGAAAAAGCGAGATTTTTGGCGCGAGGAGAGCTGTCGTCCATTGCAAGGATTGCATGAAGAGTCCTCTCGGTCTCACTAGCTACCGGTGCTGGATGAATAGAACTCCCGATCTCACTAGCAATCGGTGCCACTTTCTCCTTAACTGTAGGAGGAGCCACCTCAGCATTCACTATTTTCCTCAAACGACGTGCCGCTTCTCGGGTCATGGGTGCCATCTGGTAAGATCGATAGTCACAAATAATATAATTGTAACATAAGCAAGCTAACTAAAGGAACCATCATGTAATTTGAGTACATTTTTGAAAGCCGATAAAGTATAAAAAATTCGATTTTTTGTCAAGTGTGAGAACGGATGGCTCAGAAGACAACCCAAGATTCATTCAAGCATACATTAGTGTGAATCATCTATGCTCTGTACATATGGTGTAGTATATGTTCTTATCGTATCTAGTATCTGAAGAACGTAACAGAATCAAGATGAACTCACATAATGTAATACTAAGACATCATCTACTACTATATAAGATATAGTGATAGGTTGTCGTATCATCATTGCCGAGGGATGAGGGTCGGAAGACAGTCAACTTTATCTACGGCTACATAGTTTCTGCCTCGCCAGTCGAATGGCTGCAGGTACTATGTCCGGATCACCATGTCGTACCGTAGTTCAAATGGAGCTGGAACTGGAGCCAAAATACAGTACTACTTCACCATGTCGTACCATTTTACTCTCTCTCTCTCCTCCCCCCCTCCGGCGCTCTCACTCTCTCCGGCGCTCTCACACTACTAATTCCTATGTGTTTTAAGTGTGAGAACGGATGGCTCAGAACACAACCCAAGATTCATTCTAGCATACATTAGTGTGAATCATCTATATTCTGTATACATATCGTGTAGTATATGTTAACCTTATTGTATCTAGTATCTGAAGGACGTACGTAACAGAATCAAGATGAACTCACTAATGTAATACTAAGACATCATCTACTACTATATAAGATATAGTGATAGGTTGTCGTATCATCATTGCCGAGGGATGAGGGTCGGAGGACAGGCAACTTTATCTACGGCAACATAGTTTCTGCCTCGCTAGTCGAATGGCTGCAGGGAATATATATATCCGTCACCATGTCGTACCGTAGATTAATGCAATTAATGGAGCTGGAAATATTCGTCGCTAACCGGTAACTAGTCCGTCGCTAACTGAGATTGTCACATACACATATGTATATCACAGCTAGATGTATAGATATATACATCTATACAGAAGCACACAACTGATAGAACTCGTACTGTCCTTGAGACAGTGAACATATACACCATGAATCCAAACCCCATATATATTCACATTTACTAATCCAAACACCACCAAACTAATGGAACACCCAATATGGATAACACATTATTTAGCCAATATATAAACTCAGATGAATTTGAGAAGCAAAGCCACCCGCCGCCCCCGACCAAAGCCCGCCGCCCCAAGCCCGCCGCCCAGTAGTTCGGTTGTATATATATATATGAAGAGTGCTTATGGGTGTGCGTCGGTTGCAAATAGCCCCGACGCACCCGCCCCAAGCCAGCCGCCCAGCGCCTGACGCCGCCGCCCCAAGCCCACCGCCCAGCCCCCGACCCAAGCCAGCCGTCCAGCCCCCGACGCCCCCGCCCCAAGCCAGCCGCCCAGCCCCCGACGCCGCCGCCCCAAGCCCACCGCCCAGAGGCCGACACCCCCGCCCCAAGCCCACCGCCCAGACCCCGACCCAAGCAAGCCGCCCAGCCACCGACGCCCCAACCCCAAGCCCGCCTCCAGACCCCGACGCCCCCGCCCCAAGCCCACCGCCCAGACCCCGACCCAAGCCAGCCGCCCAGCCCCCGACGCCCCAGCCCCAAGCCCGCCGCCCAGCCCCCGACGCCCCAGCCCCAAGCCCGCCGCCCAGCCCCCGACGCCTCCGCCCCAAGCCCACCGCCCAGCCCCCGACCCAAGCCAGCCGCCAAGCCCCGGACTGCCCAGCCCCAAGCGCGCCGCCCAGCCCCTATACGACACCGCGAGAGAGAGAGAAAGAGAGAGAGAGAGAGATCGAGAGAGAGAGAGAGGGGGTTACCTTCGGGAGAGAGAGAGGCGAGGACGTCGACGCCGACGACGACACCTACACCGATCACCGAAGTCGACACCGGCGAGAGAGAGAGAGAGAGATGAGAGAGTGAATTTGGGGAGAATGCGAAAAGTTCCCCCCGCCGTTCCATTTAAAGTCTGGAACGTTCATATAGCGACGGACGAGCGACTGGTAATAAGTCGTCGCCCATCAGTCGCCGTTTTTGATAAGTGCCGACTGATGTTCCGTCGCTAAGTCGTCGCAACAATGTCCCGCCAATTTCCTACACAATTCCCGCCAAATAATCGACTGTGTAGCGACGGAGCTAAATCCGTCGCTATAACACCGACAGTCTAGCGACGGATGTGCGACCTTTCCTCCCCCTAAAATTAAAATAAAAATGGCAAAGGCTTGTAGTCAGAAATCAGTCGCTGAGCGGCCACGAAACCGTCGATAATACCGACGAAAAAATTTCGTCGCTAAAAAGCCGTCGCTAAATGAGTGTATTTTGGTAGTGATATTAAATTAGATAAATATTTAATGTGTGAATATGTGTAGTAGACCACATGGCCTATGGCATATGGCCTATGGTTCCTAATGTAGGTATATGCCTATAGTAAATATATACATGTTTACATAGAAATTGTGTGTTGTTGGCTTGTATAGCCTAGTTTTGATGTGTACTTGCTAGAATAGGCTGGTTAGGCTTAGTGAGACTTGTTTGGGTTAGGCTTGACCTAGTTGACCTAGTTTGACTAGAATAAGTTGACTAGAGTTGACAAAGGGTTGACTTTAGCCTAGATTGACCTCAAACATCATGTAGATGCATTGTAGCAGTCTGTTATATTATTTTGGACATGTAGTGACTTGTACTATTCTATAGGAGACAGACACCACTCCTTGGACAGTAGATTCTCTTCAGATATTCAGGATACCAGGCGAGTACATTCTCTGATCATTTCATATCTTGTTTAGGATTATATTTCCTGCTTTAGATTACTTTACTTGAAGCTGACACGTTGGTAACACGGATTAGTACTATATGGATCTTGTCGTACGATGTTATCCCCTTAGCGGATACATCGGATATTTTATGTTCGTGTACTTTATCATGAGCATCATGTACTCCTTGTGTTCGTGTCATTCGTGTACAAATCGTATGAAATCGTGTATACTCATGTCCTCACATGATCATCGTGTACGACTATACTTCATGTGCAATAACATAACTTGACTAGATCCTTGTGTATTGATTGGGGCGGGGGAGTAGAAGTGGTTATGTATTCAATCTTGTAGATTACTCGTGTACAACCTCTGTAGATTATTCATGTACAACATCGTGCCGTTTACATAACCGTCTTGTACTCTGAATCACTAGCACTGTTAGTTCTCTTATATACTGTAGCTATTTACTTACAGACTCTCTTTTTACATCATGTTGTTCTTTCAGTTTCATGTATCTTACTCTCTGCATGTTTATATTTTTTAACCTGTTATGATTTGTTGAGATGTACTGTACTCGCTCCTGTCCTGACTGGACCTGTTGAAAATATTACAGAGGACGAGGCTGAGGCGTTCTGTCCCACTTATTACGGGGCTACCCTAGAGGACTGTTGTGACTTGGACCAGCAGCAGGACCCCTTAGCAGTGGATGACACTCCCTTAGACTAGGATGTCTTTCATTGTATTTATTCTGGATTACTGTATTGAGATTTTGAGATGTTATCTGGATATGTATTAACTTAGACACTTAAACTTTTATCTGGATTGTACCTTTGTGGATTTCATTTCTGTTCGCATCTATCTATCTATATTTTATCGTATTCTACCTTAGATGTGATTGAGACTGTATTTGCTATGTCACCTCCATTCGGAGTGTATATACTGTACAGGTACCTTATATATTGTTAGATGATTGACCTAGGACAGCGTTCTACCGCCGACACTGCGGCGTAGGTTGGACGTACCCACGTCTCGTGTCCTTACTCTAGGGTGCGGGTCGTGACAACCTTTGGAAGGAAAATTTTTTAGTGGGACCCACCTACTTTTTTCCCTCAAATTTTCCTTCCCTATTTCCCCTCCTCCTTTCCAAACACCATTACTTTTAATTTTCCTCTCACTTTTTTCCTTCCTCCCATTTTTCCCCCTTTCTAAACAGTACCTTAGTCTCACCTCTCCTTCAACTACTCCCCACGCGACCTCTCTACGTGCCTTAGTCCAAGGCCCCCGGAGCGCCGTGCCATCCACTTGGCCGAATCCAGCAACTACTCCGGACGCCGGACTCCTCCGCCTCCGTCCTCTTTCGCGCGAGCCTCGACACGACGAACTCGACCTCCGCCTCCGTCCTCCTTTGCGCAAGCCTCGACACTTTTTCAAAAAAAAATATGAATAAAATTTACCAAATAAAATTTGAACTTTTTTTAGAAAGTAATTTTCTAGACGAAATTAACCAATACAAACTCAAAATATGTATATCTAGAAAATAATTTTGTAATATTTACTCTGAAAAATGTTTCAAAAAGAAATTTCAGAAACTATTTCCTTTTCACTAAAAAAATGCAATTCCAATCGATTTTCTTTTCGATGTTTGGAAATGTCAAGAAAATTTGGAGAAAATGTGAATCCTTAGAGCGAAAAAGAAATATTGGAATTGGCGGGGTGAACCATTTCTTTATTTTTCTTCCGCCTGAAAATCAATTTCCTTCTATATTTATTTTCTTTGACATTTAAACACTAAAAATTTCTTTTCCAACTTCTTGACTCCGCCAACCAAACATTATAAAAAAAAAGTCTTAAACATAAAAATAAATGTCAAACTTATGTCAAATTGTGATGTCATTAATATTTTTGACTAAATTGCAACTTGATACCCTCAACTATGTCGATTTTTCAATTTGATATCCTAAACTTTTTTTTGGGAGGACAACTTGATACCCTAAAAAAATAATTGAAAAAAATGTCCCTTGTCCTCCCCACACCCTATCCTTCCCCTTCCCCCCCCCCCCTGCGGCCCCCGTCAACCCCTCCCTCACCCCCGGTTGACCCGCCCCCGTCCTCCGCTGCCTCAGCTACAGCACCGCTCGGGGGAGCGGGTCAACGAGGTGCGGGAGGGTGGACGCAATCGTGGGTGGGTGTATACGTGGGTGGCCGAAGGGGGTGGTGGGGTATAGAGGCAAACGAGTGGTGGGCGGAGGGGGCGGGAGGGAGGGGGAGAGGGCATGAGTAATTTAGATTTTTTTAATTTTGGGATATAAAGTTAAAAATATTAAATAGTTGATGTTATTGAGTTGTCCCATAAGTTCCAAATAGTTGAGGATATCAAGTTCTAATTAAACTATTTTTTTAGTGCATTTACTGACCATATTAATAATATAACTAAGGTTCGAGATTGCTGACGCTTTTCAAACGTTAGAAACAGAAACGACTTTTAAAAACATTTTAGATAAGCTATTGTACCAAAGAGGCTTGGGGTTGCTTTTTAAGAAAGAGTAATATTATTTGTACCTCCAATTGTCCCTCAAATATATTTTTTCTTATGTGGCAGCGGACGTAACATGTTAAATAATACGGAAAATTGTACGGTAAGCATTAAAGTTTTAACTTATTGTACAAAGGGAACTAAGTTTCCTAAAATTACATAGGAATGGGGCGTTTAAATTTCTACGTCCTTTATTTGGGCGTTATAAATAAAGTAATTGGTTTAGCCAGCAAAGTGATTGGTATTGGTATTGGTTTACAATAAAGTAAATTGCTAATTGGTTTAGCTAGCAAAGTGGAGCCAGCAAAGTGATTGGGATTGGTTGGTTTACAATAAAGTAAATTGCTAATTGGTTTCTGGTGGTGCATGAAAAAATGCGCCCATAAATAGGGCGTTTATTTTGTTTTGGCGCCCCTTTTTTGGGCGTTGTTATTATTTATGTTTTTATTACCGCTTTTTATTTTTACAACGGCTAGATTTACACCGTATCTAATTTTACACGGACAAAAGGAGCCTCAAAGGAACTAATTTGCTGCATAAAAAAGAGAGAGGGAAGCCACGCGACCGCACACGGGCAGAAGGAAGAGCCACACGGCAGCAACACAGTAGATGCCGCAACAGGCAAAAAAAAATACACCCAATATAAAACTTTATTAAAAAAATTAACGCCCAATTTTCGACGCTAAAAAAACGCCCTTTTTTAGGGCTTCAGTTTTCATTTTCATTTTTAATTAAGTTGGACCGTGGTTAAGAATTTGTTTAAGAATTTTGTCAGCTAAGTAAACACGTCCAATGTTTTGACGCCCGAATTTAGGGCGTTTATTTTTTTACGCCCTATTTTAGGGCACGATGATATTGCCTTCTTTGCTATTCTACCAAACTTTGTTCTTTTTACGCAATTTTTTTTTATACTTTTATGCTTCTGATGAAATTTTCTGTAAATAATATTATGTGTAAATAATATTATGTGTCATCTGACATGGCCGATAACATGAAAAATTTTAACCCAAAAAGTTAATTATCCAATTTTGTCCATGTTAATTTAATGTTAACGTTAATATTAATATTAATGTTAATTTAATGTTAATATTAATATTAATTAATTTTAATATTAATATTAATGTTAATGTTAATATTAATATTATTGTTAATGTTAATGTTAATGTTAATGTTAATGTTAACGTTAATATTAATTTTAATATTAATGTTAACATTAATTTTAATGTTAATTTTAATTTAATATTAATTTTAATTTTAAAACTTGTCACGTCGGCTACCACATCAACATGCCACGTCAGCTGCCACGTAAAGAGGGATAATTTGGAGGCACAATTTGGAGGGACAAATAGCATTATTCTTTGAGAAACAAGCCCAAACCAAGTCCTAAGACTCCTCAAATATAAGTGAAGTGAAAAAATCTAAAACACTACGAGACGAGCAGCGCCAACGTCACAAGCAAACCCAAGAGGCTCGCCGCCGCCCTGCCGGCGCCGCTCACGATCTGCACCGGGAAGAAGCACTTGTCGGTCGAAGGGTCCTTCTTCGTGATCGTGGCCAGGCCGCCGAAGTCGCACGCCCTGACGTCCTGGTCCATCGTCTGGAAGTAGGCGTTGAACGCGTACGACATGTTCCCCTTCGCGCTCAGCCCGTGGCACGAGCAGCCGAACCCCAGCGGCGTGCAGTCCGCGCTCAAGCACGCGTAGAACATGCTCCCGTCTATCCCCGCCAGGCTGCGGTTGTCGGCGCCGTCGTCGAACACGCACCACTCCCTCGGCAAGTACTCCACCCCGCTCGCCCCCACCGGATACGTCTCGCCGCCGTCGCCCTTCCCGGCCAGGTCCATCTTGAACTTGGCCTTCCCGTCGTACCGGAAGATCCCCCAGTGCCGCTCGAAGTTCCCCAGGTCCACGCTCTTCGTGTCCTCGTCGAAGAGCCCGAAGAGGTACACCTCGAGCCGCCGCCCCTTCCTCATCGGCGTGCCGCCGCCCTCCGCCAGCTTCCTCAGGAGCCCGCGGTAGAACTTGCGCGCGGCGGTCGCGTTGGCCCTCGCGTCGCCGTCGGTGGGCCACCCGACCTCCCCCACGACGACCCTCACGTCGGGCGCGCCGGCCTTCCTCAGAGACCACGCCAGCGTGTCGAGGCTCGCGTCGAACGCGTTGTCGTAGCGCGCGCCGCGGTCGTCCACGGGGCGGGCGCAGCCGTCGAAGAAGGCGTAGTCGGAGGGGGAGTCGGGGTTCTGGTAGAGGGTGAGGAAGGGGTAGATGTTGACGACGAAGGGGGAGTTGTTGGACTGGAGGAACTTGACGATGCCGGTCATGAGGCTTCGGATGTCGGGCCGGAAGCTGCCGGCCGAGGGGACCGGGTTGTTCTGCGGGGAGGTGTAGACGTCGGCGTTGAGGGGGACGGTGGCTTTGATCCTGTTGCCGACGCCGGCGTCGTGGAGCGCTTGCTGGATGTTTTTGAGGGCCGGGAAGGTGGTGTGCATGAAGCTGCCACTGTAACTCTTGAGGAAGGGCTCATTGCCCACAGCTACGTATCTGATCATAAAACAAACGTTAAGGATGTTGATACATTTCTCGCTGTCCGTAATCGCATGCCACGTGTCAGATCACAACCGCAGGCACAAACTGCTCATTTTCCTAAAAAATGAATGAACTGATAATAAAATGTAGGGATTAATTGCGTGCGCGTACTTGATATTGACGCCTCCCTTGTAGTCGTAGCTGGTGACGTTCTTCTTGACCCAATCCTTGGCGTTGTCGTAGCTGCTGCTCATGCGAGCGAGCTGGTCGTTGGGGATGCCAACCATCACCTCGATGCCGGTCCCGGCGAGCGTGCTCATCGTCCAGGGGTCGGCGTCGAACAGCTTGACCTTGTTGATCCCGTTCGCCTTCAACATTTGGACCACCACCTTGGGATCCAGCGGGTGGGACATCATGCTGCCCCAGTTGACGCCGATGTTGCTCTCCGGTGCTGCCGCCATGACCGAAGAAGAAGCAGCTGAGATGTATAATGTTGTTGTCACAATGCAGCAGCTAATCCATGCTACAATGTTAATCTGGGTCGGCCGGGCCATTGTCGATCTGATCGATGAAATTTGCAGATCGAGGAAAGAAGGAAGGGAGGGAAATTAATTGGATGGATGGATGGACGGAGATGGAATAGGTGTTTTTGTATGAGCAAGTCTTTAGGGGAAGCGAAGGCACGAAGAAGTCAGACAGTAGGCAAGTGCTTTGTTAGCAATTCGGCAAACAGAAAAATTTCGAGACGGCAAAATTACAAGTATAATTCAGTTCATTGCAAATAAAGTATAAATATAAATCAGTTCAATGCAAATAAAGAATGTTTAAAAATTCGATCAAATATTCAAAAAATAAAAATATTAAAGTTAAAAACTTTACACTCTTAAATATGTTGTCACATTTGATTAATTAAACAAATTTTTACCATATTTTTTGTGTTACGTATCTACTAGTTAGAAGATTTATCATGAATTGGACGTTGGGCCTTAAAGCAGACATGAAGAAGTCAGAACACTAGGCCAACACGCATGTGATACTTATCTACTAGTTAGCCAGTGTTTGAAGATTTACCATGAATTGGACGTTGGGCCTTAAAGCAGGCCCGGCCCAAGCTAAATCCGACAACACTTCGGAGTACAACTCGTTTCTATTCGCCAACCCGAGTGATCCTAGTGGTCAGCGGAAAGATGCATAAAAGTTCTGGCTGAGTAACAAATGATCGGTAGATCGAGTCATGGGAACATATTATTCTTTTCATTTACGGTTGAAGTTGGAGGAAAGTGGGCCCAAAAGGCATATGATATGCAGTGTGCACGAAAAGTTTCGAACGTTACGCCGGGTACCGTGAAAGAAAAACTCGTTTCTCCTTGGGGGGTCATGACTCATGTTTGATTCATAGAATAAGATCATTGGAAAAGAATAATCATTCTTTTGTCGTGTTTGGATACAAAAAGAAATAAGCAAGAAAAAAAATTGATTGAATCCAAAAAGAAGAAAATTAGAAAGAGAAAATGGTTACTCCACTGTAAGACCCATATTTTTGTGTATTTAATTAATATGTAACTTAGGCCCAAATCCGTTTGACTTAACTAATGTTAACTCGTGTCCTAGTCTTCCCACGATCCACTTTACCCGCCACTCACCCCTATTCCTCTCCTTCACGTAATAATACTCAGAAATCTTTCTTCCCCATCAGAAACATCACAGAACCTTCACAACTCCATTCTTCACCAAAAACTCCATAACTTTATCCTCCCTCCACCAAATCCAAATCCGAGACCACCGTCGCGTTCGTTTCGTCGTCCTCTCCGAATCCAAACCCCTCTTCCCCACCTTCCCGCGCACGTCCCCGTGCCGTCCGCGTGCACGTGTCCGTGTCCGTGCCCGTGCCCGCGTGCGTTCCGAGTCCGAGGTCGCCCCTCGGTACTCCTTCGTGCAAGCCTTGGGTAAACCTTTTCCCCTTCCTTCTGTCATTCTTCACAGAACCCATATTTCACTTTCTGGCCAGAGACTGATCTGTAGATTAATATTAGTTTCTGTAGATTGTTATTTAGTTTCTGTGTGTTATTAATAGCAATGTTGGTAATAAATTCATTTTAGGAAACTTTGTTTAGATTGCTGGTTGCATAACTTTAATTAATTTATTTAATTTAAAATGTGGATTTATGAATTAGATTATTTAATTTTGTGATTATAAACTTGGTTGTATGTATATCTAAAAACCTAGAAATCATTTAGTAGATTATTTATAAAAGTCTTTATTTTATCTAGGCATTAGTTAATAAATTGTGGATTATAATTATTATTCTTTAAGTAAAAATTTTGTTAGAAATATATAATAAAATTAATTTCAAATAGATAATGATATATATATTATAAATTCTCTTTTAAATGTTTTTAAATCAAAAAGGTTTTCGGTAAATAGATTAATAAAGAAGCTAATTAATTTCTATAAAACGAATTATGTGTTAAAATGATTATTTTGGTAAATGGTATTTAGTAATAAAACCCGAAATCTTTTATAGTAACTTAAAACCATTATTTTGGTAAGAAAATATATTTTATACATTAATTGCTATTTTATTAATTAATCTCGATACATAAATTCTACTTTCAAATATTTTTTAGATAAATCTATTTTTCTACAAAATTACTAATTTCAAAGAAATACATTTTTAAGTAATTTTTCTTAATAATTATTTATTTACGATAAAACCTATATTTACTTAAACGGTTATATATTAATTTTAGTTTAGTAACAAAATCTATTTTTATGTACAAATGGTTTTCAATTAGGATCAACAACCTGTAGACTTGGCCTAGTTTTGTACCTTAGATTTAGGGCGTAATTCTGGTTACTAAAACTGGCGTTATGATCTTGTAGGTTCGGATCTGTAAACCCTAGCAGTCACTTTCTGGTTGCTGCCAAGTCAAGGAATACTCTGTAGTGCCCCGTCCCGCAAAGTCAATCGGAGGAATCGAAACGCCGACGACGTTCGGACTTAGCCTTGCAACGGCTACTCGAAGGCTCGCTCGGCCAAGGCGACTCTTCGCTCAGGTGGGGTAGTTTCGATGAACTTGCCTCATCTTAGCCTGCACTTAATAACTCGCATGTTTTCAACTTGCACAAGTAGGCTAATATAAAAGCTACGAACGCACATAGCTAAGAGAATAATTCCGACTGGTCGGAATATCTTAGAACATGAAAAATGATCCCACGGTCTGCTTAGAAGTCGGCTCAGCGTGCTTTCAAAAGACACTCAGTCCTTCGTCCCGTGGCTTGGGAGAAGGAAGTTGGCCTAAGTTGATAAGTTGTCACGACACTTGAATTAGCCTAAGTCATAGGCGTCGTCCGCATGAATGCTTGATAAAGCATGCACGGTGTAGTACCCCGTCCCGCTCAGTCAATCGGAGAAATAGGAACGCCGATGGTGTTCAAACTTAGCCTTACAACGACGATTCGAAGACATCGTTCAGGTGGGTAGTTTCGGTGAACTTGCTGTTTCACTTAACAAAAATGCCAAACAAAAGTTGGATTTTGAAAATAAAACGAGAAAAAGTACAAGAAGTACAAATTTGATTCTGGGAAAGTATTGCTATGGAAGTCTGATCTGTAAATGATCACTTTGTTCCTTGGACCATATGATGATGATGAAGATCACTGCTTGAAGTAGAACAACTTGGAAGAACTAAGTCACCAGAAAGGTATCGACGCACTTGGGCACTGATGGCGAGGCCGAATGCTTTCCTGCTTTACTTCACTCTGTTCTGAAAGAAAAGTTGAAGAAGAATGCTCCGGAGAATCAAAGTCTCGAAGTTCTGATCTCTGTATCCTCTCATGTCTCTCTGTGTGTGTATCTCCCTCTATTTCTCAAAAATCAGTCTATTTATAGACTGGAACTTCTGTGCGTAAAAAGCATCAAAATCTGTATTTACGCTAACAACTGCCACCCATGATCAGAGTCATCCTTTGCATACGTTGACACGCGTCCCATCATTTCAGTGAGAATAGGATACATGTACACACGTTCTTCGAAATATGTGGTATGAAGGCCATGTAGGCAAACCACGTTCCAAACTGGCCAGAAAGAATAGGGCGTAAAAATAGCCCCAACATCCTCTGGGCGTAAAGCAGTAAGATGAGCGTAAAATAGCTCTGTCATTGGTTTTCCGCGTAAAGTGGTTATTGAATAACCTTGAGCGTAAAAATGGCTCAAATAGACTTTACGCACACATCATTTTATGAGCGTAAAAATTCGTGTAAAACTCCGTGCGTAAAAGAAACCATATAGTGAGCGTAAAGTAGCTCGATCCATATAAACGACAACAATGGTCTTTGTATGAGACAAATTCCTTTGGATTCTGTGGTAAATGCCATCATTAATATCTCCATGTCAGGTTCTGCATTAAATGCGAGACTAGACAGCCTTGTCCTAGCATAAAAGGAGTAGTTGGCTAGTCATAGGCGTAAAGAGCCATCAGTTTGGACCCAAGCGTAAAACGATCAACTTGCACAGGCGTAAAGTGATTAGCCTCTCCTTGGCATAAAGGGGATCAATTTGAGTAGACTGATCTATCACTTTGACCCTTCTTGTGAAGCACTTTTTACGCTCCTACACTTGCCTCATATTTGCCTTCACATAATAAATCGTATATTTTCAACTTGCACAAGTAGGCTGGATAATAAAAGAGACGAATCCACATAGCAAAAGGGAATAATCCCGACGGGTCGAATTGAGTTAGAATATGGAAAGATCCAATGGTCGGCTTAGAGTTGGTGCACGGCGTGCTTTGAAAATGACACTCGATCCTTCGTCCCGTGACTTGGGAGAAGAAAAGTTGGTATTCGCCGCAAAGCTAAGAGTTAGCCAAATTCATAGGCGTACGTCGCCCGCACAAATGCTTCATAAAACATGCACGATCTCATCGTCCAAGGCGTAGCTTAGCCTCTGCTCGCCCGACGGGTTAAGTTGTATTGCACGGCTTGCGGCATAAGTCTAGGCACCCCAAATAACTTGGTTGTTTAAGTCGATTGCGTGCACGACACGTTCCCACGACGCAAGGCTTGACGCAGCCTTTACTCGTCAAGTTGTTGTAAAATTAAGTTAGACAAGTTACGTTAAGCTATCAGGAGTAGTAGCAAGCACGACCCTACAAGTTCTACGGCTGGGTGTATCCACAAAGTCTTACAGTCTCAAGGCCCGTCACATAGAGTATGACTTGGGCGGTGGTGTTGCATAGGCTTAAGGCACGATGCACGGACTTAGTGTTTAAGGCACGAGCCACGGTTGATTCAAAAGTGAGTTTAGAAAAAGGGCTACTAAATGGTCATTTTGAGTTGAATAAAATGATATGGTAACATGGAAAGAATGCTCGCGACTATAGGTAGTCGAGGCAATTTCAGAAGAAGGAAGAATGCTCGCGACTATAGGTCGTCGAGGAGGTCATAGATTTGAGAAGTATTGAACTTGGTCCTGAAAGATATGGTAACACTAGAGATAGCATGACTGTGTGAGACGTCAGTTTGTGTCGAGTCTTGCATGGTCATGGACAACTTGTCGACAAGGTGGGTTATTTTTCCGCACGACAACCCGGCGGCCACGGGATCGTTGCGACCGACGATTGGAAACGTAATTAGCTGTGCTGGGCATGGGTTAGGCGGGGACTTGCAGCGGGGCTCGCTACTCACGCTGAAAGGGGCACCCGTCTAACAAAAGCTAGAGGAGTCCACGATGTCTCTGGGAGTCAGTGACCAAATCATATAGATGAGTCGGCATGGCGACAATCCGCGTGTGTACCTTTGGATTGAGTTGTGTTATTGAATGTGTGTACAGTTAGAATACAAATGTTTGGGCTTAAGAATAGCTACAACATAGACGACGTACTTCGGCACGAGATGTGGCGTCGAGTCTTGAGTTGTCGGCATATAAGTTGCATAAGTTGGTTGAGTTGTTTAAGTTTAAGTCGGGAAACCGCCGCAAGGCAAAGTTGGCTGAGTGACACTAACATTCACAAGTCTTGATTGGGTCAGTTGGTGATCAAAGTACCAAGGACCGCGAGGCGGCGATATAGTTTAGTCACCCTGAGTTGCGAGGCACAGCACGATGGATTCCTAGCACGATCACATGGAAATGGAGCCTCATCGCGTAGTTGCGTCTCTGATTAAGTGCCGTAAGGCAAACACGATTTGATAGGGTAACGTCAATGTTGCAAGCACGGGATGGTCTTGAAACACGAAATAGGCCAAGACGTCTGTCCTAAAACTAATTCTAAGGCAAGAGTAGAAAGATAATTGATAAGAAGGGACTATGTTGCACAAAGTAAAATAATGTGTCGGTTTTGTATGGGTGGGCGAGGAGCTCATTCTACCAGTACAGTTGAGTACTGACACCCACATAGTTTACAGGTGCAGGCACAGGTAGAAGCTCGTGGCGCGGAGTTCGCTTGGATGCGTCGAGGCATGGAGTTCCTTGGCGATTCGAAGCGTGCGCCCGTAAGGATTAAAGACTTATATGGGACATAATATATGGATGTCGCCTTCCGAAGCTTCTGCTGGTTCAAGACTTGTATTGAGAGATGGGAGAGAGCAGAGTAAACTTGTAATGTGAGATGAGTGAGCTTAAGAGACTTGTAATCTTGGCCTTGCGCCCTATTGTAACCGTTGTTTTCAATATCAATAAAAGAGTGTTTTGTAATGACATGTGTTTTGTTCTAAATTTTGCTGCTATTATTCAATGTCTCTGCTTGGGACTTCTGTGTGACGACCCCGTCACAGCCGCTGAAATCGGCTGTTATGGAACCCGCCTTGCACGAGCGCAATCTAGGCTCGTACGGCATAACGCCTTAGCGAGGACGATCGCTCCTACGGGAGCGGAGCGTGACATAATGGTATCAGAGCACAGCTTTACGTCCTTGGACTATCGATTGAATTCTTTAACTTCGATGTTTCCGTAAAACTCTGTTGCTTCCGCAAGTTGTTATCGTTGGTGCGCTCTCTCTCAAATGTCCCACGGGATGTCCATACAATAAGTCTTAATAATTTACAAAAATATAGGAGAAATACTTTTTGACAAGAAACAAAAAGATGGTTTGCGTAAGCACGGTTGGCTAAGTCGGACTGGGCATATATACCAAAGTTGCGTCGATCGTAGAAAAGTCGAGTGCAGGATTTGAATTGTGTCAGACAAGAATGAGTTAAACTCGATTGGGTAAAGTGAGATGACTATCGATAGGGGTACTATCGAGCGACGATATCGTCGGTGCGATATAGATGAGCGTGCTTAGAAATTGAGGAATGGTTTGAATGAAAAACTTGATGAAGTCAATTTCGATTCGAATGATAGTTTTGAGGATTTATCAAATGACTTCATTCCTGAGTGGTGTATGCGATAGTCTCAGGAATGCCGATCGATCGATTGAGAATTCGGGGTGTCGATGAGTCTATCAGTAAGCGTCGTATTATGCAAAGCCTTAGATTGAGTGTCGTTGAGCAAGTTGTAATCTTGAAGATTTGGACGAGTTAGTTCGAACGACCTAGAAATTGATGCGCATGAAACGTGCACGGGATCGAGGATTGCGCAAGTATGAAATACAAAATGATTGAGTAGGTAAAATCGAATCGAGAAAAAGTTAGGGTGTACGAATGGATGACTTGATTAAGGAAATTGATACGGATCGTATACGAAAAGTTAGCACGATGAGAAGATAGCGTGCATGAAAAGTTAGATTCGAATGTTTGAAAATGACTCTAAGGATTGGAATGGATGTCGTTCGATGATTGAGTTAGCAAGAACGATACGAATTGAGGAAATACTATCACTCCCCATTCCCGGAATACGTAAATTTTTGATTTTTCATGTATATGGTATCTGACACCTGTATCTTTACTGCATTTATCCTGTATTTATAACTGGCCATGGCATGAAACAGTATCTCGTCACGGATTAGTGTGCCATCCCTTGTCCTTGTTTGGTTGTAGGCGTGGTTCACTGTTTCGATGATAGAATTTCTGAACCGTGTTGTGGTTAGGATTTTTATTTAATTAATTTAATTAGTTGAATCATGTAGCATTTAACATGTCATTAGTCATGTGGTTAAGAGCATGCTTAAGCTTAGGGTTTCTTTGAGTCAACCCAACCCCTATATATATTCTCTTCCTCACTCTCTCTCCTCATTCACTCTTTTCATTTCTTTTCCTCCACCAACCAAGGCAAGTACCAACTTGCTCAAGAGATACATCCATAAAATTTGTTCATGTTTTCTTACAAAATCATTTGTCAAAATATGTTCTTCTTCTCATCCTATACTAGTTTAGAACTTGAATTTTTCTATTTTGAAGCTTTGATTTTTGTAGATCTAAGTTTTAACCATTTTCGGATTTTGGTGGTTTTGATCTATCAAACTTCTTTATTTTCAAATTTTGATGGTTCTATGTTGTAGAGAATTTTGTTCTACCCAATTTTGACCTTTGAAAAGTTGGATTTGGACTTATTTTGACCAAGTTATGGACTTTTGAAGCTTGGGGTTCAAACCATGGAGTTTTTGCTGTTTTGAAGAAGACAGTGAGCAGTGCGCGAGCTTTTTAGCTTGTGCCACTGAGCTGCGCGCGCTCTTTAGCGCAGCACAGTCCTCATACGCTGCCTTTTGGAAGCGTATGACTTGCATACGCTCACTTGGGTGACAAGGAGTCGTATGGAGTCCATACGCTCACTTGGGTGACAAGGAGTCGTATGGAGTCCATACGCTGCCTTTTGGGAGCGTATGTCTTGCATACGCTCACTTGGGTGACCAGGAGTCGTATGTACCTGAGCGTATGCTTACCTGAGCGTAAGCTTACCTGAGCGTATGCTTACCTGAGCGTAAGCTTACCTGAGCGTATGCTTACCTGAGCGTATGCTTACCTGAGCGTAAGCTTACCTGAGCGTATGCTTACCTGAGCGTATGCTTACCTGAGCGTAAGCTTACCTGAGCGTACGCTTACCTGAGCGTAAGCTTACCTGAGCGTAAGCTTACCTGAGCGTAAGCTTACCTGAGCGTAGGCTGCCCTGAGCGTAGCCTGACCCGAGTGTAGCCTGACTTGAGTGCAGTTCGACTCAAGCGCAGTCTGACCTAGACTCTCCTACACCTTATATTTTTATATGTATATATTATATTGTATATATATATATAAATGTTTGTGTATGCTATATATCCTTACGCCTTTTGTCCTGAGCATGATATGAGCACTAATGTAATCCCGGTGAACAAAGTGTTCCTGCCTGATACTTGTACCTGAATGTCCCAGTTCTTGTTCATGCTCGACAAATGACTCGTAACTCCACGTGGCATATTTGCAATGATGCATTACACTAAGGAGGGTAGAACATGTTGACATACTGATTAACATGGATCCTCTCTTGGGTTACACGTACTATGGTACGACATATAGGAGGATGACCATGTGACCACGATATGTGATTCCAATATCAAGATAGGGTTAAACTAGGCAACTAAATATACTAGATGCATGGGGAGGGCAGAATTCCGAGATCGTGTTATACCAGCCGCCTTGAGATATTGTCTTGACGCGCCGGCTGGTCTCCACGGATACTGTATCATCCGTAACGAGTGGATGACTGTATCCGATTAATTCTTGCTATATATTATATGTTTTGGTAAGGTGGCCTCACGAGGGACCTGTGCTCAATGATACCTGTCTACGCGAACCCCTGGATTGGCTAGCCTTGCTGGAAAGATACGATCTGAGGATTTTGAAATAACATGACGCGAGGATAACCTCGTCCCACTAGAAACTCGTAGACTTGATTGGCCGTGAAAATGACTTGCTTGTATCCTATTTACCTTCCGCGAATAACTGAGGGAAGCGGACTGTTATGGTACGTGATCCAACCCATGTTCTTGTTTGATTGTTGGGTTGGTTATCGTACTATGACAGGCTGTGGACCGAAGTTATGAGCGGAAGACTTATTCTGGTTGTGAAGTGTTACTTCTGTGAATGACTGAGGAACATGGTCTATCATGGTACATGATCCAACCCATGTTCTTGTTTGATTGTTGGGTTGGTTATTGTGCTACGATAGGCTATCGACCGAAGTCACGACCAGAAGATTTTATTGTTTCTACCTTTTAACTTATGGGAAGGTTATAGAGTACGACACGTCCCGACTCCATGCGGCACCTTTTGTCCTTGTTTGGTTGTAAGAGTGCCATATGGGTTCGAGGATGTTGCGCTACCCTATGATAGTAGCATAAGTATTACTATTATCAATCATTCTATTAACTGGGTTTTTAATCTGAACTCTTGTGCCCCTTTGGCGGTACTTGCTATTCGGGGCTGACCCCGCTGGTTTTGTTTGGCCAGATCTCGTAGCAGCTCCAGAGGATCCAGCCTTCCACCCGAACAATAGTGCACACCAGGAGTATGGACACCAGGGACCATGAGTGGGTTTCTTCTTCACCGCTCTGATATCTTCTATTTTGTACTTGGCATTTAGCCACCGGCACCTGTTTAGCCGGCAGTTCTGGATACTAGTTTTCTTTGCATAATTGTAATTAATCAGACTGCAGCTGACTATAGTTATGTACTATTGACTCTCGAAACTAGCTCATCATTTTGTATAGCTAGACTCATGAATCATTCTGATGAAGCGTCGGGGACGCCTTACTGCTTTATTTTATATGATCATTATTTACTGCTTCTTATTTTGATTGATTGAGACATAGATGCTCTGTGGGACCATAGGAGATCTGATTGTAGCGTGCACCCCCTAGTCTCTTGACAGCCACGATCGCCGTATGACATTTATATACCTCATACGGTGTAGCTGGCCTAGTCCGTCTCGGTATTCCGGTACTGGGGCGTGACAAGGTTTTAGTGGTGGCCCATGCAGGTCTGTCTTTCAGACTTGTGGGGTGTTGCGATTATAGGAGTCTCAATCAAAACATGTTCCCCTTGATCTCCTGATTCGTCTTCTCTTTCTCCCACCTTGATTGCTAACATGATTACCATCCTCGATTCCTTCCCGTCCTGTCTTTTAATATGTTGTATCCTTTCCTTTAGGGGCGCATCGTTCTCGGCTGTTGGAGGAGCCGGCATGGGAGAGAATCCAGTAGATCAGGGACCAGTTGGAGATCAGCAAGGGGTAGCCCCTCTACCTGGACATATTCCTATCGAGAACGTTACCGAGCATGAGCTAGTTGAGCTGCAGAGGCCAGAGGATCCCGTACCTCCAGTGATGCCGGTAGTACCAGTAGCATTAGATGTGCCGACACTATTGCAGATTATTATAGGGTTATTGGAGACCCAGCAACGCCAGATGGCAGCCCAACAGCAACAATAAACCCGACAGCAAGAACAGAATGTGCTACAGAATCAAGGATTGCAATTAGCCCTTGAGAGAAGTGTCAGGAATGATTCAGGAGCGTCCGGAAGGTTTTGTCGACTTAACCCGAGATATTTTGACGGCACGGAGGATGCCATCACGGCGGATGCTTGGCTTCAGGATACAGAGGCCATATTGACTGCAGCAAAGGTTCCAGCAGAAGAGAAGGTTGACCAGGTCAGACTTTTACTTCAGGATCTCGCCCGCGATTGGTGGGCATCGGAAGAGGTTGGAGTGAGGCGTCATGCTCCCTGGGATAGCTTCAATACCAGATTCAAGGCCAAGTACTTTGGCGTGGTAGCACGATATGAGCTACAACAGAGGTTTATCAGTCTCAAGCAGGCTGGTAAGACGGTGGATAGTTATGCAGCGGAGTTCTGCAGGTTAAGTAGGTTTGCTCGGATGATGGTGGCGATAGAGCCAGAAAGAGCAATGAGGTTCCAGCAGGGACTTCACCTAGAGATTTTGCAGCTGGTCGAGGGGCACGACTACCAAACATTCGATGCAGTATTGACGGCGGCTCGGAGGCACGAGCTTACTATTCAAAGGTTATCAACAAGGACTGGGGGCCAGAAGAGGTCTCATACGCAGAGTGCTGGGGGAGGAGCAGTACCTCGGACGTCAGCACCAGCACCTGGCGTCCGTATTCATGATGCAGCACCAGTCACGATAATTATGACTGCACCAGTTCGACAGCAGCAACAGAAGAACCAGCAGCAATGTCAGGAAGCACCAGTGGGTTGCACGTACTGTGGTAAGAGAGGGCACACTAGGGATGTGTGTCGTTCAGCTAATGGATTATGCTTGAGGTGTGGCAGTCCAGATCATAGGATTGCCAATTGTCCCATGATGCAGAGGCCAGGAGGGCCAGCTCAACGATTTCCGGTGTTGCCAGCACCAGAGGTAGCACCGTATCAAGGACCAGCACTAGCAGTGAGGCCACTAGCCCAGCGCCCATTACTGACGCAAGCTCAGATGTACCGATAAGCACAACATCAGGTTGGACAGCAGGGCCATGGAAGGCCGGGACAGAGGCAAGAAGAATTTGGAGTATTAGAGCAGATGTTGGCCGAAGGCGGTCAGATTGTGGGTAAGATTTCAGTATTATTCATTATAATTCCTTGAGTTCTATATTCGAAGAGTGAAGGCGACTTTCTCGTCTCACTCATCTGCTCTCGTATCATGTGATACGTGATATTCATC
This sequence comes from Iris pallida, assembly GCA_029216955.1. Taxonomy (NCBI): domain Eukaryota; kingdom Viridiplantae; phylum Streptophyta; class Magnoliopsida; order Asparagales; family Iridaceae; genus Iris; species Iris pallida. Next base: position 13,275,979 of record JANAVB010030817.1, on the reverse strand, counting down.
ATGTGTCTTGATTTCGAGAGTACGTCCTGGGCAGAGTCTCGTTCTTGATTTAGTCATTGGTACCGACTTATCTCAAGCATTGACCCTTGTCCACTTTGGGTGTCAGTGTAGGACCTCGAGGACGAATTCCTACCTGACTTGAGAGGCATATTTTATTCGTATGTCTCCGATCATTTCCTTCTGGGGTATAATTATTGTTTGTGCTCTTACTTAATTATTCTTGTTTTCTTAAACTGTTCATGTGCCATATGTTGTTTGATAATTGTGCTTGCTATATGTCATGAGTGTATTTCGTGGTCTGAGAGCGTGCTCAACTAGCCTTATTGAAATTCTGAGGACGAAATTTTTCTAAGGAGGGTAGAGATGTCACTCCCCATTCCTGGAATACGTAAATTTTTGATTTTTCATGTATATGGTATCTGGCACCTGTATCTTTACTGCATTTATCCTGTATTTATAACTGGCCATGGCATGGAACAGTATCTCATCACGGATTAGTGTGCCACCCCTTGTCCTTGTTTGGTTGTAGGCGTGGTTCACTGTTTCGATGATAGGATTTCTGAACCGTGTTGTGATTAGGATTTTTATTTAATTAATTTAATTAGTTGTATCATGTAGCATTTAACATGTCATTAGTCATGTGGTTAAGAGCATGCTTAAGCTTAGGGTTTCTTTGAGTCAACCCAACCCCTATATATATTCTCTTCCTCACTCTCTCTCCTTATTCACTCTTTTCATTTCTTTTCCTCCACCAACCAAGGCAAGAACCAACTTGCTCAAGAGATGGATCCATAAATTTTTTTCATGTTTTCTTACAAAATCATTTGTCAAAATATGTTCTTCTTCTCATCCTATACTAGTTTAGAACTTGAATTTTTCCATTTTGAAGCTTTGATTTTTGTAGATCTAAGTTTTAACCATTTTCGGATTTTGGTGGTTTTGATCTATCAAACTTCTTTGTTTTCAAATTTTAATGGTTCCATGTTGTAGAGAATTTTGTTCTACCCAATTTTGACCTTTGAAAAGTTGGATTTGGACTTATTTTGACCAAGTTATGGACTTTTGAAGCTTGGGGTTCAAACCATGGAGTTCTTGCTGTTTTGAAGAAGACAGTGAGCAGTGCGCGAGCTTTTTAGCTTGTACCACTGAGCTGCATGCGCTCTTTAGCGCAGCGCAGTCCTCATACGCTGCCTGTTGGAAGCGTATGACTTGCATACGCTCACTTGGGTGACAAGGAGTCGTATGGAGTCCATACGCTGCCTTTTGGGAGCGTATGACTTGCATACGCTTACTTGGGTGACAAGGAGTCGTATGGAGTCCATACGCTGCCTTTTGGGAGCGTATGTCTTGCATACGCTCACTTGGGTGACCAGGAGTCGTATGTACCTGAGCGTATGCTTACCTGAGCGTAAGCTTACCTGAGCGTATGCTTACCTGAGCGTAAGCTTACCTGAGCGTATGCTTACCTGAGCGTATGCTTACCTGAGCGTAAGCTTACCTGAGCGTATGCTTACCTGAGCGTATGCTTACCTGAGCGTAAGCTTACCTGAGCGTACGCTTACCTGAGCGTAAGCTTACCTGAGCGTAAGCTTACCTGAGCGTAGGCTGCCCTGAGCGTAGCCTGACCCGAGCGTAGCCTGACCCGAGCGTAGCCTGACCTGAGCGCAGCCTGACTTGAGCGCAGTTCGACTCAAGCGCAGTCTGACCTAGACTCTCCTACACCTTATATTTTTATATGTATATATTATATTGTATATATATATATATGTAAATGTTTGTGTATGCTATATATCCTTACGCCTTTTGTCCTGAGCATGATATGAGCACTAATGTAATCCCGGTGAACAAAGTGTTCCTGTCTGATACTTGTACCTGAATGTCCCAGTTCTTGTTCATGCTCGACAAATGACTCGTAACTCCACGTGGCATATTTGCAATGATGTATTACACTAAGGAGGGTAGAACATGTTGACATACTGATTAACATGGATCCTCTCTTGGGGTACACGTACTATGGTACGACATATAGGAGGATGACCATGTGACCACGACATGTGATTCTAATATCAAGATAGGGTTAAACTAGGCAACTAAATATACTAGATGCATGGGGAGGGCAGAATCCCGAGATCGTGTTATACCAGCCGCCTTGAGATATTGTCTTGACGCGCCGGCTGGTCTCCACGGATACTGTATCATCCGCAACGAGTGGATGACTGTATCCGATTAATTCTTTCTATATATTATATGTTTTGGCAAGGTGGCCTCACGAGGGACTTGTGCTCAATGATACCTGTCTACGCAAACCCCTGGGTTGGCTAGCCTTGCTGGAAAGATACGATCTGAGGATTTTGAAATAACATGACGCGAGGATAACCTCGTCCCACTAGAAACTCGTAGACTTGATTGGCCGTGAAAATGACTTGCTTGTATCCTATTTACCTTCCGCGAATAACTGAGGGAAGCGGACTGTTATGGTACGTGATCCAACCCATGTTCTTGTTTGATTGTTGGGTTGGTTATCGTACTATGACAGGCTGTGGACCGAAGTTATGAGCGGAAGACTTATTCTGGTTGTGAAGTGTTACTTCTGTGAATGACTGAGGAACATGGTCTATCATGGTACATGATCCAACCCATGTTCTTGTTTGATTGTTGGGTTGGTTATTGTGCTACGATAGGCTATCGACCGAAGTCACGACCAGGAGATTTTATTGTTTCTACCTTTTAACTTATGGGAAGGTTATAGAGTACGACACGTCCCGACTCCATACGGCACCTTTTGTCCTTGTTTGGTTGTAAGGGTGCCATATGGGTTCGAGGATGTTGCGCTACCCTATGATAGTAGCATAAGTATTACTATTATCAATCATTCTATTAACTGGGTTTTTAATCTGAACTCTTGTGCCCCTTTGGCGGTACTTGCTATTCGGGGCTGACCCCGCTGGTTTTGTTTGGCCAGATCTCGTAGCAGCTCCAGAGGATCCAGCCTTCCACCCGAACAATGGTGCACACCAGGAGTATGGGCGCCAGGGACCATGAGTGGGTTTTTTCTTCACCGCTCTGATATCTTCTATTTTGTACTTGGCATTTAGCATTTAGCCACCGGCACCTGTTTAGCCGGCAGTTCTGGACACTAGTTTCCTTTGCATAATTGTAATTAATCAGACTGCAGCTGACTATTGTTATGTACTATTGACTCTCGGAACTAGCTCATCATTTTGTATAGCTAGACTCATGAATCATTCTGATGAAGCGTCGGGGCGCCTTACTGCTTTGTCTTATATGATCATTATTTACTGCTTCTTGTTTTGATTGATTGAGACATAGATGCTCTGTGGGACCATAGGAGACCTGATTGTAGCATGCACCCCTAGTCTCTTGACAGCCACGATCGCCGTATGACGTTTATATATCTCATACGGTGTAGCTGGCCTAGTCCGTCTCGGTATTCCGGTACTGGGGCGTGACAAATACTTTGGTTGATGACTTAAGATAGACAGATGAACGATACATGAATTTAGGTTTGAGGAAGTTGATGTTGTGAATGATTCGAGGGATAATGATCGAACTTAAATTTGAATGTCGAGGAGATTATCCAGTCGGACGATAGCATCATTCGCACGACTCGAAATTGGTCGCAAAGGAAGATCGTCAAGTTACGCATATTGTCGATGGTATTAAGGCGTATCAAAGATCACTATGTGATAACTTGGGGGTACTCTAACTCGACGAATGACGATAGTGCAAGGGTTATTGTTCGGTTGGATGCTATACTTAGAATTTTGATTGAAGGGAATATTGGATAAAAGTGATCTTGTCTTGATGGTTACGCGGATAACAATAACGTCGATGATCTTGTCTTGTGCGAGTGCAACTCTAGCCTCGTACATGCGTTGCGTCGGATTTGGGGCGATCGTTCCGCGTGAGCGCTGACATGGTGATTCATGTCGCGAGAATGATCGAACTCAGAAAATCAGGATGCGACAACTTTAATTGTCTCGACTTGTCGGTTTGATGCGAAGGAAAATTTAAGGATGTTAGGACTGGCGATTGACGAATAAAATAAACTTAAGGATTGAGTAGGTCCAATCCGCGCATCGAGAATGAATTAGTCTAGACTCAAAATAAGAGTTACGTCCCGATGAGGATGATTATCCCGCGGGAGCGTGCAAGGTGATTCGTGCCCACCGTAGAAAATCTGACTCGCGTGAGATCGGGGCACAACATATTGTTAAGCTAGACGACCTCATGATCGATTACGTGAATTGGAATAGATGACTTATGAAATGTGGAATGTAAAATTTTGGTTAGCGATGAATTGCGTCATAGCGTGCATGAATTGAGAAGGATTGATAGGCGAACTATATCGAACGTGTTTGAAGGGATAGACTATACAAGATGACTTATTATATGAGGGATTTTGATACGTCGTAAAATTAGTTGAACGTGAGTTGTCGTAGGATGGCTTTGCTGAATGACTCAGACCCCGTACGATAAATGTTGGGATGCGTGTAGGCAATCTATGCTCGAAGTTTAGAAATCGGAGTGATGCGAGCTGTCACGCCCCGCTTTCATAGGAGCGATCGTCCTCGCTAAGGCGTGATGCCGCACGAGCCTAGATTGTGCTCGTGCAAGGCGGGTTCCATAACGGCCGATTTCAGCGGCTGCGACGGGGTTGTCGCACAGAAGTTCCAAGCAGAGACATTGAATAATAGCAGCAGAATTTGAAACAAAACACAAGTCATTGTAAAACATTCTTATATTGATATTGAAACAAAGATTATAGTGGGGCGCAAGGCCGAGATTACAAGTCTTTCAAGCTCACTCAAGCTCACTCATCTCATATTAAAAGTCACTCAGCTCTCTCTCATCTCTCAATTTCAAGTCTTGATCCAGTGGAAGCTTCGGAAGGCGATGTCCATACATTATGTCCTGTGTGAGTCTTCAATCCACGCGGCCGCATACTTCGAATCGCCAAGGAACTTCGTGCCTCGACGCATCCAAGCGAGCTCCGCGCCACGAGCTTCTACCTGTGCCTGCACATGAACACTGTGTGGGTGTCAGTACTCAACTGTACTAGTGGAATGAGCTCCTCGCCCACCCATACAAAACCAACATGTTTATTTACTTTATGCAGCATAGTCCCTTCTTATCAATTGTCTTTCTAGTCTTGCCTTAGGATCAGTTTTAGGACCGACGCCTTGGCATATTCTGTGTCTCTAGACCATCTCGTGCTTACAACGACAACGTTAACTCATACCTTGTCTCAAGACCCTTCTTGTGCCAACAACGTTAACCTATCGAGTCGTGTTTGCCTTACGGCTTAAAATCAGAGACGCAACTACGTGACGAGGCTCCACTTCCATGTGACCGTACTACAAACTCTTGCTGAGGCCGTGCCTCGCAACTCAATGAGACTCGATCATATCGCCGCCTCACGGCCCTTGCTACTTTGATCACCAACTGACCCATCCACTTGTGAACTAAGGGTTACTCGACCAACTTTGCCTTGTGGCAGTTTCCTGACTTAAACTCAAACAACTCAACCATAACCATGCAACTTATATGCCGACAACATAGGACTCGACGCCACATCTCGTGCCGAAGTACAGTGTCTTCGTTGCAGCCAAATCTTAGGCCCAAACATTGTCTTCTGACCAAGCATGCATTCGACTCGACTCTTGATTCACTTCTTCTAATACTCGACTCAGTCCAAAGACATATATGCGGATCGTCGTCCATGCCGACTCATCTATATGGGGTCACTAGCATAACAAGCTATACCTGGACACGTAGCTTGCGGTCGGCCGGGACCCTTCCAGTGCAAGGTAGCTAGCCCCCTGGAAGTCCCCGACTGACCCGGTGCTGTCGAGCCAGCACAGCTACTACCGTGTTTCCTTAGGCCGCATCGGTCCCGTGGTGCCACGGGATATCGTGCGGGGAAACTCTACATTGTCGACAAGTTATCCAATGACCATGCAAGACCCTTCACTCAAACTGACGTCTCACACAGTCATTGCACTCTCAGTGTTATCATCTCTTTTCCAAAACCAAGATCAAACCTTCTATCATTTGAGACCCCTCGACGACCCACGGTCGCGAGCATTCTTTCCATGTTACCATATCATTTCATTCATTCAATGCCTATTCAATAATCCTTTCTCCAAAACTCATTCAATCAACCGTGGTTCATGCCCTAGACACTAAGTCCGTGCACCGTGCCTTAAGCCGACTTTCGATCTACGCAACGCTATCGCCCAAGTCATACTTTATATGACGGGCCTTGGGATCGTGGGACTATTTAACCTGACAACCGCAGAATAAGTGGGACAGCACTTGGAATGACTTAGGTCGACCGACATAACTTTGCCTAACTTACTCAAGCCTACAACTTAACGAGCAAAGGCCGTGTCAAGCCTTTCCTTGATGGAACGTGCCGTGCACGCGTTCAACTTTGAACGACCAAGTCATTTGGGTGCCTAGACTTATGGCATAAGCTGTGCAACGCAACTTAACTCATGGGGCAAGCCAAGGCTATACCAAGCCTTGGACTACAGGACCGTGCATGCTTATTGAAGCATTTATGCGGGCGACGCCTATGACTTAGGCTACGTTCATAACTTCGACAGCTCAAACCAACTTTTCTTCTCCCAAGCCACGGGACGAAGGATCGAGTATCATTTCCAAAGCACGCCGTGCACCGATTCTATGCCGACCGTTGGACCTTTCCATATTCTGACTCCATTCGACCCTTCGGGATTACTCCCTTTAGCTATGTGGATTCATCTCTTTTATTATTAAGCCTACTTGTGCAAGTTGAAAACATGCAATTTATTATGTGAAGGCAAAGATGAGGCGAGTTCACCGAAACTATCCCACCTGAGCGAGCGGTCGCCTTGACCGAGCGATGTCTCCGAGTAGCCGTTGCAAGGCTAATTCCGAACGCCGTCGGCGTTTCGATTCCTCCGATTGACAAAGCGGAACGGGGCACTACATCATACACCACTCAGAAAAAGTTTCGTCCTCGAAACTAACTGAGTATACTTATTGATTTATCACTCGAACGTTCAACGACTCTCGCGCACACTTCTCCTATGCGTTCCCTCAAATCCGAGCCACGCTCGTGCTACACACAATCCTTTCTTCCAAGCTTACGATATCAAATCCTCGACACTTTCCCGTTCCTCAAGTCTAACTTGATTCAACTTATCACTTAGTTGGATCGTGCACATATTCCAGGCGTCCCCAAAATACATGCATTTCAACCAAACCTCGTGATAGAGAATCCCACATCACCACTCGAGTCGGATCGTGCACATATTCGGGCGTCCCTGATATACGTGCATGTCAACCGAGCTCGCAAGTGGTGCCTCTATAATCCTACCACTTCGCACTCGAACGTCTGCCTAACCGCTGGCTATGTCTTTCCGTCAGTATTGGAATCATAGTTCCCAAACAACAATATCAACACTGACCCCATCCTAAGGTCAAACCAAATTGATAGTACAGGGTTTTCTATCCAAGCTCGCATCACTACGACTTCTAAACTTTGAGCATAGATTTCCTACACACATCTCAACATTCATCGCACGGGGTCCGAGTCATTAAGCAAAGCCATCCTACGATAACTCACGTTCAACTAATACTCAACAAGAACGTATCGCTCGTTCATCAAGCCATTTTGTATAGTCTATCCCTCGCACACGTTCGACATAATCCACCTTTTAATACTTTTTCAAGTCAAGCACGCTACGACACAATCCACCGCTAAACCACGATTCATATTTCATATTCCCTAAGTCATTCATCCCAATTCACGCATTCGATCATGAGGTCGTCTAGCTTAACAATATGTTACGCCCCGATCTCACGCGATTCAGATTACTCATGGTGGGCATGAATCACCATGCACGCTCCCGCGGGATAATCATCCTCATCGGGACGTAACTCTTGTTTTGCGTCTAGACTAGTTCATTCTCGATGTGCGGATTGGACCTGCTCAATCCTCAAGTTTCATTCATTCATCAATCGCAGGTACTCGCATCCTCGAATTTTCCTTCGCATCAAGCCAACAAGTCGAGACAATCAAAGTTGTCGCATCCTAATTTTTTCGAGTTCGATCATTCCCGTGACATGAATCACCATGTCAGTGCTCACGCGAAATGATCGCCTCAAATCCGACGCGACGTATGTGCAAGGCTGGAGTTGTGCTCGCACAAGACAAGAATGTCGACGTTGTGGTTATCCGCGTAACCATCAAGACACGATCACTTTCATCCAACATTCATTTCAATCAAAATCTTAAGTATAGCATCCAACCGAACAATAACACTTGCACGATCGTCCTTCGCCGAGTCAGAGTACCCCCGAGTTATCGCATATCGATCTTTGATACGCCTCAATACCATCGATGATATGTGTAACCTGACGATCTTCCTTTGCAACCAATTTTGAGTCATGCGAATGATGCTATCGTCCGACTGGATAATCTCCTCGACATTTATTTCAAGTTCGATCATTATCCCTCGAATCATTCACAACATCGATTTCCTCAAACCCGAATTCATGTATCGTTCATTCGTCCATCTTAAGTCATCGACCAACGTATTTCCTTAATTTGTATCATTCATTTATCAATCGATCGACATCCCTGAGGCTATCGTATACACCACTCAGGGATGAAGTCATTCAACAAATCCTCAACTTATCATTCGAATCAAAATCGACTTCTTCAAATCTTTTGTTCGAACCATTCCTCAAATTTCAAGCACGCTCATCTATATCGCATCGACGTTATCGTCGCTCGATAGCACCCCTATCGATAGTCGACTCACTTTACTCAATCGAGTTCAACTTATTCTTGCTCGATACTATTCAATTCCCGTACTCGACTTTTCTAAGGTCGATGCGACTTTGGTGTATATGCCCAGCCCGACTTAGCCAACCGTGCTTACACAAACCATCTTTTGTTTCTTATCAAAAATTGTTCTCCTATGTTTTACAAAATAATTAGACTTATTGTATGGACATCCCGTGGGACAATTGAGAGAGAGCGCACCAACGATATCAACTTGCGGAAGCAACAGAGTTAAAGAATTCAATCGATAGTCCAAGGACGTAAAGCCGTGCTCTGATACCATTATGTCACGCCCCCCTCCTGTAGGAGCGATCGTCCTCGTTAAGGCGTGATGCCGCACGAGCCTAGATTGCGCTCGTGCAAGGCGGGTTCCATAACGGTCGATTTCAGCGGCTACGACGGGGTCGTCGCACAGAAGTCCCAAGCAGAGACATTAAATAATAGCAGCAGAATTTGAAACAAAACACAAGTCATTGTAAAACATTCTTATATTGATATTGAAACAAAGATTACAGTAGGGCAGAAGGCCGAGATTACAAGTCTCTCAAGCTCACTCATCTCACATTACAAGTCACTCAGCTCTCTCTTATCTCTCAATTTCAAGTCTTGATCCAGCGGAAGCTTCGGAAGGCGATGTCCATACATTATGTCCTGTATAAGTCTTCAATCCACGCAGACGCACACTTCGAATCACCAAGGAACTCCGTGCCTCGATGCATCCAAGCGAGCTCCGCGCCACGAGCTTCTACCTGTGCCTGCACATGAACACTGTGTGGGTGTCTGTACTCAACTGTACTAGTGGAATGAGCTCCTCGCCCACCCATACAAAACCAATATATTCATTTACTTTGTGCAGCATAGTCCCTTCTTATCAATTGTCTTTCTATTCTTACCTTAGGATCAGTTTTAGGACCGACGCCTTGGCCTATTCTGTGTCTCTAGACCATCTCGTGCTCACAACGACAATGTTAACTCATACCTTGCCTCAAGACCCTTCTTGTGCCAACAACGTTAACCTATCGAGTCGTGTTTGCCTTACGGCTTGAAATCAGAGACGCAACTATGCGATGAGGCTCCACTTCCATGTGACCGTACTACAAACCCTTGCTGAGGCCGTGCCTCACAACTCAATGAGACTCGATCCTATCGCCGCCTCACGGCCCTTGCTACTTTGATCACCAACTGACCCATCCACTTGTGAACTAAGGGTTACTCAACCAACTTTGCATTGCGGCGGTTTCCTGACTTAAACTCAAACAACTCAACCATAACCATGCAACTTATATGCCGACAACATAGGACTCGAAGCCACATCTCGTGCCGAAGCACGGTGTCTTCGTTGCAGCCAAATCTTAGGCCCAAACATTGTCTTCTGACCGAGCACGTATTCGACTCGACGCTTGATTCACTTCTTCTAATACTCGACTCAGTCCAAAGGCCTATATGCGGATCGTCGCCCATGCCGACTCATCTATATGGGGTCACTAGCATAACAAGCTATACCTGGACACGTAGCTTGCGGTCGGCCGGGACCCTTCCAGCGCAAGGTAGCTAGCCCCCTGGAAGTCCCCGACTGACCCGGTGCTGTCGAGCCAGCACAGCTACCACCGTGTTTCCTTAGGCCGCATAGGTCCCGTGGCGCCACGGGATGCCATGCGGGGAAACTCTACCTTGTCGACTAGTTGTCCAATGACCATGCAAGACCCTTGTCATTACCACAATTCTAGTTTGAGGGTAAATTTGTCATTTTTGGGATAAATAAAATTTATTAGTATTAATTAGAATTTATGGGAATTTTTAGAAATTATTTTGGATTTATTTGGACTAGTTTGATTTTTTGACTAGTTTTGACTCATGTAGACCAACCTAGGAACTAACCATAGTTAGTTGGACTTGATTAGGTCAAGTGACCCTAGTCTAACCTAGTGTGACTCAAGTTAGTGGTTAGTGATTCATTAGAACTTGAATTAGGAATGTAGAAATCAAGTGATTTGATAAATGGCTTGTGATTACACAAGTCATTTTGTGACTAAACTAGATAGGACTAGCTAACCTAGCACAAACCCCACCCTAACCTAACTTGGCCGGCCACCCTAGCTGAACCTAGGGATTCCCCCATTATAAATACTCTCCTAGTTTTTAGGGCTAGCCTCTTTTAAGGTTCTTTCAAAAGTTCTAAGGAAAGAGGTGAGTCCCATCTTCAAAAAACCCTTAAAAATCCATTTTAAATCCTTTTTCCTTCAAACCAATTTCATTAGGACCTAAATTTCATCCTCTTACTGCTGGAATAATTTGGTTACAGGAAGAAACAATTTGGGGGAACTTGGTGGCTTGAGGAGTTCATTGCATTTGAGAACTTTTCCACCCATTGTGAATCAATAGGTATAACTCTCAATAATCCATTAAATTCCTGTTTAAATCCATTTTAGGAAGGCCCTAGCCCTACCCCTACTGTAGGATAGGCTAAACCTAGGGTTCGGATTCGTTTCGTGTCCGTATCGGACACGTACCAGTCATGTGTGTTAGGTGTTCGACCAAATGCCTCTGAGAGTTCAACTTTACTGTTTTTAAATTCGATTTGAATAGGAATGTAGATCTATGTGTGCTCATTGATTTTTGTGAAGACACTATGGTCGTTTTGTGTCCGTGTCGGGTGCAAATCGAGCTGGACACGACTGTGTGCACTGGCTCGGGACTGTTCTTTTCCCCTGCTACTCGAGCATGATTGCTCACTGGACACGACACTATAGTACGAGATTTTCACTGGACACGTTGGGGCAGTGACTGTCATGACACTCCCCAAGTGGCATGACCTGTGGTGTCGTGTCGGACACGCACGGTTGAGTACACGGGTTTTTGCCTGTGTTAGTTCAGCGTGTTTTTGACTCTGATACGCCTGTACCAGTCACGACACAAGACACGTTGACCCAAACCAGGGTGACACAGACCTAGGGGGACCCTAGGCGAACCACCCTGCAAAGGGACTCGACCCAGTTTGTGTCGTGTCGTGCACACGACACGCGTGCACATGTGCACGAGGAATGGCTCTCTGTGTTTTCCTGAAAATAATGTTCTGATTGATTTAATCTTTTAAATGTTAAATGATGTTTAAATGGTTAACTAGTCTCTAAAGCTTATGTTTAATCTCTGATATGTTAGGATTGTTAGGTTGTATGAGTTGTGGGCTCGAATTGGTTGGGACTGTGGAAATTCTGATATATTGATACATCATTTAGTTTTCTTCAACTGTTAATCCAATTTATCCTTTAATTCAATTGTTTTCCACTGTCTAATGAATCCCACAGAATTGTTGGCCTATGATTAGATGATTTACTTGTTGGAATATGTGTTGGATCCATGTAATTAGGATTTAACTATGAGTTGGGGCTCTCATGTTTAACTGATACAGTTAAACACTATTTTCTGATAACCCCCTTCCTTCCAGTTTTCTAAATTGAATTTTAGCTGATGTTTCTAACCTATGTAATAGTGTTAATGACTGAGTTCTTAATTTAAACATGTTCCCTATGTGTATTCTTGCTTTGGTTAAAGTTTTGGGATGTGTAATTGGGTTTTTGAATTCAAAATGAGTTTTACAAAGGGGACTGTTTCAGGAAAAACTGGAAGTTATTTCTTTCTTTTTCCTTTTTCCTTCTTAACTGTTGTTTCATTTAATATATGAGTGAAAAGCTGGAAACTAAGTTGCAAACTGATTTTTGGGTTCATATTGAAATGGTTTGAATGTTCTTCATGAGGATGAACTGGGAATTGGTTTGGGATATTTGTGTAAACCTGAGAATAGGAAGGAGGGGAACTGTCTTTTAATTTCTGAGTTGATCCCAGATTTGGTGTAACCTAGTATAGGCCATGATATTACTTGCTGTACACATTCTTGTATTTCCTGTTAACATGACACACACATTCCTCTTTATGTTGTATTGCCTGCAAACAGTATACACTGTTTTCCTGTGAGCCTTATCACACACCACACAAACACATATTTCTTCACTGTTTGGGTTTTTGCACACCTGTACACCCACACACATGATTCCTCCCTGTTTTATGTTTCCTGCACATTGCTTCATCACACACAGACACATTTTTTCCTCTCCTTACTGTTTCCTGTACACAAGCTCACTCTCTGTTTGCCTAATATAGCTCACTGATTTTTCCTCACTATTTTTGGCCTAGCACATGCACACACCCACTGTCCTCATCACAGTTCACACACACACATACACCAGTATCACACACATTCACAGTGGACACATAGCCTTGTGTATTCCCCTATCTATATGCATAGGCATATATATATATATATATTGTAATGTCCATATGATGTTGTGTGGGTTACACATATAGTCCATAGGTTATAATTTCTAAGTTATATTATATAGGGATACATGTGTAGGCATATATATGTGTAGATGTGATATTGTGTGAAGGTATATATATCTATATATATATTTCCCTTGTTAGCTAGTATAGGTTGGAATAGCCTAGTTTAGACTCAACTAGACTTGGTTGACCTAGTTGACTTCTAGGGTTGACCAGAGTTGACCAAGAGTTGACTTTGGCTTAGATTGATCTAGAATCATGTAGAATGCATAGTAGGACTCCATTATACTATTCTGGACTTGTTGTGACTTGTGCTGTTCTGATTAGGAGCCAGACACCACTCCTTGGACAGTACGATTCATATCGGACACTCAGATACAGGCGAGTACATTCTCTGATCATTTCATATCCTGCTTAGAATTATTTCCTGTAGTAGATTACTTTACTTGTACTGTCACGATGGTCACACGGATTGGTACTATATGGATCCCTTCTTGAGATGTTATCCTTAGGGAGCATCGGGTACTACATGTTCTGTGTGTTTCACTTACATGGCGTATCACTATGCTTCATTGGTTCCTTGATCACTTACGACATATACTCTTATGATCGTAGAGTCTTCCTGGAATCCCTATCCCATTTATGGGTCTACTATGTATCACCTTCGGGGTCTATCACCTTCGGGATCTGTTACATAGCATCATATAACATAACCTGGCTGGATCCTTGTGTATTGATTGGGGGTACGGGAGAGTATAAGTGGACATGTGAATAATACACCAGTAGTTTCTTATCAGAATTATTCCTTAGTGTCTTATCAGAATCATCCCAGGCCATTTACATGTTCATGATTGTACTCTGACTCACTAGTCACTGCTAGTTCTCTATGTATAGTAGATATTTCTATTACAGTTCTCTCTCTGTTTACATACTGCACTTCTTTCAGTACTTGTATCTTACTTTACTGCATGTTTATATTTTCTAACCTGCTATGAATTGTTGAGATGTACTGTGCTCGCTGCTGTCCTGACTGGACCTGTTGAAAATATTACAGAGGACGAGGAGGAGGCCTGCCTGGACACCTACTACGGGGCAGCCTTAGATGACACCTGTGAGCTGGACCCTCAGGAGGATCCAGCAGTAGCTGAGGACTTTCCCCCGACTGCCTAGACTAGATAGTTAGGCTATTATCTTTATGTAGTTGGATCATGTTCTAGTTAGACTCTATTTTGGAGATCCGTTTTATATATATTCTTTTATCTGAGACCTTGTATTGCTGGGATTATCTTAGACTACTGTTTTATCTATTGCATTTCCTTGAGTTCTATTTCATATCGTGCTATCTCTTCCTTAGTTGTGATTACGCTCTATTACTATGTTACCCCGTTCGGTAGGCCTGTCAATGGTAGCTTATTGGTCGGATATTGGCATTACCATATCCGAACCATTAACTATCGGATATATCCGATAACTATCCGATATCCGATCGGATAGAAGTTTTGGCTACCGTATCCGTTACCGATAATTTTAACGGATATCGGATAATATCCGAACCAATAAGATTACTAAAAAAATATTTTAAAAAGGAAGAAAAGAAAATCAGAACCAGCAGATTTTGTCAAGAATCAACAGATTTCCACATTGAAATGACAAATTTTGTCTAGAAACAACATATTTTCACGTTGAAATATCAGAAGCAGCAGATTTCCACATTGGAACAACAAATTTTGTCAGATATGTGCAGATTTTCACATTGAAATATCATAAGCAGCAAATTACCATGCATACATTGAATACATTTGCACCAAAAAATTCTCCACACAAGCACATATAACTAATAGTCCTATGCATACATTGAATATATTTTAAATTTATTAAATAATTTAAATATTATTGGTTCGGATATTATTGGTCCGGATATGACACTTACCGTATCCGTATCCGATATCCAATAAATATCCGATATGATATCCGAATCCGTATCCGTATCCGAAATTTCGGATATTTTCGGTTCGAATACGGATCGGATACGGATTTTCGGTCTACCATTGACAGGCCTACCGTTCGGGGAGTATAAACCGTTTAGATATATACTGCTAGATGTTGTGACCTAGGACAGTGTTCTACCGCCGACACTGCGGCGTAGGCTGGACGTACCCACGCCTCGTGCCCTTACTCTAGGGTGTGGATCGTGACACGTTTTTAGTGGTGGCCCATGCAGGTCTAGACTAGAAGTGTAGTGGTACTCGAACTAGAGTATCACTGCAGCCTGCTATAGGATATAGGACATTAATTTTAAGATACTCAATCACTTTAGAAAAATTCCTTTTATTGCCATCTAAATCCTTTTTGTCAGCTGATCCTTTGAATTATAATTGTCCGTCTTTGTTATTTTGCTTCTTTCTCAGAAATTGATACTCTTGTTTGTCTATCTTCAGGATGGTAGAGACTCGATCGCAGCGTGCCGTCCATGAGGATGCTATAGAGGGGACTGCTACCTCTCAGCCAGCACGGCGAGGCCAGGGGACTGCAGCTCTTGCCACCTCAGCTCGTGTTGAGACCTCGGTAGCCGCAGCAGGGGGTATGCATCCACCGACTGGGAGGCAGGACCCGGACTTTCCAGAGGATCCTTTCTTGCCGCCACCGCCTCCAGGACATGTGGACGCAGCTCAGATGTTCGCATATTTCTAGCAGTTCATGGACCGACAGCAGGCTCGATAGGACAGAGGCATGGAGTTGGCCGTCACGACAGCCGCAGCTCGACCAGTGGTGCAGCAGCAGAGGACACCAGGGATCGAGCAGTTTCAGAAGATGAGCCTCAGGGACTTCATGGGGACTGAGGTGATCCTGTATGCCGACGAGTGGATCGAGCATATGGAGGAGATCTTCTGTTTGGCCAGGATTCCAGCAGACATTCAGATCGAGGCCGCAGCTAGCCGGATGCGAGATCTTGCTCGCACCTGGTATCAGTCGGACCCCAGGGTGGGGGTACCAGGGTAGACTTGGGAGCAGTTCAGGGGCTTCTTCAAGAAGAAGTTCTTCCCAGATTCAGCAGTCAGAGCCTTGGAGACACAGTTTGAGAGCTTGGTCCAGGGGAGCCTCTCAGTTGAGGAGTATGCTGGAGAGTTTGGTCGTCTCGGCAGGTTCGTGGAGGGCTTGAGCGAGACGGCGAAGGCCCAGAGGTTCCGGAAGGGTCTGGTCAAGGAGGTCAAGTCCCTGACCAAGGGGAACAGAGATGCTACATTTGAGGAGATCTTGACGGAAGTCTTGCAAGCAGAGGATGACCTTGAGCTTAGGCTCAAGAGAGGGAGAGACCCAGTTGGGGGCAGTAGCAGCAGCGGAGGCCAGGCCAAGAGGCGTCACTTTCAGTTTCAGCAGCCCAGGCAGTTTCAGCCTCAGCCGATTCAGCAGAGGCCAGCTCAGTATCAGCAGCAGCCGAGGCAGCACCAGCAGGGCCAGAGGCAGGTTACCAGTTGTGTCTACTGTAGGAAGCTCGGGCATATTGCCTGTGAGTGCAGAAAGAAGCTGGGCCTGTGTCTACTGTGTGGTTCAGCAGACCACCAGATGAGGGAGTGACGTATAGTAAGAGCAGCTCCGGGAGGAGGAGCCAGAGCTCCAGTGGGCCAGCAGCGGGGACCAGCCCTGCTGACTCAGCAGTAGAGGTTTGTTCAGCACCAGCAGCAGGCCAGGTGAGGCCACCAGGGGCGAGCTTTCGCCATGGCAGCAGGAGAGGCTGAGGTGAATGGAGAGCTGATTGCAGGTTCGATTCTTCTCGACTCCAGTCCAGCATTTGCATTGTTCGATTCTGGTGCATCGTATAGCTTCATTTCAGTATCTTTTGCGATTAGACACGGTATCATAGCTGAATCGTTGCCTAGGACTTACAAGATCACGACCGGGGGTGGTATTATCCTCGTGAGTGATGTTTGTAAGGGTCGGAGAGTAGTTTTGGGAGGCCATGAGTTGGAGGTGAGCTTGCTCGTAATGCCATTGCCGAACTACGATATTGTACTAGGCATGGATTGGTTGAGCAGGCACCATGCCAGCATCGATTGCCGAGGGGGTAGAGTTCTGTTCAGAGCACCGGGGGAGCCAGAGTTCGAGTACTCCAGACGTCAGGCAGAGCAGAGCAGCAGAGTCTTCTGTGGAGTCTCGGTCGAGGAGCAGACGATTCCACACCCCTTGATAGCAGAGTATATGGATGTTTTCCCGGAGGAGTTGCCGGGACTGCCACCAGACAGGGACATTGAGTTCTCGATAGACTTGGTTCCAGGAGCGGAGCCCATCTCTCAGCATGTCTATCGGGTGAACAACAGCGAGCTGGTGGAGCTGAAGAAGCAAGTGGATGAGCTACAGGACAAGGGCTTCATCCGCTCGAGTTCGTCGCCATGGGGTGCACCAGTGTTGTCTGTGCCGAAGAAGGATGGGTCAGTACGCATGTGTATTGACTATAGGGCACTCAACAACCTCACGATCAAGAACAGATACCCGCTGCCGCGGATCGACGATCTATTTGACCAGTTGAGCAGAGCTCGGGTATTTTCCAAGATTGATCTGAGGTCGGGATATCACCAGGTGAAGGTGAAGAGGGAGGATATTTCCAAGACCGCTTTCAGGACGCGGTATGGACAGTTCGAGTTTTTGGTTATGCCGTTTGGGCTAACCAATGCACCAGCAGTGTTTATGAACCTTATGAACAAGGTGTTCCATGAGTATTTGGATCAGTTTGTAGTGGTATTTATTGATGATATCTTGATATATTCCAAGACTGAGGAGGAGCACGAGGAGCATCTGCGGATAGTGCTGGAGATTCTCAAGAAGGAGCAGCTTTATGGAAAACTCTCCAAGTGTGAGTTTTTCTTGGACCGGGTGGACTTCTTGGGGCACGTGGTGACTGGAGATGGTATCTCAGTTGACCCCAAGAAGATTGTAGCAGTCGAGGCATGGGCAGCGCCGACTTCAGTTACAGAGATCAGGAGCTTCCTGGGGCTGACAGGGTATTACCGGAGATTTGTGCAGGATTTCTCCCGGGTTGCAGAGCCGTTGACACGGTTGACCCGGAAGGATGCTGAGTATGTTTGGTCAGAGGAGTGTCAGGCAGCTTTTGATGAGTTGAAGAAGCGGCCGACGACAGCTCCGATTCTGACGTTGCCTTCAGGATCAGGTGGATTCACTATTTATAGTGATGCTTCAGGGAAGGGACTGGGTTGTGTGTTGCAGCAGCACGGGAAGGTAATTACCTATGCTTCCAGGCAGTTACGTCCCCATGAGAAGAATTACCCTACCCACGACCTGGAGCTGGCAGCAGTGATTTTTGCTTTGAAGCTGTGGAAGCATTATCTATACGGAGAGAGGGTGGAAATCTTCACAGATCACAAGAGCCTTAAGTATGTGTTCACTCAGAAGGAGTTGAACATGAGACAGCACAGATGGTTGGAGTTGATGAAGGACTTCGACATTGCACTTCAGTATCAACCAGGAAAGGCCAACGTGGTTGCCGATGCCTTGAGCAGGTATCCGACAGCCATGTGTTTGACCATGGATCGGCATTTACTTGCCGACTTGGAGAGCCTTGGGATTGAGGTGATCGTGCCGGGAGTGCAGATGCAGCTATGGAGAATGCAGATTCAGTTAGACTTGGTGGACAGGATCAAGGCGGCCCAGTTCGAGGATGTGGCTTTGCAGAGTATCAGAGAGCAGATCAGTATAGGAGTGGGGGATCCTGAGTTTTCACTTGCAGAGGATGGTATCCTGAGGCACGGTGCCTGGTTATGTGTGCCTAGCGGGGAGCTCAGAGAGCAGATTATGCAGGAGGCCCACAGATCTCAGTACTCTATACACCCGGGTGCCAACAAGATGTACCGAGATCTGCGGAAGCATGTATGGTGGTCAGGAATGAAGCGGGAGGTGTCCCACTTCGTGGCTAGGTGCTTGGTCTGTCAGCAGGTCAAGGCAGAGAGACAGAGGCCCGGTGGATTGTTGCAGCCGCTGCCCATTCCCGAGTGGAATGGGAGCATATCACGATGGACTTCGTATCAGGATTGCCGCGTACTCCAGGAGGGAAAGACGCGATTTGGGTCATCGTGGACAGGTTGACCAAGTCGGCCCACTTCTTGCCATTTAAGGTGGGTACGTCTACAGAGAGGCTGGCGGAGACATATATGCGGCAGATAGTCAGGATCCACGGAGTTCCGGTCAGCATCATCTCAGATCGGGATAGCCGTTTTACTTCCCATTTCTGGAGGAGTCTGCAGACCAGCTTGGGCACTCAGCTCAAGTTCAGTACTGTATACCACCCCCAGACGGACGAACAGTCGGAGCGGACTATTCAGACCCTTGAGGATATGCTACAGACGTGCGTCTTGGACTTTGGAGGTTCCTGGGAGGATCATCTTTATTTGGTGGAGTTTGCCTATAACAATAGTTTCCAGGCCAGCATCGAGATGTCACCTTTCGAGGCTCTGTACGGGCGTAGGTGCCGTACACCCTTATCCTGGGATGATGTTGGTGAGCGAGCTTTGCTAGGGCCAGAGATGATTGTGGATGCGGCCGAGAAGGTGAAGCTCATCAGGGACAGACTTCGCGTGGCGCAGGACAGACAGCGGCATTGGGCCGATAGCTACCGGAGACCCTTGGAGTTTGAGGTACAGATTAGAGTAGGATTAGATTTAGGTTGTTGTTTGTGATTTTTGATCATGTTGTTTATTATATTAATTGAGACATTGCTTGTGATTAGGTCGAAGACCAGGTTTTCTTGAGGATATCTCCGACTCGTGGTACGATACGTTTTGGTGGAGGCGGGAAGCTTAGCCCGCGCTTCATCGGCCCTTTCGTTATCAGCGGGAGAGTCGGTGACGTGGCTTTACAGGCTAGACTTGCCGCTTGCACTTGTGGGGGTCCACAACGTATTCCATATATCACAGTTGAGACGGTACGTGGCTGACACTAGCCATATGCTCGATCATTCGAAGATTGAGGTGGGTCCTTCTCTCAGCTATCCAGAGCAGCCAATGGAGATTCTGGATCGACGGGAGAAGGTCCTGAGGAACCAGGTGATACCCTTGGTACGCGTCGCATGGAGGCATCATTCTCCAGGAGAGTCTACCGGGGAGCGGGAGGATGAGATGCGCGAGCGGTACCCCTATCTTTTTGGACCGTGAAGTATACTTTCTATCCTTCTCATCAGTTGCATTTCGCCTTTCGATTTCGAGGACAAAATTCTTTTAAGGAGGGTAGATTTGTCATTACCACAATTCTAGTTTGAGGGTAAATTTGTCATTTTTTGGGTAAATAAAATTTATTAGTATTAATTAGAATTTATGGGAATTTTTAGAAATTATTTTGGATTTATTTGGACTAGTTTGATTTTTTGACTAGTTTTGACTCATGTAGACCAACCTAGGAACTAACCATAGTTAGTTGGGCTTGGTTAGGTCAAGTGACCCTAGTCTAACCTAGTGTGACTCAAGTTAGTGGTTAGTGATTCATTAGAACTTGAATTAGGAATGTAGAAATCAAGTGATTTGATAAATGGCTTGTGATTACACAAGTCATTTTGTGACTAAACTAGATAGGACTAGCTAACCTAGCACAAACCCCACCCTAACCTAACATGGCCGGCCATCCTAGCTGAACCTAGGGATTCCCCCATTATAAATACTCTCCTAGTTTTTAGGGCTAGCCTCTTTTAAGGTTCTTTCAAAAGTTCTAAGGAAAGAGGTGTGTCCCATCTTCCAAAAATCCTTAAAAATCCATTTTAAATCCTTTTTCCTTCAAACCAATTTCATTAAGACCTAAATTTTATCCTCTTGCTGCTGGAATAATTTGGTTACAGGAAGAAACAATTTGGGGGAACTTGGTGGCTTGAGGAGTTCATTGCATTTGAGGACTTTTCCACCCATTGTGAATCAATAGGTATAACTCTCAATAACCCATTAAATTCCTGTTTAAATCTATTTTAGGAAGGCCCTAGCCCTACCCCTACTGTAGGATAGGCTAAACCTAGGGTTCGGATTCGTTTCGTGTCCGTATCGGACACGTACCAGTCATGTGTGTTAGGTGTTCGACCAAATGCCTCTGAGAGTTCAACTTTACTGTTTTTAAATTCGGTTTGAATAGGAATGTAGATCTATGTGTGCTCATTGATTTTTGTGAAGACACCATGGTCGTTTTGTGTCCGTGTCGGGTGCAAATCGAGCTGGACACGACTGTGTGCACTGGCTCGGGACTGTTCTTTTTCCCTGCTACTCGAGCATGATTGCTCACTGGACACGACACTATAGCACGAGATTTTCACTGGACACGTTGGGGCAGTGACTGTCAGGACACTCCCCAAGTGGCATGACCTGTGGTGTCGTATCGGACACGCACGGTTGAGTACACGGGTTTTTGCCTGTGTTAGTTCAGCGTGTTTTTGACTCTGATATGCCTGTACCAGTCACGACACAGGACACGTTGACCCAAACCAGGGTGACACAGACCTAGGGGGACCCTAGGCGAACCACCCTGCAAAGGGACTCGACCCAGTTTGTGTCGTGTCGTGCACACGACACGCGTGCACACGTGCACGAGGAATGGCTCTCTGTGTTTTCCTGAAAATAATGTTCTGATTGATTTAATCTTTTAAATGTTTTTAAATGATGTTTAAATGGTTAACTAGTCTCTAAACCTTATGTTAATCTCTGATATGTTAGGATTGTTAGGTTGTATGAGTTGTGGGCTCGAATTGGTTGGGACTGTGGAAATTTTGATACATTGATACATCATTTAGTTTTCTTCAACTGTTAATCCAATTTATCCTTTAATTCAATTGTTTTCCACTGTCTAATGAATCCCACAGAATTGTTGGCCTATGATTAGATGATTTACTTGTTGGAATATGTGTTGGATCCATGTAATTAGGATTTAACTATGAGTTGGGGCTCTCATGTTTAACTGATACAGTTAAACACTGTTTTCTGATAACCCCCTTCCTTCCAGTTTTCTAAATTGAATTTTAGCTGATGTTTCTAACCTATGTAATAGTGTTAATGACTGAGTTCTTAATTTAAACATGTTCCCTATGTGTATTCTTGCTTTGGTTAAAGTTTTGGGATGTGTAATTGGGTTTTTGAATTCAAAATGAGTTTTGCAAAGGGGACTATTTCAGGAAAAACTGGAAGTTATTTCTTTCTTTTTCCTTTTTCCTTCTTAACTGTTGTTTCATTTAATATATGAGTGAAAAGCTGGAAACTAAGTTGCAAACTGATTTTTGGGTTCATATTGAAATGGTTTGAATGTTCTTCATGAGGATGAACTGGGAATTGGTTTAGGATATTTGTGTAAACCTGAGAATAGGAAGGAAGGGAACTGTCTTTTAATTTCTGAGTTGATCCCAGATTTGGTGTAACCTAGTATAGGCCATGATATTACTTGCTGTACACATTCTTGTATTTCCTGTTAACATGACACACACATTCCTCTTTATGTTGTATTGCCTGCAAACAGTATACACTGTTTTCCTGTGAGCCTTATCACACACCACACAAACACATATTTCTTCACTGTTTGGGTTTCTGTACACCTGCACACCCACACACATAATTCCTCCCTGTTTTATGTTTCCTGCACATTACTTCATCACACACACACATTTTTTCCTCTCCTTACTGTTTCCTGTACACAAGCTCACTCACTGTTTGCCTAATATAGGTCACTGATTTTTCCTTACTGTTTTTGGCCTAGCACATGCACACACCCACTGTCCTCATCACAGTTCACACACACACACACACCAGTATCACACACATTCACAGTGGACACATAGCCTTGTCTATTCCCCTATCTATATGCATAGGCATATATATATATATTGTAATGTCAATATGATGTTGTGTGGGTTACACATATAGTCCATAGGTTATAATTTCCAAGTTATATTATATAGGGATACATGTGTAGGCATATATATGTGTAGATGTGATATTGTGTGAATGTATATATATCTATATATATATTTCCCTTGTTAGCTAGTATAGGTTGGAATAGCCTAGTTTAGACTCAACTAGACTTGGTTGACCTAGTTGACTTCTAGGGTTGACCAGAGTTGACCAAGAGTTGACTTTGGCTTAGATTGATCTAGAATCATGTAGAATGCATAGTAGGACTCCATTATACTATTCTGGACTTGTTGTGACTTGTGCTGTTCTGATTAGGAGCCAGACACCACTCCTTGGACAGTACGATTCATATCGGACACTCAGATACAGGCGAGTACATTCTCTGATCATTTCATATCCTGCTTAGAATTATTTCCTGTAGTAGATTACTTTACTTGTACTGTCACGATGGTCACACGGATTGGTACTATATGGATCCTTTCTTGAGATGTTATCCTTAGGGAGCATCGGGTACTGCATGTTCTGTGCGTTTCACTTACATGGCGTATCACTATGCTTCATTGGTTCCTTGATCACTTACGACATATACTCTTATGATCGTAGAGTCTTCCTGGAATCCCTATCCCATTTATGGGTCTACTATGTATCACCTTCGGGGTCTATCACCTTCGGGGTTTGTTACATAGCATCATATAACATAACCTGGCTGGATCCTTGTGTATTGATTGGGGGTACGGGAGAGTATAAGTGGACATGTGAATAATACACCAGTAGTTTCTTATCAGAATTATTCCTTAGTGTCTTATCAGAATCATCCCAGGCCATTTACATGTTCATGATTGTACTCTGACTCACTAGTCACTGCTAGTTCTCTATGTATAGTAGATATTTCTATTACAGTTCTCTCTCTGTTTACATACTGCACTTCTTTCAGTACTTGTATCTTACTTTACTGCATGTTTATATTTTCTAACCTGCTATGAATTGTTGAGATGTACTGTGCTCGCTCCTGTCCTGACTGGACCTGTTGAAAATATTACAGAGGACGAGAAGGAGGCCTGCCTGGACACCTACTACGGGGCAGCCTTAGATGACACCTGTGAGCTGGACCCTCAGGAGGATCCAGCAGTAGCTGAGGACTTTCCCCCGACTGCCTAGACTAGATAGTTAGGCTATTATCTTTATGTAGTTGGATCATGTTCTAGTTAGACTCTATTTTGGAGATCCGTTTTGTATATATTCTTTTATCTGAGACCTTGTATTGCTGGGATTATCTTAGACTACTGTTTTATCTATTGTATTTCCTTGAGTTCCATTTCATATCGTGCTATCTCTTCCTTAGTTGTGATTGCGTTCTATTACTATGTTACCCCGTTCGGGGAGTATAAACTGTTTAGATATATACTGCTAGATGTTGTGACCTAGGACAGCGTTCTACCGCCGACACTGCGGCGTAGGCTGGACGTACCTACATCTCGTGCCCTTACTCTAGGGTGCGGGTCGTGACAACCCTTCACTCAAACTGATGTCTCACACGGTCATTGCACTCTCAGTGTTATCATCTCTTTCCCAAAACCAAGATCAAACCTTCTATCATTTGAGACCCCTCGACAACCCATGGTTGCGAGCATTCTTTCTATCATTTAAGACCCCTCGACGACCCACGGTCGCGAGCATTCTTTCCATGTTACCATATCATTTCATTCGTTCAATGCCTATTCAATAATCCTTTCTCCAAAACTCATTCAATCAACCGTGGTTCATGCCCTAGACACTAAGTCCGTGCACCGTGCCTTAAGCCGACTTCCGATCTACGCAACGCTATCACCCAAGTCATACTTTATATGAGGGGCCTTGGGATCGTGGGACTATTTAACCTGACAACCGCAGAATGAGTGGGACAATACTTGGAACGACTTAGGTCGACCGACATAACTTTGCCTAACTTACTCAAGCCTACAACTTAACGAGCAAAGGCCGTGTGAAGCCTTGCCTCGATGGAACGTGACGTACACGCGTTCAACTTTGAATGACCAAGTCGTTTGGGTGCCTAGACTTATGGCACAAGCTGTGCAACGCAACCTAACTCATGGGGCAAGCCAAGGCTATGCCAAGCCTTGGACTATAGGACCGTGCATGCTTTATGAAGCATTTATGCGGGCGACGCCTATGACTTAGGCTACGTTCATAACTTCGACAACTCAAACAAACTTTCCTTCTCCCGAGCCACGGGACGAAGGATCGAGTGTCATTTCCAAAGCACGCCGTGCACCGATTCTATGTCGACTGTTGAACCTTTCCATATTCTAACTCCATTCGACCCTTCGGGATTACTCTCTTTAGCTATGTGGATTCATCTCTTTTATTATTAAGCCTACTTGTGCAAGTTGAAAATATACGATTTATTACGTGAAGGCAAAGATGAGGCGAGTTCACCGAAACTACCCCACCTGAGCGAGCGGTCGCCTTGACCGAGCGATGTCTCCGAGTAGCCGTTACAAGGCTAATTCCGAACGCCGTTGGCGTTTCGATTCCTCCGATTGACAGAGCGGGACGGGGTACTACACGAGCTTGGGTAGAAAACCATGTACTATCAATTTGGTTTGACCTTAGGATGGGGTCAGTGTTGATATTATTGTTTGGGAACTATGATTCCAATACTAACGGAAAGATATAGCCTAGCGGTTAGGAAGACGTCCGAGTACGAAGTGGTAGGATTGTGGAGGCACCACCTGCGAGCTCCGTTGACATGTACGTATATCAGGGATGCCCGAATATGTGCACGATCCGACTCAAGTGGTGATGGCGGATTCACTATCACGATGCTTGGCTAAAATGCATGTATTTTGGGGACGCCTAGAATATGTGCACGATCCAACTAAGTGATACGTTGAATCAAGTGAGACTTGAGGAATAGAAAAGTGTCAAGGATTTTGAAATCGTATTGAAGGAAAGATTGAGAGTAGCACGAGCGTGGCTTGGATTTGGGAAACGCATAGACGTAGTGTGCGAAAGTTCTTGAATGTTGAATAAATGATAAATCGATAAGAGTACTCAGTTAGTTTCGAGGACGAAACTTTTTCTGAGTGGTGTATGATGTAGTTCCCCGTCCCGCTCAGTCAATCGGAGGAATAGGAACGCCGACGGCGTTCGAACTTAGGCTTACAACGGCAACTCGAAGACATCATTCAGGTGGGGTAGTTTCGGTGAACTTGCCTCATCTTTGCCTTCACATAATAAATCGTATATTTTCAACTTGCACAAGTAGGCTTGATAATAAAAGAGACGAATCCACATAGCAAAAGAGAATAATCCCGACGGGTCGAATTGAGTTAGAATATGGAAAGGTCCAACGGTCGGCTTAGAGTTGGTGCACGGCGTGCTTTGAAAATGACACTCGATCTTTCGTTCCGTGGCTTGCGAGAAGGAAAGTTGGTATTCGCCGAAAAGCTAAGAGTTAGCCAAATTCATAGGCGTCGCCCGCACAAATGCTTTATAAAGCATGTACGATCTCATCGCCCAAGGCGTAGCTTAGCCTCTGCTCGCCCGACGGGTTAAGTTGTATTGCACGGCTTGCGGCATAAGTCTAGGCACCCCAAATAACTTGGTTGTTCAAGTCGATCGCATGCACGGCACGTTCCCACGACGCAAGGCTTGACGCAGCCTTTACTCGTCAAGTTGTTGCAAAAGTAAGTTAGGTAAGTTACGTTAAGCTATCAGGAGTAGTAGCAAGCACGACCCTACTAGTTCTACGGCTGGGTGTATCCATATAGTCTTACAGTCTCAAGGCCCGTCACATAGAGTATGACTTGGGTGGTGGTGTCGCATAGGCTTAAGGCACAATGCACGGACTTAGTGTTTAAGGCACGAGCCACGGTTGATTCAAAAGTGAGTTTAGAAAATTTCACCCCCGTTTTTCGTTCTACGTATTTCCAGTATACGTATACGAAATCCTGACATATATTTTTATTTTCCTGCCTGGCTAGCTAATTTCAGTTTAATCTTGATGAGGTTCATCATAGCATGTAATGGTTTAACTTGGTTTATTTTGGGATGGCTTGGTTTATTCTTTGGTTCATCATGTTAAACCCACCACCTTTCCCCTTTATAACCCACCTAACTTTTCTCTCTCCTCCACTTTCTCATTAACTCTTCTTCCTTCTCCATTAAACCCACCACCAACCAAGAACATCCCTTAGGCAAGTGCAACTTGCTTCCATAAGAGAGCCCATTTTTATTGTTCCATTAGCTTCTCCTCATGTTTCTAAGACACATTAGAACTTGTCATTTTTCATTTTGAGGCTTTGATTTTTGTAGATCTAGAAATTAATTATTTTTGGATTTTGGTAGTTTTGATCTATCAAACTTCTTTGTTTTCAAGTTTTGATGGTTCCATATTGTAGAGAATTTTATTCTACCCAATTTTGACCATTGAAAAGTTGGATTTGGACTTGTTTTGACCAAGTTATTGACTTTTGAAGCTTTGGGTTCAAACCATGGAGTTCTTGCTGTTTTGGAGAAGACAGTGAGCAGTACGCGAGCTTTTTAGCTTGCGCCACTGAGCTGCACGCGCTCTTTAGCGCAGCGCAGTCTGACTCATACGCTGCCTTTTGGAAGCGTATGTCTTGCATACGCTGACTTGGGTGACAAGGAGTCGTATGGACCTCATACGCTGTCTTTTGGAAGCGTATGTCTTGCATACGCTGACTTGGGTGATAAGGAGTCGTATGGACCTCATACGCTGACCTGAGCGTATGCTGACCTGAGCGTATGCTGACTGAGCGTATGCTGACCTGAGCGTATGCTGACCTGAGCGTATGCTGACCTGAGCGTATGCTGACTGAGCGTATGCTGACCTGAGCGTATGCTGACCTGAGCGTATGCTGACTGAGCGTATGCTGACCTGAGCGTATGCTGACTGAGCGTATGCTGACCTGAGCGTATGCTGACCTGAGCGTATGCTGACTGAGCGTATGCTGCCTGAGCGTATGCTGACCTGAGCGTATGTTGACTTGAGCGCAGCCTGATGTTTAGGTGCAACTAGACCTAACCCTACTTGCCTTGCATGATTAGTGACCCGCCGTGGTGCACTCTTGACAAGTAATTTAACATGATAATTCTTGATGGTGGTCCGTTGTGACGCACCCTTGCCTTGATAAGTAATCTTGATAAGCAACCCGACATGATAACCGTGATACGCTGTTGTGACGGCTAACCTGACATGCTAAGTGAATTCTTGACACCGTGGATGATTGTATCGAATATGCTTGTATAAGCAACCAGTCTTGTCTCGCATCATGTCTAGGACATGTATCCTTGGTTACCACGGTCAGGGATTCATACCGAATCTGACTAGGTTAATGACAAGATTGATCAAGTAGAGCATATAGAGAGGTATTCCGGCTACAAGCAATCCCGTTATCTGGGCGCCTTCCTTGATGGACTTGTAGCCTACCGACGAGTATGGCACATTTCCAGCTCACTGTTATGTGGGGCACTACATAAAATGATTACTATGCACACCGTCATGTGTTGCATCCAAGTCACCTAACAAGGCATGATAACTCTCAGCTTGAACCTTGCGTCTGGATAACCTGGATAGTCTGCAGGGCTTGTGGCCGTAGGCGTTCCTCATTGCATCCTGCTAGTAACTAAGCTTGTGATAACCCTAGTTAGTTAAGTATCAAGCCGTATTCTTTGCTTGGCCGTGAATGATGGATGGAGTTCTATCTTGTTTAGTCTTGCCTAGATCCAGTTCATGGATAACTCCGGACATGCTTGTTTATGCTCTACGTTATCGATAATTGGTTCGAGGCTAAGTTCTGTTCAGGTGAAGGGTTACAACCCCGGTCCTTGTCTGGTTTACGGGTTGTAACTTGGGTACCGAAATAGTCCTCTAGTTATCTTATCGTTTATCATCCTGTTTTCTTTAACTCATGCCTTATGTTATTTCACCTATGATTTATGTGCTGACATGCTAATTTTAGTTCTTAAGTAAAGCCTCCTTTGTGGCACTTGCTCTTTCTGGGGTCTGACCCAGCTGGTTTTGTATGGCTAGATTTCGGAGCAGCTACCGAGGATCTCCCAACTTTTCTGCCAGATGGTGAACACTAGAAGGAATCCCGACAACGAGTGGATTTTTATTTTGCTTTCCCACTCCCTTGTAAAAATATTCTTTTGAGGCGTTTAGCCGCCGAGCAAGTGTTAGCTCGTTTGCAACTCTACTTACTGTCTGCCTACGGGCTGTAGCATGATTGACAAATCCTAGGGTTGATCATGTATGACTTAAACTCTTGCTAGTCTTCGTATTTTGTATGACTAGCTTCATGATCATCTGAATATGTAATGTATGGGACGCCTTACTTTGTATGTCTGATGATCTACCATCTTGTTATATCTACTTGTTGCTTAAGATTGAGACACTAGGCTTGTTATTGACCTTAAGAGACTGATGGCTTGTAGTAAACCCTCATGCATCTAGACAGCCATGACCGTATTGCGGTGTGAGATTCACTTCAATATACGTAGCTGGCTATGTCTGTCCCCCGCTCTCCAGTATTCTGGTTCTGGGGCGTGACACGGTTTAAGTGGTAGCCCATGCAGGTCTTGTAAATCAAGATGTGTGAGGGTTTACCGGATAGATGTCTCAATCAGCACTCGTCTTTGATCTCTACTCGTGCCTCCTGATCTTTAAGAATCCTTGACCTGATCATATGTTTGTGTCCTCGATCTATCATGGTCCTTTCTTATTGTTCTCCATGTCGTTTTTTCAGCGACCTTGTTCCTGGTCCTACCGATCAGCAAGGCGGAGCACCTCCAGTGGACCAGCAGCAACCTGGAGACCAAGCCCAACACTCTGGAGTGGCCTCCCGAGTCATGCATTCCGGGGACCCCGAGCCCCCAGTTCAGCCAGTCCAGCCTGCAGAGCCTGACGATGGCACCTTGGTGGGTCTCATCAGGACATTGCTTTCGTCACAAGATCGTTGGGGCGATGCCCTGTACCAGGCGGTACAAGATGCCATGGGCCGTGTTGGTTATCAAGGGAACAGTGCGGCTAGCAGTTTCAAGCGCCTCAACCCTCCCTTCTTTGATGGGAGTGAAAATGCTTTTGCAGCTGATGCGTGGCTCCAGGACATTGAGATTATCTTAGATGCAGCCAAGACTCCAGAAGGAGAGAAGGTAGCTGTGGTACGTCTACAGTTATTGGACCTAGCCCGCACTTGGTGGGCGATGATAGCGGTTGGATTGGCAACGCCTGTTCCGTAGGCGGTATTCAGTGACAAGTTTCAGATCAAGTACTTCGATGCTGTGGCTCGGCATAACTTACAGACGAAGTTCACCAATCTTAGGCAGATGAGCAGGACGGTTGATGGATATGTGGTCGAGTTTTCAAGACTGAGTCGGTTTGCTCCCACTTTGGTGGCAACCGAGTTTGATCGAGCGCAGCGGTTCCAGCAGGGACTCCACCTAGAGATCATTCTAGCAGTGGAGAAGTTTGAGCATCAGACCTTTGATGCTGTTTTGCGGGCAGCTAAGAGGCATGAGTATACCTCACAGAGAATTGTAGACAGAACTGGAGGACGGAAGCGGTCCCATGGTCAGATGATCCAGTCTTCAGCCCCAGTCCCGGCAGCTAGGGCTTTGACAATTGGAGCTCCGAGGAGGGCAGCATCAGTTATGTCGGTTCAGCATTCGACTCCGACGTATCCTCAGCAGCAGAAGCGGAGGCAGTCTTCCACAATGGGTTGCACTCATTGTGGGAAGCCAGGACATGTAGTGTCAAAATATCGCCGAGCACAAGGATTGTGTTTGGCTTGTGGGGCACCGAATCACATGATAGGGTCCTGCCCACAGAGAGCCGGTTCATCCTCATCGGCCCAGACTAGTCCCTCAGTGAGGGGACCAGCACCAGTACAACAGCAGCAGTATCAGCCTCCGAGGCCATTGCCGCCTCAGGCTCAGGCATTCCAGCAGCAGCGACCGCAACAGTATGCCCAGGTCCAAGCTCAGGTTCGGAACCGCTAGAGAGGTTTCCAGCAGAGAGGACCAGCACCCAGAGGGCACGGTCAAGTGATGGCTTTGACCGTAGAGGAGGAGTTGGCATCAGGTAAGGTGGTGGCAGGTACCATTCTCGTCAACTCTTTTCCTGCATCAGTATTATTTGATTCAGGTGCATCATATTCATTTATGTATGCACGATTCGCGACACGGATAGGACTGGAGCCCGAGTCATTATCAGTAAGGCTCAATATACTTACTGGTAACGGACTTGTGGGTGTAGATAGGGTATTTTCCTCGTGTCGAATCGTAGTTAGCGGTAGAGAGTTTCCGGCTAGGTTGATAGAGTTTCCGATGGCCGATTATGATGTAGTCCTAGGAATGGATTGGTTGAGGGACCAGTATGCTAGAATAGATTGCCATGTTCCCGGTGAGCCAAAGTTTTCATTTTCTCGAGGCAGAGTAGAACCGTCTTCCCCAGCATTGCGGATGGCCGTAGCAGCAGCAGTTCTGTTTTCCAGAGTTGTAGAAGAGTTTCCTGACGTATTTCCCGAAGAGCTTCCAGGCATGCCCCCAGAGAGAGAGATAGAGTTCACTATCGACTTGATTCCAGGGACGGCACCAGTGTCAGAGAGAGTCTATAGGATGGCACCATCAGAGTTGGAGGTCCTGTACAAGATGATTGAAGAACTTAGAACCAAAGAATTCATTCGTGCTAGCGGATCACCTTGGGGAGCTTCGATGCTTCTTGTAAAAAAGAAGGATGGTACGTCAAGATTATGTGTTGATTATCGTACCTTGAACTCTGTAACAATTAAGAACAGATATCCTTTACCAAGGATAGATGATTTATTTGATCAGCTCAAGAGAGCGGCAGTATTCTCGAAGATTGACTTGCGGTCAGGGTACCATCAGATCAGAGTCAGAGAGCAGGACATTCCGAAGACAGCATTCAGATCGAGGTATGGACATTGGGAGTTCCTTGTTATGCCATTTGGAGCGACCAATACGCCGGCCGTATTCATGGACCTCATGAATCGTATCTTCATGTCCTATTTGGACCAGTTCGTGATAGTGTTCATAGACGACATCTTAGTCTATAGCGAGAACGAGGCAGAGCATGAACAGCATCTTCGTGTAGTTCTTCAGATTCTCAGAGAGCACCAGTTGTACGCGAAGTTCAGTAAGTGCGAGTTTTGGTTGGATCGTATCTCGTACTTGGGTCATATCATCACCAGAGGTGGAGTGGAAGTTGATCCCCAGAAAATAGTGGCTATAGAGACATGGCCAGTACCTAGCACCGTTGCAAAAGTTCGGAGTTTCCTCGGATTGGCCGACTATTACCGACGCTTTGTGTCAGACTTTGCTCGGATTTCAGCATCACTGACGCAGTTGACCCATAAGGATGTACAGTTTGCTTGGACAGCAGAGTGTCAGAGTTCATTTGAGAAGTTGAAGCGGAGATTGATGACGGCCCCCATTCTCACTCTTCCCGACGGGACGGAGGGATTTTCAGTTTATTGCGACGCATCCGGCAAGGGATTAGGATGTGTCTTGATGCAGCATGGTAAGGTAATCGCTTATGCATTACGTCAACTTCGTGACCATGAGAGGAATTACCCAACCCATGACCTGGAGTTAGCAGCCGTAGTTTTTGTATTGAAACTTTGGAGACATTATTTGTATGGAGATCGGGTGAAGATTTTCACCGACCACAAGAGTCTGAAGTATGTGTTTACCCAGAAGGATATTAATATGCGTCAGAGGAGATGGCTAGAGCTACTTGTGGATTATGACATCAGCTTGCAGTATCATCCTGAGAAGGCCAACGTGGTAGCAGATGCATTGAGCAGGAGAGCCGGAGTTTATTTTCTAACGGCGCAGCCAGAGTTGTTAGCAGATATTCAGAAGATGGGTATTGAAGTTGTTCTTCCTTCCAGTGTGGCATTGATGGCCAGTATGCAAGTTCAGTCCAGTATAGTTGAGAGGATCAAGTTAGCTCAGTCCACAGACTCTAAGCTTCAGCGGCTTAGGACAGAATGTGTGGCAGGACAGAGACCAGAGTTATGGAATCATGAAGATGGTACACTCCGATATGAGAGGCGTCTTTGTGTACCCAGTGGTGATATCAGACAGGAGATCATGGCAGAAGCCCACAGTTCTCAGTATTCCATTCACCCCGGCGGTACGAAGATGTATCGTGATATTCGGCAGTATTTTTGGTGGAATAGCATGAAGAGGGAGATAGCCCGGTTTGTCTCTCATTGTTTAGTTTGCCAACAAGTTAAGGTCGAACATCAGAGACCAGCTGGACTTCTTCAACCTTTACCGATCCCAGAATGGAAATGGAAGCACATTACCATGGATTTTGTAACTGGATTACCTAGATCCCCAGCTGGGAGAGATGCCATCTGGGTTATAGTTGATCGTCTCACGAAGGTAGCTTATTTTCTTCCTTTCAGAATCGGTCAGTCGACGGATCAACTTGCAGAGATGTACCTCAGGTATATAGTCAGATTGCATGAAGTGCCAGTCAGTATTGTGTCCGACAGAGATTCAATATTCACCTCGCACTTTTGGCAGAGTCTTCAAGAGAGTTTGGGGACTCATCTCAAGTTCAGTTCAGCCTACCATCCGCAGACAGATGGCCAGTCAAAACGTATGATCCAGACTCTTGAAGACATGCTGCGGTCATGTACACTCGACTTCGGTGGTTCGTGGAAAGATCACCTGCATCTCGTAGAGTTCTCGTACAATAACAGTTTCCAGGCTAGTATCCAGATAGCACCTTTCGAGGCCTTGTACGGCAGAAAGTGCAGATCTCCTTTAGCTTGGGACGATATTGGTGAGAGGCAAATGCTTGGACCAGAGATGGTGATGCGGACTATTGAGGTGGTCAGACAAGTCGAAGATCATCTTCGAGTTGTCCAAGATTGCCAGCGTCATTGGGCCGATTCTCATCGACGTCCCCTTAAATTTTCTGTCGGCGACCACGTATTCCTTAGGATCTCGCCTAACCGTGGCGTCATTCGATTCGGCGTGCGGGGAAAGCTCAGTCCTAGGTATATAGGACCGTTTAATATTCTAGAGCGAGTAGGTGATGTATCCTATCGTCTCGCTCTTCCGCCGTCGTTACGTGAGGTACATGATGTCTTCCATGTATCCCAATTACGACGGTATATCCCGGATCTGAGTCATGTCCTTGATCATTCGGAATTGGTTGTTGGTACCAACCTTTCGTATGAGGAGAGACCCGTGTCCATATTGGACCGGAGGGAGAAGATACTCAAGAACAAGACTATCAAGTTAGTCCGTGTTGTTTGGGGTTATCACTCTTTGGGTGAGTCAACATGGGAGCGTGAGGATGATATCCGATCGCGATATCCCGACCTGTTTGACTCGTAAGGTATAATGTCTTTCTTATGCCTTATGCTTAAGTTCCTTGCTTGCATGAATGATTGCTTGATTGACTGCTAGTCCTATATTGAATGCAATTGATATAGCTTGCTCGACATCTCTAGCCTCTTGATTAAATTCTGAGGATGGAATTCTTTTAAGGTGGGTAGAGTTGTCACCCCCGTTTTTCGTTCTACGTATTTCCAGTATACGTATACGAAATCCTGACATATATTTTTATTTTCCTGCCTGGCTAGCTAATTTTAGTTTAATCTTGATGAGGTTCATCATAGCATGTAATGGTTTAAATTGGTTTATTTTGGGATGGCTTGGTTTATTCTTTGGTTCATCATGTTAAACCCACCACCTTTCCCCTTTATAACCCACCTAACTTTTCTCTCTCCTCCACTTTCTCATTAACTCTTCTTCCTTCTCCATTAAACCCACCACCAACCAAGAACAACCCTTAGGCAAGTGCAACTTGCTTCCATAAGAGAGCCCATTTTTATTGTTCCATTAGCTTCTCCTCATGTTTCTAAGACACATTAGAACTTGTCATTTTCCATTTTGAGGCTTTAATTTTTGTAGATCTAGAAATTAATTATTTTCATATTTTGGTGGTTTTGATCTATCAAACTTCTTTGTTTTTAAGTTTTTATGGTTCCATGTTGTAGAGAATTTTATTCTACCCAATTTTGACCTTTGAAAAGTTGGATTTGGACTTGTTTTGACCAAGTTATGGACTTTTGAAGCTTTGGGTTCAAACCATGGAGTTCTTGCTGTTTTGGAGAAGACATTGAGCAGTGCACGAGCTTTTTAGCTTGTGCCACTGAGCTGCGCGCGCTCTTTAGCGCAGCGCAGTCTGACTCATACGCTGCCTTTTGGAAGCGTATGTCTTGTATACGCTGACTTGGGTGACAAGGAGTCGTATGGACCTCATATGCTGCCTTTTGGAAGCGTATGTCTTACATACGCTGACTTGGGTGACAAGGAGTCGTATGGACCTCATACGCTGACCTGAGCGTATGCTGACCTGAGCGTATGCTGACTGAGCGTATGCTGACCTGAGCGTATGCTGACCTGAGCGTATGCTGACTGAGCGTATGCTGACCTGAGCGTATGCTGACCTGAGCATATGCTGACTGAGCGTATGCTGACCTGAGCGTATGCTGACTGAGCATATGCTGACCTGAGCGTATGCTGACCTGAGCGTATGCTGACCTGAGCGTATGCTGACCTGAGCATATGTTGACTTGAGCGCAGCCTGATGTTTAGGCGCAACTGGACCTGACCCTACTTGCCTTGCATGATTAGTGACCCGCCGTGGTGCACTCTTGACAAGTAATTTAACATGATAATTCTTGATGGTGGTCCGTTGTGACGTACCCTTGCCTTGATAAGTAATCTTGATAAGCAACCCGACATGATAACCGTGATACGCTGTTGCGACGGCTAACCTGACATGCTAAGTGAATTCTTGACACCGTGGATGATTGTATCGAATATGCTTGTATAAGCAACCAGTCTTGTCTCGCATGATCATGTCTAGGACATGTATCCTTGGTTACCACGGTCAGGGATTCATACCGAATCTGACTAGGTTAATGACTAAATTGATCAAGTAGAGCATATAGAGAGGTATTTCGGCTACAAGCAATCCCGTTATCTGGGCGCCTTCCTTGATGGACTTGTAGCCTACCGACAAGTAGGGCACATTTCCAGCTCACTGTTATGTGGGGCACTACATGAAACGATTACTATGCACACCGTCATATGTTGCATCCAAGTTACCTAACAAGGCATGATAACTCTCAGCTTGAACCTTGCGTCTGTATAACCTGGATAGTCTGCAGGACTTGTGGCCGTAGGCGTACCTTATTACATATTGCTTGTAACTAAGCTTGTGATAACCCTAGTTAGTTAAGTATCAAGCCGTATTCTTTGCTTGGCCGTGAATGATGGATGGAGTCCTATCTTGTTTAGTCTTGCCTAGATCTAGTACATGGATAACTCCGGACATGCTTGTTTATGCTCTACGTTATCGATAATTGGTTCGAGGCTAAGTTCTGTTCAGGTGAAAGGTTACAACCCCGGTCCTTGTCTGGTTTACGGGTTGTAACTTGGGTACCGGAATAGTCCTCTAGTTATCTTATCGTTTATCATCCTGTTTTCTTTAACTCATGCCTTATGTTATTTCACTTATGATTTATGTGCTGAGATGCTGGTTTTAGTTCTTAAGTGAAGCCTCCTTTGTGGCACTTGCTCTTTCTGGGGTCTGACCCAGCTGGTTTTGTATGGCCAGATTTCGGAGCAGCTATCGAGGATCTCCCGACTTTCCTGCCAGATGGTGAACACTAGAAGGAATCCCGGCAACGAGTGGGTTTTTATTTTGCTCTCCCACTCCCTTGTAAAAATATTCTTTTGAGGCGTTTAGCCGCTGAGCAAGTGTTAGCTCGTTTGCAACTCTACTTACTGTCTGCCTACGGGCTGTAGCATGATTGACAAATCCTAGGGTTGATCATGTATGACTTAAACTCTTGCTAGTCTTCGTATTTTGTATGACTAGCTTCATGATCATCTGAATATGTAATGTATGGAACGCCTTACTTTGTATGTCTGATGATCTACCATCTTGTTATATCTACTTGTTGCTTAAGATTGAGACACTAGGCTTGTTATTGACCTTAAGAGACTGATGGCTTGTAGTAAACCCTTATACATCTAGACAGCCGTGACCGTATTGCGATGTGAGATTCACTTCAATGTACGTAGCTGGCTGTGTCTGTCCCCCGCTCTCCAGTATTCTGGTTCTGGGACGTGACAGAAAAAGGGCTACCAAATGGTCATTTTGAGTTGAATAAAATGATATGGTAACATGGAAAGAATGCTCGCGACTATAGGTCGTCGAGGCGATTTCAGAAGAAGGAAGAATGCTCGCGACTATAGGTTGTCGAGGCGGTCTTAGATTTGAGAAGTATTAAACTTGGTCCTGAAAGACATGGTAACACTAAAGATAGCATGACTGTGTGAGACGTCAGTTTGTGTCGAGTCTTGCATGGTCATGGACAACTTGTCGACAAGGTGGGTCGTTTCCCAGCACGGCAACCCGGCGGCCATGGGACCGTTGCGGCCGATGATTGGAAACGTAATTAGCTGTGTTGGGTACGGGTTAGGTGGGGACTTGCAGTGGGGCTCGCTACTCACGCTGAAAGGGGCACCCGTCTAACAAAAGCTAGAGGAGTCCACGATGGCTCTGGAAGTCAGTGACCAAATTATATAGATGAGTCGGCATGGCGGCAATCCGCGTGTGTGCCTTTGGATTGAGTTGAGTTGTTGAATGTGTATACAGTTAGAATACAAATATTTGGGCTTAAGAATGGCTATAACATAGGCGATGTACTTCGGCACGAGATGTGGCGTCGAGTCTTAAGTTGTCGGCATTTAAGTTGCATAAGTTGGTTGAGTTGTTTAAGTTTAAGTCGGGAAACCGTCGCAAGGCAAAGTTGGCTGAGTGACACTAACATTCACAAGTCTTGATTGGGTCAGTTGGTGATCAAAGTAGCAAGGGCCGCGAGGCGGCGATATGGTTTAGTCATCCTGAGTTGCGAGGTATGGCACGATAGATTCCTAGCACGATAACATGGAAATGGAGCCTCATCGCGTAGTTGCGTCTCTGATTAAGTGCCATAAGGCAAACACGACTTGATAGGGTAACGTCGATGTTGTAAGCACGGGATGATCTTGAAACACGAAATAGGCCAAGACGTCTGTCCTAAAACTGATCCTAAGGCAAGAGTAGAAAGACAATTGATAAGAAGGGACTATGTCGCACAAAGTAAAATAACGTGTCGGTTTTGTAAGTGTGGGCGAGGAGCTCATTCCACCAGTACAGTTGAGTACTGACACCCACATAGTTTACATGTGTAGGCGCAGGTAGAAGCACGTGGCGCGGAGCTCGCTTGGATACGTCAAGGCACGGAGTTTATTGGCGATTCGAAGCGTATGGCCGTATAGATTAAACACTTATACCGGACATAATGTATGGACGTCGCCTTTTGAAGCTTCCGCTGGTTCAAGACTTGTATTGAGAGATGGGAGAGAGCAGAGTGAACTTGTAATGTGAGATGAGTGAGCTTGAAAGTCTTGTAATCTTGGCCTTGTGCCCTATTGTAACCGTTGTTTTCAATATCAATAAAAGAGTATTTTGCAATGACTTGTGTTTTGTTCTAAATTCCGTCGCTATTATTCAATGTCTCTGCTTGGGACTTCTGTGC
The DNA here is from genome assembly GCA_029216955.1 of Iris pallida. NCBI lineage: Eukaryota > Viridiplantae > Streptophyta > Magnoliopsida > Asparagales > Iridaceae > Iris > Iris pallida. Next base: position 13,237,235 of record JANAVB010030817.1, on the reverse strand, counting down.
GACGACCCCATTGCAGCCGCTGAAATCGGCCGTTTTGGAACCCGCCTTGTACGAACGCAATCTAGGCTTGTGCGGCATCACGCCTTAGCGAGGACGATCGCTCCTACGGGAGCGGGGCGTGACACACGATCCCGTCGTTTTGTTCCAACACTCGAATTAGCCAAGGTCATAGGCGTCGCCCGCATGAATGCTTAATAAAGCATGCACGGTCCCGTCGTCCAAGGCTTGGCATAGCCTTCGCATGTCCCGTGGGTTAAGTCGTCATGCACGGCTTGTTGGCTTAAGTCTAGGCACCCAAGAGTTTGTTGTTCAAGTCGACCCCGTGCATAGCTCGTTCCCTCGACGCGAGGCTCGGCGTAGCTTTTGCTCGTCGAGTCGCTGCCGGAATAAGTTAGATAAGATTTATGTTGGGCTATCGAAGCCATTTCTAGCACTGTCCCGCTCTATCTGCGGTTGTCAAGTCGCGTAGTCCCTTGAGAACAAGACTCATCGTATAAAGTATATGACTTGAGCGATAGCGTCGCCTATAGAACCGGGTCTGTCTAAGGCACGAGCTACGGTAGATTTAGTAAAGAGTATGCCACGATCAAAGGAAATCCACGCGACTGGTTGTCGCCTAGATCGGTCCCGCTACTTGGGAGTCTCGCTATGTCTCGACAAGGAAATACGCGAGATCGGTCCCGCTACTTGGGAGTCTCGCTAAGTCTTGATAAGTCTCGCACACGAGATCGGTCCTGCTACTTGGGAGTCTGATTAAGTCCGGATAAATCTTGGCAAGGAATCACACGAGATCGATCCTGCTACTTGGGAGTCTCGATAGAAAGAAGGAAAGAATGATCATGATAAGGAAGGACTTGATAGATCGAGTTTGAGTCTTACATGGTCATTGGACAACTTGTCGACAAGGTGTAGTCTTCTCGAATGATCGCTGGGGCACCGGGATCATGTCAACCCGGGAGAAGCGAGGCGGCTCACGGCAGATGGGTCGACAGAATAGCGACAAACCGCGTGTATGCCTTTGGATTGAATCTAGGACTTGAATCATGTCCAATCGGTAACACAAGGTCTGGGCCTAAGATTGGGCTGTAGCATAGGCACCATGGTAGGCACGATAGATGGCGTCGAGATGTTTATGAAGTCGACATTATGTTTTACAAGTCTTATCTAAGTTGATCTATGAGTCGAACAGGAAGGCCCCAAGGTGGTAGTATGGATAAGTCTTAATAAGTTGCGAGGCACGGCCTCAATCTTGATGCACGAACCTGTCTAAGCAAGGTCTAGAGGCACGACCTGCACGAGTCGTCCCCTTGACGACGTTGGCACGAGATTTGGTCTAGAGGTGTTTTCCATAAAGAAATTCTCTTTATTTGTTGTATTTCTGGGAAAATTACAACTGTAGGAATCCGATCTAGAAGACGATCGCTTTATCCCTTGGACTATGCGAAGAAGAAAAGCTCTCAAAATTTTGACAGTAGATATCAATGTATCTGTACAATGAATGAGAAAAAGAACTCTATTTATAGAGTCAAAAATAATAACCGAAAAGATAACTGTCTTCACAGCCTGTGCTTAGTTGAAAATCACGCAGGATTTAACATACGCAAGGCTGTGAGCAGTTACTGGATGTGACCTGTAACTGTTGGACACATGGCAATCATGCATGAGTCGTGTGCAAGTTACAGGACACGCAGGCGAGAGATCAGTGGCATAGCTGCCACGTACTCCAATTTGATGAAATCCACGCAGACTTGTTGAAGACGAAATCCACGTGAACTCGGTGTAGAAAGCTTCAAAATCCATGCAAACTTGGGGCAGGAAGCTTCAGGATCCACGCAGACTTCGAGGCAAAGAACTCAAAAATCCACGCAAACTTGAGGAAGAAAAACTTCAGAATCCACGCAAACTTGAGACGAAGATCACAAATACACGCAGACTTGAGATAGAACTGCCAGCTGTCTTGATTTGGCGTGTCTCGACTGACACAAAATCTCTGACAGTGATTGCTTTGTCAGTCGCATTAAATGACAAGAAACCCTTTTGGTACGCCAACTTGACGAAGGCTGAGTCTTGCTAAAGAAGATTTCGAAAATCACGCAATAGACGGCGATGATCTCTCGAGTTCTGTGCATACGTGGCATACGAAGAGACATTCTTCGACTGTTGTGTTGTCAGTCATTATGATTCTGACGTATGGCTGAGCTGTCTCTGCGTGACTTCTAAAGGAGATGGCCAGGCAGAACTTAGCGTATCTTTTGTGCTACTTCTTGGATCACTCTGCGTGACTTGTTCTGATCAACTCAGCGTGACTTCATTTTTGAGGCCTACAAAACCCCCTTCAAAGTTTTCGAAAAATGATAAAATATTTTTGAAATACTTTGAAATAGAGATGATGAAATGAGTTAAAGTCACGCTGAGATGACTTAAATGATTTTTCGAAAGTCGAAAAGACTTTGAAGTTCTTCGAAAACACCCGAATGAACCTATTAAATATCATAATGACTCTTCGTTCTCCGAGACTGATTGCGTCCAATTTATGATGGAATATGAACTGTCGACGAGATCTGTTATATAAACAGGAAGAGATTCTCAGTTTTGACATTCATCTCTCAAAAATATGACCCCAAAGGAAGCAGCCGAAGAGGAAGCACGCAAGTTGGGCTTTTGTTCCCATGGTGACCCCACTTTTGGGGGTAAAGAACCCGAACCTGTCGTCATCGAGCTCAAGGACGACTCCACGTAGTTAGCCAAGAATCTCTTGAGCTACTTTGGATTGGATGGCTCGTCTTCTTCTGATGGACGGAGCCTTATGGAGAAGCGTGAAATGCTCGAGATTCTGTTGCATCGCCTGGGAGTTAAGAGCGTAGAGGAGTTAGGCATCAAACTTAGCCGCTCTGGAAAATAGAGCGTAACTTTCTACGCTTTTGTTGCACTTTTCTGTTTTGTCTTTTTGTAAGGCCATCAGTGCCTGTTTAAAGAATGAAGTACAACTTTTGTGTTTGATCTGCGTGCCTTTTAATGAAGAATATTAATTAGCACACTTTGACTGTTTCCAATGTTGCACTGTCTCCCGAAGTACACGTGACACTCATTCCACGTTTTACGAGTGCTACTCACGCGAATCTTTTCCAAGAATAGACCTGCACTTGACCCTTTAAATAAATGGATGAACTCCACACAAACTCATCTTCCCATTCTTCTTCCTCTCTTCTGAGAATGAATTTTCTATGAGAAGAAAATAGGAAAGCCATGTTGTCTGATGTCAGATCTCTGTGCATGCTACCAGACATGTGTCTGTCAATCCTTAGCAGCAAACTCAGCGGTAAGTTCAATATACACGCATCGAATTTTTTGTTTACTAAAAACAAATTCATCTTCCTGAAATGAACAGAATGCATCTGTCTTTGCTTGGCCTTCTGTTGGCTGATTTTTCTTTACTGTTTCTTGCAGAATTTTGGCTGAAAACCTTCTTCAGAACTGGCATTGGTGATGTGGATGCTGTGGAGAATATCCTGCTGACACCAACATCAGGGAGCTCATACGCTTTTGACGCGTACATCAGACAACTCAGAACTCTTCGTGGGATAGAAGGGTCTTCCTTAGATGGTAGGAAGAGCCTTTATATACGAGAGTTGGATGGTGGAGTCAACTCTACTACCGAGAAATCGGGTAGTAGAGTTCCTTTCAAGGGAGAACTAGAAATTGTATCCCAAGGTTGGATACATTCCTGTCTTCCTTGAGAGGTTACCCCCATCCACCAATTGTATTGGCAGCAACACATTTTCATGTTGCCCTACTCTGTGGTTCTCCTCTCGTCTGAGAGAGAAGACCAGAGTTTGATTCCTGCTGGACACCCAGGAATTGCCACAAACAACGAGATTGCCAGAGAAGATCCAAGAAGAAATAGATCTCAGTTGTACATAAGATGAAAATCCAAGATTTGTAATAGATTTCCATTATGATTTGTAGGAAAGTCTAAGAAAATGTAATAGACTTTTTTGTGGTAAAATAAGAATGGAAATGATAATTCTTCTATGCTCAATGATTTGTATTTGTGGATGAATTGTGGACATGATAGATAATAAAATCATCTTTTCTGTTTTAGAGTATATGATATTATCAGAGGTATTATGGACGTGATAATATATAGGAACTCAAAAGAAAATAGATTGATTTCTATGCAGAGGTCAAAACATGACAAATGAGTAAGCAGATTCGGAATTGATTCAGAGGTTGTGAAAACATGATCAATAACGAATCCCCACTTTAATAAATTGATAGAAGATTATGAACGGATGAACCGTTAGGAAATGATGAACAGATGAACTGTCGAGTGGATGTAATAAATGGGATGAACCGTCAAGTATTAATGAATATGTGAAACGTCGGATGAATGTGAGAAATGAATGGATGAATGAATATGTGAAACGTCGGATGAATGAGGAACTTCTGCCTATAAATATAGCAGAAATTTGGCGAGAACGAATACTTTTACTCCTCAACATAAAAATGTCATCTGGAGAAGCATCCAAGAAGACTGAGATAGCCTCAAAGGTTCAGAAAGGCACTGAAGAACGCCCTGCTGGTCCAGCCAAAACGAAGAAGATGGAAACAGGCGAAGGTTCGTCTGCACCCAAGCCACCAAGGGACATTCTGGATTTTTTGCTCGAACCAGGAAGGACTGAAGAAGAGGAAGCCATGAGGATGGCCGCTTGCAAATTCCTCGTGGGTTCTAGCAAGGAGGTTCTCGGCTCTTTTGCTGATCACGTCTTCGAGAAGGACAATAGTGGCCCACGTCCAAAAGTAGAGAAGGATGATAGTGATCTTCCTTAATATCATGTATCATCATTCATGAAAATAAAATAAAAATTTTATTTTTAAACATGAATTTGTCTGATGATTACAAGTATTTACATTTATACATAGTACTTTTTAAGGAATTTGCCATTAATAGGCATCAAAACTTTTCGACCATCCAATTTTGAGAGTTGATAAGCTCCATTTGAGAAAACTTTGCTCACAATATAGGGACCTTCCCACTTTGCGTCAAATTTGCCCTTACTCATATGAGTCATAGTCATAGGACGTCTGACTGTTAGAACAAGTTCTCCTTTTTGATATGATCGAACTCTTGACTTTTTTATTAAAAGCTCTTGAAATTCTAGCTTGATAGAATTCAATATTCTGTTGAGCAGATAATCGCTTTTCATCCAGAGCTTCTAATTCCTGAAGTCGAAGACGATCATTATTTTCTGAGGTAAGTTCATTAGCGATTGCTATCCTTAAAGAAGAAATTTGAATCTCTAATGGAAGAACAGCCTCAGATCCGTACACCAAAGAGAAAGGTGTACACTTAGTAGTATTACGGACTGTAGTGCGATAAGCCCACAAGCATTCACCAAGCTTCTCACTCCAATTTCGTTTGTTGGAAGAAACAAACTTCTTCAAGAGTTTGATGATGGTTTTGTTGAAAGCTTCTGCTAATCCATTAGCGGCAAGATTATATGCGGTAGAAGCCACATTATCAATCCGATGATCGTCGCAGAATCGAGTAAATCTCTGGCTGACGAATTGTGGTCCATTATCATGAATAATGCGCCGAGGGACACCAAATCTATAGATGACATGGTGTTTGATAAAGCTGATAACATTGGACGTCTTAACTTCAGATAAAGGAATGGCTTCGGCCCATTTAGAGAAGTAATCGGTTATTGCGAGAATGAACCGATGACCTTTAGATGACGGTGGATTGATCGGGCCGACAATGTCCATGCCCCAAGCTTCGAAGGGCCATGATGCTGCCGTCGGATGTAGAAATTTCGAGGGTTGATGAATAAAATCTGCATGAATTTGACAAGCTTTACACTTCTTTGCGTATTCGATAGCATCAGATACCATGGTGGGCCAATAATAACCCATACGTCGAATACGGTCTTGAAGTTTTGGTCCTGGCTGATGTGCTCCACAAATTCCATCATGTGCTTCACGAATGATTTGTTGAGCCTCGTCACCGGCAACACATCGAAGGAGTAAACCATCATAAGCTCGACGATATAAGGTCTTTGTTGTATGATTGTAATAGAATCTGAGTGATCGTCGTCTGATAGATGCTGCCTCACTCGGATCATCCGGAAGAATATCATATAATACGAGATCTAAGAAAGGAAGTCTCCAATCTTTATCCGTATTCTGATTCTCAGTCGAGTTACTGAAGATGAATTCCATGCTGGAATCGGATGAAGATGATATCGATTTACGACTGAATCCAAATCCTCTTGTTGTGTTGACGTCATGAGATGTTGATTCTTCAATGTCAACTGGAAGTCCTAGAGTCAGGTTATTTTCAAGATGAAATAATTCTCGATTACTAACAACAATTATTTGTTGCCGTCTGATTGGGATAGCCAGCACCGCTGCAAGATTAGCAAGGGCATCGGCTTCTGTGTTACATGCTCGCCTAACATGTTCAATGAAGAATTCTTCAAACGAAGAAGCCATAGATATAGCTGTTTTATGATAAGGAACCAGATCTTGATGGCGAACTTCATAAGTACCCCTGATCTGATTGACAATGAGTTTAGAGTCTCCATACGCCTCCAAATGTTGAATATTCAGATGTTTAGCGAGTTGAAGACCAATAAGTAATACGTTGTACTCAGCTACATTGTTTGAACACGGCTGATCGAGAGAATAAGCTCTTTGGATGGCAAGACCTTCTGGTGATACAAGAACAATTCCAACTCCAGCGACAATATCGCCATTAGGACCAATTCTTGATGCTCCATCAAAAAATAGACGCCAAGTAGGATCTTCTTCAGCAATTTGATTTGAATCTAGGACTTCATCTGGGATTTCATCATGGAGTTTTAAATTTTCTGGAATTGAGTGAGCCGCCAGAAAATCAGCTAATGCTTGTCCTTTAACTGATTTCTGAGGAATATAGTGTATGTCATACTGAGCAAGTAGGATTCCCCAGTTAGCCAATCGAGAATTCAAAACACTGGGTTTCTTCATCATGATCCGTATAGGATTGATCCTGGAAATGACATGAATAGTCTGGCCAATGATATAATGACGTGTCTTTTGGACAGCAAACATCAAGGTTAGACATTCTTTTTCAACCGGTGAATATCGAGGTTCAGCTCCAGTCATAGTGCGGCTGAGATAATAAATGGCTTGTTCATGGCCATTTTGATTCTTTTGAGCGAGTAATGCACCCAATGAATGACTCATTGCTCGAGTATAGAGGAGGAACGGTATTCCTGAGACGGGAGGTACCAATACTGGAGGGCTCATTAGATATTGTTTTATATCATCGAATGCTTTCTGACATTCATCATTCCAGACAAAAGAGACACCTTTCTTCATAAGTTTGTTGAATGGTCTGCAGCGTCCTGATAAATTAGAGATGAATCTCCTGATATAAGCGATTCTTCCTTGAAATCCTCGTAGCTCTTTTAAGGTGCGTAGAGGACGCATCTCTTGGATGGCTTTGATCTTCTCGGGATCCACGTGTATACCTTTAGAGGTAATGACGAAGCCGAGAAATTTACCACTAGAGACGCCTAAGAAGGACTTAGTAGGGTTCATCTTTAATTGATGCTTACGCATTAGATCAAATATAGCCTTCAAATCTTGGATATGATCCTCCTTTTGTCGACTTTTGACAGCAATATCATCAACATAGCATTCGACTATTTTCTGTAAATGTTCACGGAATATAGTGCTCATAGCTCGTTGATAAGTTGCTCCTGCATTCTTGAGACCGAATGGCATAACTGTATAACAGTATGTACCAATCGGCGTTCTGAAAGAAGTGTGCTTCTCGTCCTCTGGAAACATTTTGATCTGATTGTACCCAGAATACTCGTCCATGAATGACATTCGTTCAAATCCACAGGTATTATCAACCATGACATCAGTGATTGGTAGAAGGAATTCGTCTTTAGGACATGCCGCATTGAGATCGCGGAAGTCTATACAGACTCTGATTTTGCCAGTCTTCTTGAGAACAGGAACTATGGTAGCCACCCAATCAGGATGTTGTTCCTCTCTGATAAACCTAGAGGCCATGAGTTTATTGACTTCAGCTTCAATTGCATCCATGATGTCTGGACGAAATCGTCGCTGTTGTTGTTTTACCGGTTTAGCATTCGACAGGATGTTGAGTTTGTGAGTTGCAATCTGTGGATCAAGACCTGGCATATCTTCATAACTCCAAGCAAAGACATCGATGTAATCACGAATGAGTTTGATCATGTCTTTCTTATCAGTTTCTGAAAGACTTTCACTGATGAATATTGGTTTGGGAGATCCCTCTTCACCAACATCTATTTGAACAAGTTTATCTTCAGTCGGAGATTCTTTTTGCTCGAAACGGAACTTCCATTGATTATCTAATCTTTGGGCCCACTGTTCTGATTCAGGTGAGATTTCAAACTCTTCTTCGTCTTCATCACTTTCTTCAGAATGGTCAATGGAAACCATATTGGAAGACAGAAGGTTACAATAGAAGTCACCGATACTCGTATAGGAATCCCAAGAAGTGGTACTAGAAGAATCAGATCTCTTATCTTCGTCAGACTCGGGATCTTCATGGATAATATTGATGAAAGGAGTATGAGCAGTATAACCCAATCCGCATTTCGTCCTTCCATATTTCAAAGGAGGAATCCGGACAGGTATTTTTCTTCCTTTTCCATCATTGAGGCCAGTCCTGAAGTCATAGCCCATATTTTTGATGATGTCTCTAGATTGCTGACTATAACGACGTAGTTGTAATCTTCCAGTATCATCATTTTTGTCATCATCTTCAAGATCAGAAGGATTTTGAGGCCCTTTGTAGAAGAATATTGGAATGTCTCCTGGCTTTCTGCTGGGAACTAGAAAGTATAAAGATTGTACAGGTTCTAAAGATACATCTGTATGAACAGTCTGTACAACTCCTATGGTTATTGTGTTCAAGTCATCTAACAGATGTAAATAACTATGAACATAATTACACACATCAACGTACTGCAAAGGTGGAGACTTTTTATTAAATATAAAAGCAGCAATATTTACATTGGGAGAAGGCTGAGCCTTAGAGATTTTAGCCAAGTCAATGACTAAAGGGGGAGAAGAAGAAGAAGCTTTGTTTCGATTAAGATCGATAACAAATGGCTCAGAAGAGGTGAGCTCCCTTGAAGTTTGAGTAGGAAGAGTAGTCCGCCCTCCAACTGGAATTAGCAGAGTATCTTGTGAAGATACAGGAACTGTAGTACGCCCACTGACAGGAATGATCAGTGTATTTTGAGTAGATGACTGAGGTAACGGAGAGATCCGTCCACTCACTGGGATGATTAAAGAATCTTCTCCAGAGGTTTTAAGAGATTGTTGCTGAGTAGTTCGACCTTTAACAGGGATTATTAAAGTCTTACTTTGTGCATCTTCTTTCTCCATAGCTTGTATGATCCTTGTATACTCTTCTTTGTACATTCGGGAATCGTTGAAATAAGCTTCAACCCCATGGAAGGAATTTATATCAGCAACTTCTTTTTGTACTCTTCCATTGCTATCAATGTATTTAAAATATTGATGAAGAGTAGAGGGCACCACATTATTTTCATGAAGAAAGGGCCTCCCCAGAAGAAGATTATAGGATCCCAGGATCTCGATCACATAGAAAGTGACTTTAGATCTGAAATCGCCTATCTGAAGCTTCAGATGAATCTTTTCCAAAGGCTCACTTCGGCTTTGATTGAATCCCAAGATAGTAGTAACCGTCTTGGAGAGCTTGTGAAGAGGGATTTTTAGTTCATCCAACAAACTCTTTGGCATTATGCTTATAGCAGACCCTGGGTCAATGAGGATACGATCTATCTTCATCGTATCAATATAACCAGTGTAGTAGAGAGGTCGGTCATGTCGATTATCCTCCAGTAGCATGTCGTCTTGTGTAAAGGTGATATTTGGGATAATCTCCAGTACACTGTTGCAATGTAAGCAAGTGGCAGGTTCCGTATCTGGCTTCTTCAATTGTGCAAGACAAGAGTCAGCTTGTAGAAGTGCTTCACTTAACGTCTCCCGAGTTTCTTTAGAAAGACGTAGAAGTTCAAAAAGGGACATTCTAGCTGGAGTATTAGCAAGTTGAGCCAAAATGTCGAAGTTGTAAGGCTTCTGAAGTCTAAGAGGAGAAGACTTCTTGATTGGCTTATCAAACCGAGCCTGTTGTTTGCCTTTCTCCAGAGCCATAGGCTTGGGAGGAACAGGTTCAGTGGATGATTCTTCTTCAGGAGGAACATTAGGAGCATCTTTAGCATCTGAAGGGATATCAGTAGAATCTTCAGGATTTTTAGAATAATCCTTTAGGTAAGGTATCCCCGTTCGAGTAGCACTAACAAGTGCTTCTTCTTTGTCTTTTGGCTCTGTGTCAGAGGTAGACCCAAGAGAAGTCATATGACATGACTTGATCTTTCCAGCCTTCTTGGATTTTTGAGAAGAAATCTTTTGAGGAGAAGGCGATTCAAAATCTGCCACTAGATCAGGATGGATCCACATGATTTCCCCTGTTTCCAAAGTGATTGGCACTAATCCTTCAGACTGTGGAGGAGGAAGATTCACTATGTCAAGAGTTGCCTTAGGAATAGGAACAATCCCACTTTCAAGGAGTTGAGGAGGGAAATCTCCAAATTGCATAGAGACGACGTTGGAGGTGACGGTCTTCTCTTTTGGAGTAAGAGAGATAGCTCCAGATTTAATCATTTCTTGGATCTTTCCTTTCAATACATAACATGTACGAATTATGTGACCCAGCATTCTGTGATATGGACAGTATTTAGGATGATCTGTCTTACCAGCTTCATCAGGTTTCTTGATCTCTGGTAATTGTATTTTATTACCTTTCAGCAGACATTCAAAGATACCAAGGACATCGTCGTCGTCAAAAGAATATTCTTCTTTGGGGCGAGGTGTTCTTGATTGTTGAGTTGTAGAGGCAGGAGTTTGAACATTTGATGCATCTTTGCTCTGAAGATTAACTTCAAGAGTTTCTTTTCCTTTGCGAGCGTTATTTTTATTGTTAGCACCTTGTCCTATTTCTTTAGGAGTCATCTGTACTCCTAAACCTTTGAAGGTTTCAGCACTAATTTCTGCAGCTTTGGTACTGACTATGAAGGAAGGCCAATCTTGAAATTGAGTGGACCCTGTCCACATACTGATGATTGGCAACAAGTTTGATTTGCACGTGTCAATAGTGACAGCATCAGGAGTTCCAAGAGGCATCTTCAGAGCTTCTCTTCAAAACCGTTCAATGTATTCCTCTGTAGATTCATTATTTTTCTGCTTGATTCTAATAAGAGCAAACATAGTCATGTCATTAAGCCCTTCATAGAACCTTTCAAGAAACATCTGTTTGAAACCAGCAAATGAGGTAATACTCCCATCTGGGAGACTCCTATACCATTCATAAGCCGTTTCCTTGAGACATCCAATAAATACCCTAGTAAGGAGGGCATCACTTGGTTGCAGTTGATCAGTCATCACTTCAAAGTGATTGATAAACTGACTTGGAGAAGTGCTTCCATCATAAAATAAGATAGTAGGAGGCTTGTATTTAGGAGGATATGATACTTGCTTCCATTCTATCGGATAAGGCTGTTTGATGCCTAACCTTTGTAAACCATCCTTTTGTTTGAATGCCTCAAATTGAGTTTTGAGATTCTTCAATTCTTCAGAGACAACTCCCGAAGATTGTGGAGTTGTGGCTTGTAGAGAATAGTTGGGAGGAGGAACAGCATTGTAAGCACTACCCCCAGCTCCAGAGAGACTAGGATTTGGTTGAGCTGGTCCAGGAGTATTGGATTGTACTGCTGGAGGAACTTGTACTGGACTTATATCAGTATCAACTGGTATGGCATCTGATACAGTCTGTCGATTTTGAAACTGAGCTGTCATGAGTTCATACATCGACTTCATTGTGTCAGTCATAGACTTCATTTGCTGTTCCAAAGAAGCAATTCTTTGATCTTGAGGAGTCAAGGAAGAAGAAGGTTCATCAGTATTCCCATCAACCATGTAAGTCGTGACTGTATGAGGGATTATTGATGAACTAGTAGATGTTGTATGCTCTGAATCATTGCTTCGTGTATCAAAGTCAACTATAGGAGAATTACTTCCAGTAGGAAGAGGTGGGAAGTTAGATTCTCCAAAAAATTCAGAATCAATTTCAGGGATCAAATTTCTTTGACTAGAAGCCAGGACTCTTGCTCTGGTGTTTCTATATACTCCATCTGGACTATCAACTCTACCCCCGGTGTTCCGAGAAGTCATGTTGACAGAGGCAAACAAAGGCTCATCTTCATCAGGCATAGGTTCATACTGAATCCTATTGAAGACAGACTGTCGTTTATTTTGACATCTGCATTGCATTGTGACTCTTGGCTGGAAGTCACATTCATGATCACCATGGTCTTGAACTGTTGATTGACATCTGCACCGAATTATGACTCTTGGATAGAAGTCACATTCAGCATGTTCCTTTGATATAGAATTACTCCTTCTCTTCTGTTGAAGATATTCCCGTAAATCTGTTTGTGAAGATTGAGGAGTATACTTCCTGTTCTTGGGTCTTGATGGCTCTTGATTATACAAAGAGTGATTAATATGAGCCACATAATTTCTTGCATACTCTGCATCTAGATCTTTTATCTTCATATCCAATTGGTATGGTTTCTTAACACCAGAGGTGCTGAGTTTTGTTCTTAAATCAGTGGAAGGTAACACATTAATTTTGGAAACATGGAGTTTTCCTTCCATTGATCTGGATATTTGCAGAGAAGGAAGAGTTGAACCACTCCTTTGATTAGGAGTTGGTAACAGACCCTCTTTAATGGATAGATTCTGTGCCCAATTTGAAGAAGTCATAGGAGAAGATATTAAGGAATATTTCTTCTTAGACTCATTCGAGTTTTGAGACATAGAATGTCCAGAAGGAAGAGTAGTCAAAAGACCATCTCCTTTCCTTTGACTAACAAAAGTATCAGTCAAAGCTGTTCCTGAAGTAAAAACTACAGGAGTAGAAGAAACAACTAAAGAGTTATTCCTTTTCGAAGGGACTTTGTGTGGAAGACCACCCCCAGTTCTAGTAGAACTCGGTGAAGAAGAAGAGATAACTAAGGAGCTATTCTTCTCTGATAAAATACATGCTGAAACAGACTTGGTTAAAGAACCAGAGCTGTTAGTGTGACTTTTGATTTTAGAATTACACGCAGGAACAGATTTGGCTAAGGAACCAGTATTGTCAGCGTGACTGTTGAATGTGGGATTGCACACTGGAACAGATTTGGCTAAGGAGCCAGTACTGTCAGCGTGACTTTTAGAGTTGAATTTGCACGCTGGAACAGATTTGGCTAAGGAGCCAGTACTGTCAGCGTGACTTTTAGAGTTGAATTTGCACGCTGGAACAGATTTGGCTAAGGAGCCAGTACTGTCAGCGTGACTTTCAACTTTGGAGATACACACTGGAACAGATTTAGCTAAGGAGCCAGTACTGTTAGCGTGATCTTTGATTGCTGTCATCTTAGAGTGCACAAGAGTGTGCGTGCTTGCAGTAGAGCTCTTGCCAGTGTTAGGAGCAGACACTGTGGCAGAGACTTCACCATTGACTGCCAACTGATTCTTAGGGACATAGACAGAGTGTCCCTTCGACTTGGCAGTGATGATGGAGGCTGGAGTGGGCTTGCCACCCTTAGCCCGCTGCATTTCTTCATAGGCGAGTTGATCGAATTTGATCGTCATCACCTTCTTCGTCGAGCCGATTGACGAAGTGTCGCATTGAGTTGTTACCATCTCAGAAGAGGAGATGGTTTTCCCCAGCAGAGTCGCCAATTTGTTTTCCATAAAGAAATTCTCTTTATTTGTTGTGTTTCTGGGAAAATTACAACTGTAGGAATCCGATCTAGAAGACGATCGCTTTATCCCTTGGACTATGCGAAGAAGATAAGCTCTCAAAATTTTGACAGTAGATATCAATGTATCTGTACAATGAATGAGAAAAAGAACTATATTTATAGAGTCAAAAATAATAACCGAAAAGATAACTGTCTTCACAGCCTGTGCTTAGTTGAAAATCACGCAGGATTTAACATACGCAAGGCTGTGAGCAGTTACTGGACGTGACCTGTAACTGTTGGACACATGGCAATCATGCATGAGTCGTGTGCAAGTTACAGGACACGCAGGCGAGAGATCAGTGGCATGGCTGCCACGTACTCCAATTTGATGAAATCCACGCAGACTTGTTGAAGACGAAATCCACGTGAACTCGGTGTAGAAAGCTTCAAAATCTACGCAAACTTGGGGCAGGAAGCTTCAGGATCCACGCAGACTTTGAGGCAAAGAACTCAAAAATCCACATAAACTTGAGGAAGAAAAACTTCAGAATCCACGCAAACTTGAGATGAAGATCACAAATACACGCAGACTTGAGATAGAACTGCCAGCTGTCTTGATTCGGCATGTCTCGACTGACACAAAATCTCTGACAGTGATTGCTTTGTCAGTCGCATTAAATGACAAGAAACCCTTTTGGTACGCCAACTTGATGAAGGCTGAGTCTTGCTGAAGAAGATTTCGAAAATCACGCAATAGACGGCGATGATCTCTCGAGTTCTGTGCATACGTGGCATACGAAGAGACATTCTTTGACTGTTGTGTTGTCAGTCATTATGATTCTGACGTATGGCTGAGCTGTCTCTGCGTGACTTCTAAAGGAGATGGCCAGGCAGAACTTAGCGTATCTTTTGTGCTACTTCTTGGATCACTTTGTGTGACTTGTTCTGATCAACTCAGCGTGACTTCATTTTTGAGGCCTACAAGAGGTACTTGAGTTTAAGTGAAAGTCTTGGCACGGCCGAGCTCGCATAACTTGCTCCTCGGCGAAGCATTGTCTCAAATACATTGAAGTTACGAATAGAGTATGGTATGACCCCGCCGTCCCGAGTTGAAGTTTGGTCAAGTACATAAGCATTGAGGCACTGCCTCGATCGAAACACACGTTGGCATTATAGCACGACCATGTCGTTGCACATCGGTTTCGTCAGGCGTCGATCCTAAAACTGATCCTAAGGCAAGACTAGAAAGACAATCGTAAAGGGAATTATAATGCACAAAGTAAATGAACGTGTCAGTTTTCTATGGGTGGGCGAGGAGCTCACTCCACCAGTACAGTTGAGTACTGACACCCACACAGTTTTCATGTGCAGGCACAGATAGAAGCTCGTGGCGCGGAGCTCGCTTGGATGCGTCGAGGCACGGAGTTCCTTGGCGAGTCGAAGCATGCGGCCGCGTGAACTCAAGACTTATACAGGACAAAATGTATGAACATTGCCTTCTGAAGCTTCCGCTGGCTCAAGCATTGTATCGAGAGATGAGAGAGAGCAGAGTGTAGTGCCCCGTCCCACTTAGTCAATCGGAGGAATCGAAATGCCGATGGCGTTCGGACTTAGCCTTGCAACGGCTGTTCGAAGACATCACTCGGTCAAGGCGACCGTTCGCTCAGGTGGGGTAGTTTCGGCGAACTCGCCTCATCTTTGCCTTCACATAATAAATCGTATATTTTTAACTTGCACAAGTAGGCTTAATAATAAAATAGATGAATCCACATAGCTAAAGGGAGTAATCCCGACGGGTCGAATTGAGTTAGAATATGGAAAGGTCCAACGATCGTCTTAGAGTTGGTGCACGGCGTGCTTTGAAAATGACACTCGGTCCTTCGTCCCGTGGCTTGGGAGAAGGAAAGTTGGTATTCACCACAAAGCTAAGAGTTAGCCAAATTCATAGGCGTCGCCCGCATAAATGCTTCATAAAGCATGCACGGTCTCTTCGCCCAAGGCGTGGCATGGCCTCTGCTCGCCGACGGGTTAAGTTGTATTGCACGGCTTGTGGCATAAGTCTAGGCACTCCAAATAACTTGGTTGTTCGAAGTCAAACGTGTGCACGGCACGTTCCCACGACGCAAAGCTTGACGCAGCCTTTGCTCGTCATGTTGTTGCAAAGTAAGTTAGGCAAGTTACGTTAAGCTATCAGGAGTAGTAGCAGGCACGGCCCTATGAGTTCTACGGCCGGGTATAACCACATAGTCTTACGATCGTAAGGCCCGTCATATAGAGTATGACTTGGGCGGTGGTGTCACATAGAGTTTCAAGTTGGTTTGAGACACGACGGCACGGATTTAGTGTTTTAAGGCACGGGCCACGGTTGAGTCATTGAGTTTGGAAAGTGTTTCGATAGTTGTTCTTAGTGAGTGAAATGAGAGGGCAAGAAAGAAAGAATGCTCGCGACCGGGTCATCGAGGCAAGAAAGAAAGAATGCTCACGACTAGGTCGTTGAGGCAAGAAAGAAGAATGCTCGCAACTACGGGTCGTCGAGGTAAGATCTCAGATGTGAGATGTGTTGAACTTAGCCCTGAAAGAGATGGTAACACTAGAAGTAGCTTTGACTGTGTGAGATGTTAGTTTGAGTCGAGTCTTGCATGGTCATTGGACAACTTGTATAAGCTAAAATAAATCTATTTCTCGAACGAGGACTCCGACGGCCCAGGGGAACCGTTGCGATGGAGACATTCGTAGCTGTGCTGGATGACCGTACGGATTAGACGGAGACTTGCAGCGGAGCTAGCTACTCGCGCTGGTAAGGAGCGTCTGTCTAATCAAAATCTCAAAAGGAGTCCATTATAGGGCTGGGCCCTAGTGACTAGTTCATATAGATGAGTCGGCATGGGCGGCGATCTGCGTGTATGTCTTTGGATTGAGTCGAGTATTGAGTGTAGTATATCAAGGAAGTTGAGTTGAATGTGTGTGTAAAGTTGGAACACAAAATATTGGGCCTAAGATTTGGCTGCAACGTAGGCGACGTGCTTCGGCTCGAGATGTGGCGTCGAGTCTTATGTTGTCGGCATATAAGTTACATGGTTATGGTTGAGTTGGTTGAGTTTAAGTCAGGAAACCGCCGCAAGGCAAAGTTGTTTGAGTGACACTAAGATTCACAAGTCTTGATTGGGTCAGTTGGTGATCAAAGTAGCAAGGGCCGCAAGGCAGCGATATGGTTGAGTCGCACATAATTGCGAGGCACGGCACAAAGGATTTGAAGCACGGTCACACGAAAATGGAGCCTCATCGCGTAGTTGCGTCTCTGATTATGGCCGTAAGGCAAACACGGCTTGATAGGTTAACGTTGAATGTTGCAAGCACGGGATGGTCTAAAGACACAAAATAGCCAAGGCGTCGGTCCTAAAATAATCCTAAGGCAAGACTAGAAAGACAATTGATAAGAAGTGACTACGTTGCACAAAGTAAGTCAAACGTGTTGGGTTTGTATGGGTGGGCGAGGAGCTCATTCCACTAGTACAGTTGAGTACTGACACCCACATAGTTTTCATGTGCAGGCACAGGTAGAAGCTCGTGGCACGGAGCTCGCTTGGATGCGTCAAGGCACAGAGTTTCTTGGCGATTCGAAGCGTGCGGCCGCATGGAGTAAAGACTTATACGGGACATAATATATGGACGTCGCCTTCCGAAGCTTCCGTTGGTTCCGAGACTTGTATTGAGAGATAAGAGAGAGCAGAGTGAACTTGTAATGTGAGATGAGTGAGCTTGAGAGACTTGTAATCTTGGCCTTGCGCCCTATTGTAACCGTTGTTTTCAATATCAATAAAAGAGTGTTTTGTAATAGCTTGTGTTTTGTTCTAAATTATGCTGCTATTATTCGATGTCTCTGCTTGGGACTTCTGTGCAACGACCCCATCGCAGCTGCTAAAATCGGCCGTTATGGAACCCGCCTTGCACAAGCGCAATCTACGCTCGTGCGGCATCACGCCTTAGCGAGGACGATCGCTCCTACGGGAGCGGGGCATGAGATAGAGTGACTTATAAAATAAGAGAAAAGTGAGCACGAGAGACTTGTAATCAAGGCCTTGCACCCATTGTAATATCATTGTTCAATATCAATAAAGAGTCCTTTTGAATAACTTGTGTATTGCTTATAAATTTTTGCTGCATGTTCAATATTTCTGCTTGAAACTTCTGTGCGACGACCCCGTCGTCGCTGCTGTAATCGGCCGTTATGGAACCTGCCTTGCACGAGCACAATCTAGTCTCTTGCGGTATCACACCTTAGCGAGGACGATCGCTCCTACGGAAGCGGGGCGTGACATAATGGTATCAGGGCACGGCTTTACGTCCTTGGACTTCAAGTTAAATTTCTCAGTTTTGAAAGCTCGTTCATTGAAAAAGAAGTGTGCACTCTCTCTCAAATGTCCCTCGACATGTCCATACAATAAGTCTAAATATTTTCAAAAGCTCGTACAAGTGTTCAACCGAACGTATTGCTAGGCCTTTCTGCCGAACGGTGTCAAACTTGACTTGATAGAAAAACACATGCTTAAGTTAGCAAGTCACGTGCGTGCCCAACTAGTCCTACGTCGACATTAGCAAATGAGCATGCAAACTCGAAGTATAGTCCGTATGGGATGTCTATGCACATGGCCTTTTGGCTAAGTTGTGCTGCGTGTCGCGCACCTCGACCTTTTGGTGCAAACTAGTCGCGAGCAATATTAAGTATCACTCGATCGAGAACGGAGATACACATAGTGTGTATATCGATAGGAACGCTATCGAACTAACGCTTAGACGTGCATGGAAGATTGATTTGGATTTTGAGGAATAGTGCGAACGACTTAGTGCGTCGATACAATATGAGCGATTACGCTAGGGATTTGCCAAACGAATCTGAAGGATGTTTTAGCGAGTAACGCGAACGCGATTATGGACTAGATCGGATGGCTCGAATCCTGAGTGATGTATGGTTTGTCTTGGAAATCATTCGAGCAAAAATTGAGGATTACGAGTAACAACGAGTATGTCGGTGAGGCGATGCGATCGCGTAAAGCCTTAGAACACGTCACGCTTAGTTGGTCGTGACTTCGAATGTCTCGAACGAGATGTTGTTCGGACAACTTGTGAATGGGCAACGCGAGTTAGAAAAGGGTTCGAAACGATGAATAAAAATGTATATCTTGATCGAGGAAATCTAGTAAATCACACGTACGATTTCGGATTGAATCAAATAAAATGTGACTTGAGTTTTGGACAACGATATTGAAACTAGCTTAAGGAATAGCGATCGAACTTGATCTTGAATATCGAGGAATTATTTCCAGTTCGGAAAATAACATCAGTCGCACGACTCGATATTGGTTGCAAAGGAAGATCGTCAGGTTATGCATATCGTCGATGGTATTGAGGTGTATCAAAGATCGATATGCGATAACTCGGGGGTACTCTGACTCGACGAATGACGGTCGTACAAATGTCCTTGTTCCGATGGACGCTATACTCGGGATGTTGAAATGTGTCGAGAAAAAGATAGACTTGGTTCGAGGATTTTCTAGTTGAACGAATGACAAACGGACTATAAAATTAAGACCTTGGCTTGGGTGAAAATAAAATGTTTGGATTTGCTTCATTGACAACCACAACGTTGACGTCTTTGTCTTATGTGAGCGCAACTCCAGCCTCGCACATGAGTCACGCCGATTAGGACGATCACTCTGCGTGAGCGCTGGTATGGCGATTCATACAGCGGGGGTGATCGAGCTTGCATGGCGTGGCAATTTGTATATTTTGACTTGTGGTTTGATGCGAAGGTGGACTCAAAAATGACCCAGCATGCTTGACGATTGAACTTGACGATTGATTAGGTCCAATCCGTGTATCGAGAATGAATGAGTCTAGACTCAAACAAGAGTTACGCTCCGATGATAATGATTATTCCGCGGGAGCGTTGTACGGTGATTTATGAACCACCGTGGATAATCGGACTTGCGTGGAATTGGGGCACAACGTATTGTCGAGCTAGACGACCTCGTGATCGAATACATGAATTGGTTAGAATTGGTGAATTGAATGGATTCGAATATGCACAACGAACGCCTTGATGCGAACTAGGTGATCGTGCTCGATGTTTAGAAATCTGAGTGACGCGAGCTTGGGTAGAAAATCCCGTACTACCGACTTTGGTTTGACCCTAGGATTGGGGTCAGTTGTCACGCCTCGCTCCCGTAGGAGCGATCGTCCTCGCTAAGGCGTGATGCCTCATGAGCCTAGATTGCGCTCGTACAAGGCGGGTTGTCACGCCCCAGTACCGGAATACGGGGACGGACGTAGTCCAGCTACACCGTATAAGGTATGAAGATATTATACGGCGATTGTGGCTGTCAATCTTGTTGGGTATCCTAGCATGCAAGCAGTCTATGGCCTAAATCTGATCTCATATCCACAGGCAATAATCAATAAAATAACGACAAGAGAGATAATCATATGGAAAGCAGGAAATACTCATATGATAATCAGAGAGTCTATAATAAGAAATAATGTAGACAAGAATACCTTCCCACACAGTTCCCTCATGGTCAGAAACTGAAGCACGTCCTCCAAGTCAAGTCTGGAAGATCTACAGGGTCGGTCTCAGATAATCTAGGAACAATCCAGGGTTGGTCAGGCCAACCGTAGTAAGTACCAGAAAGGAAGGCTCAAGGACGGGCGAAGAAAACCAGTATGATATAATATTTGACAGGAATAACATGTATGAACAGCAGTAATGAGGGTAAAGGATCGTGCGGTACCAACGCACGATTACAGAATATAAGGCAGCACTCCAACAACTAATACGTAAGTAACCAACAATCATCACAATCATCCTAACATCCACTAATACTTGCATCGCCAACTGGAACTCGTAGTCTGTCATCGGAACAGTAACCCATCCCTACATCAAACAAGAACAAGGGAATGAATTACAGCGCCGGGACAGCATTACGTGCCAGCCAGCTTAGCAAGCAACAAGCCATCCAATTTAGGTGAATAAGCGGCCACTCAAATATCTACGGCTATCTATGTGGAGGTTGGGTTACCCCAACAATGCAATATAAGAATCCTCAGATCGTGCTACGTCCAGCAGGGTTAACGAGGCCAAATAATAACACATAGCACATGGATAAGCACTGGTCCCTCAAAGGCAACCATACGAAACAGATCAATCATATAGTAGTACATATAGTAGTCGGATACTGCCATCCGCTATTACTAACGATAATAATATCTGGGGCGGTCAGCCTTGCGCTAGACAGGTAATCATAGCACCTGTGGCGGCTGGCATATACGATCTCGAGATTCTACTCCCTCACAATGCTTCTACCATCTTTAGTTTCCTAGATTAACCCTACATTTATCTGGAATCACATGCCGTGGTCACATGCTCATCCTCCTAGATGTCGTACCTCAGTACGGGTATACTAAGTACGAATCCACCTCGACACTGAAAGTCTTAAATCTGGATTCATTCTTAGTGTAATGCAGCAAGCAGTCAATCAGTCCTAACCACGCTAAAACTACAGGCCAACTACCATGTCCGTGCTGGAAGATGAATGCACTGCCATATAACACATAGAAATGTGTAGCACCTCAGTGCACGCATAGAATAACACCTCAGTGCATGCATAGAATAGCACCTCAGTGCACACGTAGGATAGCACCTCAGTGCACACGTAGGATAGCACCTCAGTGCACACGTAGAATGGTACCAGCACGGGTACAAGTAGTCAAGTCAGGAACATGGTCAATCGGTCAATCACATGGAGTCCTCTGCCCATATCGTGGCATGGATACCAGGTTAGGTACATGGTCAGGATCTCTACTATAGTAGCATCTCAAGTACACATGGGAGTCTACAGCTCTAATCATCAAGTCGGTCTACCCACCGGATCATTCTATCAATAGTCTACCCATCCCCGAACGGATAAATATCATATCAAGAAAATACGATCACTTGGTACTAGGCTAATTACTATAGACAATGCTAGGCCCTCTGGCTCACAAGAATCCACCGAGCCAATGATCACAGGCTATCAGCAACTAAGTCTCCCAACTACCGGGATACAGCAAAGGTACCAGGTTTTGGGCGTTTGAGAAGTCGAATAAAAATCATATAATAATACCCTCGATATTCTTCTCGTTTTGTGAAGTATTCGTACAATAATCAAACTCCAGGAATCCAATAAATCTACCAATACATTATCCAGATCAATCCTCCAATAATACGCAATCCAAATATTTCCAATGTCACAATTTTGATACATAAGACAACTGCCAGCCTATCTGGCTATACTAGGACAACTCCTACAATGAATGGTTAGGGTACAAGTGTTTATTAATTAATGCCGCCGGCAAATGGCAAGGATTGCAAGAACCACTCTGGAGCAGATCCACAACCCTTAAACCAAACAAGGACCAGGGTTGCAGACCGTCTCCCGAGTAGAACCGCTCTCCTTACGCTATCCAACGAACAAGACAGGTCAAGACGCTAGGCGACTAATCTAGTCGGGAGTCTACCTAGCAGGCAATGGGATCAGGTAAACTATGCCAAGGTGAACATGCACGAGCCCAGTCCAGCAAACCAAAGGAATGGTTCTGCCCAATCCTTCGAACCAAATTTCCGATCGGGAATTCTGGAAAAAATACGGCAGAGTCTCCTTTGTAATCTGGACGGAAGCACCCTACAAATTGAGGCTAAAACCACTCGGAGCAACCCGTCGCAGAATCGCAGAATCGCAGGCTGAGAACACTAAGTCTCAGCTACCAGCAGCACTACGATGCGTACTGGAAACAGATCGATAGCCGAGAACACTAAGTCTCGGCCTCCAGCAGCACTACGATGCGTACTGGAAACCAATCGAACCCGAGACCACTAAGTCCCGGCCTCCAGCAGCACTACAATGCGTACTGGGCGGCAAGCCAATACATATAACAAGAAATCGCCTCGCAGGGCCCATCACAGCACATGTCCCTAGTTCTAACCCAAGCACAATCACAGCCACAAGAATAGTTAGCCAGAGCCGTTACCCGACCGCGAGTCGGACACGGGGCATACGGGGACAATCCGTACAAGTGAGTCGTGCTCGTGTCCTCGGAGGTGTGGATGACCCATTCGAGTTGTCCGATACGGTCTATCCCGGTATCGGACCAAGCTATCCTAAGTTATCATCGTGGCAGTTCTACTACTATGCTACACTAATCATGGTTATACAATTCACAAGTACAAATTAATTAAATGCAATAAAATTCAGTAGAGAGGGCAAGAGCCGTCGATGAGCAAGGGATACTTGCCTAGGGGCTCGGCTAGGTAAGCAAGTCTTCGGCGATCAGGATCCAGGCTAGCACGTCCATCGAGGTCCTCAGAACACACAATGAACAATCATTAGAATTAAATAATAAAATAATGATAACAATCACGAAGAATGGCATGAGGCTATACCGTGCGGGTCCCGCAAGTAGTACAAAGATCTGACATGAAAATCGAGGCACGCGGATCGATATAGACACACAAACTGAGACGTGCACGTATATCGAGACGTGCACGAGAATCGAGATGACTCGAAGATCGAGATGAACAGGAGACATGCACGTAGATCGAAGAAATCATGAATATTAAGATGGCGTACGAATCATACGACACGTAAATCGAGACATGCACGCGAACCGAGGCAACACAAGATACAATGTGACACGCAAAGCGATACGGCACGCAAATCGGTGCATGCACGTAAATTGAGACGGCACGGGTCACGAGGTAGGCACAAAAGTTGAGATACAAAAATCGAGACGGTGCACAAATTGAGATAGCACGGGAATCGAGGTGCACGAAAATTAAGACGGCACACACACCAAGGTACGCGCAAACCGTGACGACACAAATCAAGGGGCACGAATCACAAGAAACATTGGAAACGAGGGAACACGCGAACCGAGTACACGGGACCCAAGGCATGTGGCCCTAGAAACACGCTGCCCGAGCAGTACGGGGCCCAAGGGCGTCCTGTCGCTCGAGGCTGGCGCGGCACACGCGGCGGAAGAACGGCGGTGGTGCTGTCCGTCGAAGAGAAGAGGAAAGGAGGGGACGGAAGGGCTCACCGGGGTCGGATGGGCTCCGGCAGAGGGGACAGCGGCCGCGGAGGAGATGGCGGTGAGGGCGGTGCTGGTGGTGAAAGATGGTGGTGGGAGCAGTGGTGGTGGCGGTCCCGGCTCCGGGAAGAGGGAGCTCGGGGAGGAGGCGGCCTTGGCGGTGGCGCCGGTGGATGATGGTGGAGGTGGCGGCCACAGGAGATAGTGGGGATGAGCGGAAGAGAAGAGAACGAGAGGGAGGGGCTAGCAGCTGAGCCAGAGGAGAGGGAGAGAGAGTGCACGAGAAGGAGAGGAGTGCTGAGTGAAGAGAGAGAGAGAGAGGAAAAGGAAATTGGGGGGGTGTGCTGGTTCTCGGGAGAGGGAGAGAGAGATAGATGGGAGGGGACGGCTGAGAGAGAGTGGTGTGAGGGAGAGTATGGGTTGGGGTTTGGTTAGGTAAGGAGAGGGGTAGGTTAGATTAATAAAATTAATAATAATAATGATAATAATAATAACAATGATATTAATAATAATAATAATAATAATAATAGTAGCAATATTAATAATGGGATAACACTCTCCTTCAATAAATAAACAATAAAAATTTTAAGAATACCCAAAATTTAAAATCATCCAAATACAAAAATACAGTCATATACGTATTTTTGAAAAATAGGGAGATGACATCCTACCCACCTTACAAAAATTTTGTCATTAAAATTTCAAAATTATCAAAATAGGGTTTTCAAAACTAGTACATATATATCTGCCATGAAAACTCTACCCACCTTACAGAAATCAAGTAATACAATAAGAAACGAACAAAATCTCAATATGAAAACATCAAAGAGAACAAGGTCTAGCTAAATAAATCAACTCGCAAGGTAAATCCAAAACATCGAAAGAATCTCGAAAATCAAAGTCTTGCATACACGAAATAATCCCATAAATCAAAACAAGTATAGAATGTCGAAAACAATGTCAGAAAAATAAAATCCCAACTACATAAAAAAAATAATAAATCCGCATAAAATCATAAAATACAGGATATCTGTCTCGAACCGATGACCGTAGTTTCCTAATATCCAAAAAATGTGTCCCATGGTCATTCCCTGCCACGCCATCCGGAATGGCTGCAAAAGATTCACCATGACACTATAATCGAGCGGCTGTAAATTTCGTTACCACGCCGTCAAGGTGTACTAGGGTCACCCGATACTCTTGACAAATATCCAAAACGAATCAAATCCATAACTCACATATCCAAATCACTAAAATCACAAAATCTCTAACATTATAACGAGAGTCCTAAAAAATAATCAAAATCCAAAATCCAGGTGAATCATAAAACATCCAAAAATATCTTCAATAATAACCACAAGATAACTTTTCTAGGAAAATACTCCATATCCGTAGGAAAATACTCCAAATCAAGAATCCATATCAAAACATAATGTATAGAAAGTATATTTATAAAAAATAATATCTGAAACAGATAATCATGATTGCGTAAATATCCCGAATCAAAGAAGCTGAATTCATACAAGAATATCCACTGGATACTCAACAAATGTTAAAATATCCAATATCAGAGTCCAGATGAAATCTTTATTCCGCAGCAATCCAGCCAACGCTCGAAGAGGGCGATAATAATACTAAGTCAACACGAAGTCAACGCACGAAATGGATAACAGGAAATCAAATAAGACAAAATACCGGTAGAGAGTACAGAACCCAAGATAAATAATCATGTAACCCAAATGATGGAGATAAGATAACATCTCATCAAATAAGGTGATCGACATGACCAACTATAGGATCATAGCAATCAAACAAGGATCAGAGGTAGATAACACGAATAAGACATGGCCAAGCAAGATAGGTCTAAGTCGAAAAAAGGACTAATTTGCAAGATCAAGGAAGCGAAGGGCAAGTGTATAGCAAGTTAGAATCCCAAGGAATTATGGGCTGAGATCAATAATCATGTGATACCCAACGATATCTCAAAACGAGACCTGCATAGGCCACCAATAAAACCTTGTCACGACCCAGTACGGGAATATGGGGACGGACGCAGTCCAGCTACACCGTATAAGGTATGAAGACGTTATATGGCGATCGTGGCTGTCAATCTTATTGGGTATCCTAGCATGCAAGCAGTCTATGGCCTAAATCTGATCTCATATCCACAGGCAATAATCAATGAAATAACGACAAAAGAGATAATCATATGGAAAGTAGAAAATACTCATATGATAATCAGAGAGTCTATAATACGAAATAATATAGACAAGAATACCTTCCCACACAGTTCCCTCATGGTCAGGAACTGAAGCACGTCCTCCAAGTCAAGTCTGAAAGATCCACAGGGTCGGTCTCAGGCAATCTGGGAATAATCCAGGGTTGGTCAGGCCAACCGTAGTAAGTACCAGAAAGGAAGGCTCAAGGATGGGCGAAGAAAACCAGCATGATATAATATATGATAGGAATAACATGTATGGACAGCAGTAATGTGGGTAAAGGATCGTGCGGTACCAACGCACGATTACAGAATATAAGGCAGCACTCCAACAACTAATACGTAAGTAACCAACAATCATCACAATCATCCTAACATCCACTAATACTTGCATCGCCAACTGGAATTCGTAGTCTGTCATCGGAACAGTAACACATCCCTACATCAAACAAGAACAAGGGAATGAATTACAATGCTGGGACAGCATTACGTGCCAGCCAGCTTAGCAAGCAACAAGCCATCCAATTTAGGTGAATAAGCGGCCACTCAAATGTCTACGGCTATCTATGTGGAAGTTGGGTTACCCCAACAATTTAATATAAGAATCCTCAGATCGTGCTACGTCCAGCAGGGCTAACGAGGCCAAATAATAACGCATAGCACATGGATAAGCACTGGTCCCTCAAAGGCAACCATACGAAACAGATCAATCATATAGTAGTACATATAGTAGTCGGATACTGCCATCCGCTATTACTAACGATAATAATATCTGGGGCGGTCAGCCTTGCGCTAGACAGGTAATCATAGCACCTGTGGCGGCTGGCATATACGATCTCGAGATTCTACTCCCTCACAATGCTTCTACCATCTTTAGTTTCCTAGATTAATCCTACATTTATCTGGAATCATATGCCGTGGTCATATGCTCATCCTCCTAGATGTCGTACCTCAGTACGGGTACACTAAGTACGAATCCACCTCAACACTGAAAGTCTCAAATCTGGATTCATTTTAGTGTAATACAGCAAGCAGTCAATCAGTCCTAACCACGCTAAAACTACAGGCCAACTACCATGTCCGTGCTGAAAGATGAATGTACTGCCATATAACACATAAAAATGTATAGCACCTCAGTGTATACATAGAATAGCACCTCAGTGCATGCATAGAATAGCACCTCAGTGCATACGTAGGGTAGCACCTCAGTACACACGTAAGATAGCACCTCAGTACACACGTAGAATGGTACCAGTACGGGTACAAGTAGTCAAGTCAGGAACATGGTCAATCGGTCAATCACATGGAGTCCTCTGCCCACATCGTGGCATGGATACCAGGTTAGGTACATGGTCAAGATCTCTATTATAGTAGTATCTCAAGTACACATGGGGGTCTACAGCTCTAATCATCAAGTCGGTCTACCCACCGGATCATTCTATCAATAGTCTTCCCATCCCGGAACGGATAAATATCATATCAGGAAAATACGATCACTTGGTACTAGTCTAATTACTATAGACAATGCTAGGCCCTCTGGCTCACAAGAATCCTCTGAGCCAATGTTCACAGGCTATCAGCAACTAAGTCTCCCAACTACCAGGATACAGCAAAGGTACCAGGTTTTGGGCGCTTAGGAAGTCGAGTAAAAATCATATAATAATACCCTTTATATTCTCCTCGTTTTGTAAAGTATTCGCACAATAATCAAACTCCAGGAATCCAATAAATCTACCAATACATTATTCCAGATCAATCCTCCAATAATACGCAATCTAACTATTTCTAATGTCACAATTCCGATACATAAGACAACTGCCAGCCTATCTGGCTATACTAGAACAACTCCTAGAATGAATGGTCAGGGTACAAGTGTTTATTAATTAATACCGCCAAAAAATGGCAAGGATTGCATAAACCACTCTGGAGCAGATCCACAACCCTTAAACCAAACAAGGACCAGGGTTGCAGACCGTCTTCTGAGTATAACCGCTCTACTTACGCTATCATACGGACAAGACAGGTCAAGACGCTAGGCGACTAATCTAGTCGGGAGTCTACCTAGCAGGCAATGGGATCAGGTAAACTATGCCAATGTGAACATGCACGAGCCCAGTCCAGCAAACCAAAGGAATGGTTCTGCCCAATCCTTCGAACCAAATTCCCGATCGGGAATTCTGGAAAAAAATTGGCAGAGTCTCCTTTGTAATCTGGACGGGAGCACCCTACGAATTGGGGCTAAAACCACTCGGCGCAACCTGCCCTAGAATCGCAGGCTGAGAACACTAAGTCTCAGCTACCAGCAGCACTATGATACGTACTGGGAACAGATCGATAGACGAGAACACTAAGTCTCGACCTCCAGCAGTACTACTATGCGTACTGGAAACCAATCGAACCCGAGACCACTAAGTCCCGGCCTCCAGCAGCACTACAATGCGTACTGGGCACCAAGCCAACACATATAACAAGAAATTACCTCGCAGGGCGCATCACAGCACATGTCCCTAGTTCTAACCCAAGCACAATCACGGCCACAAGAATAGTTAGCCAGAGCCGTTACCCGACCGCGAGTCGGACACGGGGCACACGGGGATAATCCGTACAAGTGAGTCGTGCTCGTGTCCTCGGAGGTGTGGATGACCCATCCGAATTATCCGATACGGTCTATCCCGATATCGGATCAAGCTATCCTAAGTTATCATCATGGCAGTTCTACTACTAGGCTACACTAATCATGGTTATACAATTTACAAGTACAAATTAATTAAATGCAATAAAATCCAGTAGAGAGGGCAAGAGCCGTCGATGAGCAAGGGATACTTGCCTAGGGGGCTCGGCTAGGTAAGCAAGTCTTCGGTGATCAGGATCCAGGCTAGTACGTCCATCGAGGTCCTCAGAAGACACAATGAACAATCATTAGAATTAAATAATAAAATAATGACAACAATCACGAAGAATGGTACGAGGCTATACCGTACGGGTCCCGCAAGTAGTACAGGGATCTGGCACGAAAACTGAGGCATACAGATCGATATAGACACGCAAAACGAAACATACATGTATATCGAGATGTGCACGAGAATCGAGATGACTCGAAGATTGACATGAACATGAGACAATGTGCACGTAAATCGATACATGCACGTAGATCGAGGAAATCACAAATATCAAGATGGCGTACGAATCATACGACACGCAAATCGAGACGTACATGCGAATCGAGGTAACACAAGATACAATGTGACACGTAAAGCGATACGGCACGCAAATTGGTACGTCCACATAAATCGAGGTGGCACGGGTCACGAGGTAGGCACAAAGGTCGAGACACAAAAATCAAGACGGTGTATAAATCGAGATAGCACGGGAATCAAGGTGCACGAAAACCGAGACGGCACGCACACCAAGGTACGTGCAAATCGAGACGACACAAATCAAGGGGCACACATCCCGAAAAACATAGGAAATGAGGGAACGTGCGAACCAAGTGCACGTGACCCAAGGCACGTGGCCCGGGGAACACGCTGCCCGAGCAGCACGGGGCCCAAGGGTGTCTCGCCGCTCGAGGCTGGCGCGGCACACGCGACGGAAGCACGGCGGTGGTGCTGCCCGCTGAAGAGAAAAGGAAAGGAGGGGACGGAAGGGCTCACCGGGGTCGGATGGGCTCCGACGGAGGGGACAGTGGCCGCGGAGGAGATGGCGGTGAGGGCAGTGCTGGTGGTGGAAGATGGTGGTGGGAGCAGTGGTGGTGGCGGTCACGACTCCGAGAAGAGGGAGCTCGAGGAGGAAGCGGCCATGGCGGTGGCACCGGTGGGTGATGGTGGAGGTGGCGGTCACAGGAGATGCTGGGGACGAGCGGGAGAGAAGAGAACGAGAGGGAGGGGCTAGCAGCTGAGCCAGAAGAGAGGGAGAGAGAGTGCACGAGAGGGAGAGGAGAGCTGAGTGAAGAGAGAGAGGAAAAGAGAATTTGGGGGGGTGTGCTGGTTCTCGGGAGAGGGAGAGAGAGATAAATGGAAGGGGGCGGCTGAGAGAGAGTGGAGTGAGGGAGAGTATGGGTTGGGGTTAGGTTAGGTAAGGGGAGGGGTAGGTTAGATTAATAAAATTAATAATAATAATAATAATAATGATAATAATAATAACAATGATAATAATAATAATAATAGCAATATTAATAATGGGATAACACTCTCCTTCAATAAATAAACAATAAAAATTTTAAGAATACCCAAAATTCAAAATCCTCCAAATACAGAAATACAGTCATATACGTATTTTGGAAAAATAGGGAGATGACAAGGGTTCCATAACGGTCGATTTCAGCGGCTGCGACGGGATCGTCGCACATAAGTTCCACACAGAGACATTGAATAATAGCAGCGAAAATTTTAAAGCAAAACACAAGTTATTCAAAGAAGCTCTTTATTGACATTGAAACAAAGATTAAAAAGGACGCAAGGCCAAGATTACAAGTCTCTCGAGATCACTTTTCTTACTCATCTCACATTACAAGTCACTCAGCTCTCTCTCATCTCTCAAATACAAGCCTTGAGCCAGCGGATGCTTCGAAAGGCGACATCCATACATTATGTCCTGTATAAGTCTTGAATACATGCGATCGCACACTTCGAATCGCCAAGGAACTCCATGCCTCGACGCATCCAAGCGAGCTCCATGCCACAAGCTTCTATCTGTGCATGCACATGAAAACTATGTGGGTGTCAGTACTCAACTGTACTGGTGGAATAAGCTCCTCGCCCACCCATACAAAACCAACACGTTTGATTTACTTTTGTGCAACATAGTACCCTTTTTGATTGTCTTTCTACTCTTGCCTGAGGATCAGTTTTAGGACAGACGCCTTGGCCTATTTTGTTTCTCAAGACCATTTCGTGCATACAATGCAACGTTAACATATATCTTGCCTTTAGACTCTTCTCGTAACGACAATGTTAACCTATCAAGTCGTGTTTGCCTTACGGCTTAAAATCAGAGACGCAACTACTCGGTGAGACACCATTTCTATGTGACCGTCCACTCATGCCGTACCTCGCACTTCAGTGAGACTAAACCACATCGCTGCCTCGCGGCCCTTACTACTTTGAGCACCAACTGACCCAATCAAGACTTGTGAACTTACTGTCACTCGACCAACTTTGCCTTGTGGCATTTCCTGACTTAAACTCAAGTCGACTCAGTGCCTCGCCACTTACTAACTTTATCCATACTTGTGTTATGACAGCACGGCCGTGCCTCATATTTTGAGGTCGTGCCCTGAAACTCAACGTAACTTCACCAACTTGCCCTACGGTCCTTCTCGACTTAACTCGCAATAGCTCAAGCCTAACTCATGCAACTCTTTGCCAATGACTTAACACTCGACGCCACATCTCGTGCCAAAGCACGTCGCCTTCGTTGTAGCCAAATCTTAGGCTAACATCTTCTAACTGCATACACATTCAACTAGCATACACATTCAACTCAACTCAATCCAAAGGCACACACGCGGATTGCCGCCCGTGCCGACACATCTTCTAACTACGACCCAAATATTTTGTCTTCTAACTGCATACATATTCAACTCAACTCAATCCAAAGGCACACACGCGGATTGCCGCCCGTGCCGACAAATCTATATGAATTGTCACTGGCATTGACTAGCCATCGTGGACATAGCCTGGCAATCGGGACCCTTACACCGCAGGTAGCGATCTCCGATGCAAGTCCCCGAACTACCGGTTACTTCATACCCAGCTCGGCTATAATTTGTTCTTCCTAGGCCGAGTCGGTCCTGTGGCCCCGGGTTGCCACTCGAAGAACCATCACCCTTGTCGACAAGTTGTCCATGACCACGCGCCTACGCTAACTTCTAGACTTAACGTAATTGTATGGTGTCACGACTCGCACCCTGATTAGGGACACGAGAAGTGGGTACGTCCAGCCTACGCCGCAGCATCGGCGGTAGAACGCTGTCTAGGTCATCTAGAATACTACAACTAAACAGATAAAGGTACCTGTACAGTATATACACTCCGAATGGAGGTGACATAGCAATACAGTCTCAATCACAAATGTAAAACTAAGGTAGATAGCATGGAAAGAAAATATGATAGATGAAGCAAGAAATAAGTTCGAGATCCACACAAGTCCAAAACTAAACGTAACATCACAGAATAATATATAATACTACATTCTAAAATCTAAAGCTGGATCACAGTCCAGTCAAGCCTAACAAGTGCTAACTACTCAGGGAGTATAAAATCTAGTGGCCAATCTATCAGGCCACTGCCCTGGCCTGAGTCTCCATCTGTCTCAGAAACATCTGTAAAAATATCATAACGATATCCTGTCAGGAAAATGAGCAAGTACAAACACCAACAGCAGTTCCATGTGAATTGACAAGTTCTATAAGAGACAGTATAATGAAATACAAGACAAAGATATAGGCGACTTGGGAACCATTCGAAAGCCGAGTTACAACCCTTAAACCAAACAAGGACCGGGGTTGTAACCCTTCTTTCAAACAGGACTTAGTCTCAATCATAGTACAGTATAAAGGCAGGTAGAGCATGTGAGTAACTGTATATCATGCATGGTGAGAAAGTACTGAATATAGACAGAACAGGATATATGACAGAAAAAGTAAATATAAAATGTGCCTCGAATATTATAGCCTAATGTGATCGGTATGGGTCAAGCATCAGGCTTCCAGCCGACCGACTACAAGTACGTGGACTCGGCCCGGCCGGGATGGTAAGCTATGGAGCAAGTAGTAGCACAGGTCAGGCTATACCCATCGTGAGGTGAGGGTATAACTATGGTTCAAGTAGTAACTCAAGAGGGCATTGATCACACTATCTATAATATTCCCCATTCCCCGAATAGTATACGGATCCGGACATAGCACGTCATGACGCGGGATTCCCTAAGAGGGGAGCAAGTCCTCTTCAGGAATCGGCATCAATACAAGTACAAGAATCAAGACTAAGCAAGTACCAGTATCCCAAGAAATCCAGGAATGACATCTCATGACAGGAATCCGACAATACTAGTCCGTGCACTATCGTGTCTGAGAATCAAGTAAGACACTACGACTGAATCGGATATAGCAAATATCAAGACAATGAAAACTATCAGTAAATGTACTCGCCTGCTGTCCTGAGCTGTATGGTATATCAATGCTCAGAGCGGTATCAGAAGACCTAAATATGAGATACTGTAAGTTAATTTAGGTTTAAACAAGTTTAGGAATGATTTACAATGAATAATATGCAATCTAGGTCAAACTAGGTCTCACTGAGTCACACTAAGTCCTGTCAATTCAATCTAGGTCAAATCAAGTTATATCAAGTCAATCTAAGCCTAACCAAGTCAATCCTAGGTCATACCAGGCATCACGGGTCAAAACAAGTCGAAGAAAGTCAAACGGGATCAAGAGTTGGCCTACAGTTGACTTTCGGTCAACTGGTCAACTCTGGTCAACTCTAGGTCAAATTGGTCAAATGTTGACTAACAGTTGATTTTTGGTCAACTGGTCAACTCTAGTTTGGATTTGGTGAAATCTAGACAAGGTGTTGACTCACGGTTGACTTTTGGGTAAAAAGTCAACTCTGGGTCAACCGAGCCAAAAATCGGCTCAAATATGACATTTGTGGGGTGTACCCAACATGCCACCCAAGTTTCAAGTAAATCCGACTACCCGAACTCCGATTCATTCTCAAACTCATATTCTCCTTCTCATTCTCCTTCCTCATTCTCCTTCCCATTCTCCTTCCCATTCTCCTTCCTCATTCTCCTTCCCATTCTCCTTCTCATTCTCCTTCCTATTCTCCTTCCTCATTCTCCTTCCCATTCTCCTTCCTATTCTCCTTCCTATTCTCCTTCCTCATTCTCCTTCTCATTCTCCTTCCTATTCTCCTTCCTCATTCTCCTTCCCATTCTCCTTCTTATTCTCCTTCCTATTCTCCTTCCTCATTCTCCTTCCCATTCTCCTTCTCATTCTCCTTCCTATTCTCCTTTCTATTCTCCTTCCTTATTCTCCTTCTCATTCTCCTTCCTATTCTCCTTCCTCATTCTTCTTCCCATTCTCCTTCTCATTCTCCTTCCTATTCTCCTTCCTCATTCTCCTTCCCATTTTCCTTCCTATTCTCCTTCCTATTCTCCTTCCTCATTCTCCTTCCCATTCTCCTTCTCATTCTCCTTCCTATTCTCCTTCCTATTCTCCTTCCTCATTCTCCTTCTCATTCTCCTTCCTATTCTCCTTCCTCATTCTCCTTCCCATTCTCCTTCTCATTCTCCTTCCTATTCTCCTTCCTCATTCTCCTTCCCATTCTCCTTCTCATTCTCCTTCCTATTCTCCTTCCTCATTCTCCTTCTCATTCTCCTTCCTATTCTCCTTCCTCATTCTCCTTCCCATTCTCCTTCTCATTCTCCTTCCTATTCTCCTTCCTATTCTCCTTCTCATTCTCCTTCTCATTCTCCTTCCTCATTCTCCTTCCCATTCTCCTTCTCATTCTCCTTCCTATTCTCCTTCCCATTCTCCTTCTCATTCTCCTTCCTATTCTCCTTCCTATTCTCCTTCTCATTCTCCTTCTCATTCTCCTTCCTCATTCTCCTTCTCATTCTCCTTCCTATTCTCCTTCCTCATTCTCCTTCCTCATTCTCCTTCTCATTCTCCTTCCTATTCTCCTTCCTCATTCTCCTTCCCATTCTCCTTCCTATTCTCCTTCCTATTCTCCTTCTCATTCTCCTTCTCATTCTCCTTCCTATTCTCCTTCCTCATTCTCCTTCCCATTCTCCTTCTCATTCTCCTTCCTATTCTCCTTCCTATTCTCCTTCTCATTCTCCTTCTCATTCTCCTTCCTCATTCTCCTTCCCATTCTCCTTCTCATTCTCCTTCCTATTCTCCTTCCTCATTCTCCTTCCCATTCTCCTTCCTCATTCTCCTTCCCATTCTCCTTCCTCATTCTGACACATACATATCTATATATATATACAAACACATACACACATATATATAAATACACACTCTCAACACCACTACCACTATTCTCATGACACCAATACCACCATAATATATATACATATATAAAAACCAATATATATATATACATATATATAGACATAGAGATTAATATACATATCACCACATATATACACATATAGATATTAGGAATATGATACATTATGATACTATGGAAAACACATTCCTAAACACTCCTAAAATCTGGAATAAATATTAGAACAACCATAAATCAATATACCAATAATTCCACATGTGTCCAAATAGGAATTTTTCTACTAGGACACAAACCTACGCATATGACACTCCTAAAAGTCTCCAAAAGGACACGAAACGGACACAAATGGAGACACAACCATGGGGGTTATTCCTATGGGTCAAAAATAATCCTATATGCATGTTGGGGTGATTTAGAAGAGAGATTATACCTTCCGGGAGAGAGATCCAAATGAAAAAGCTTCCCGACTCGACACCGACACGTAGAGATTCCAAAAGGACACGAACGAGCTCCGAATCCTCCCAAACTTGGCTAGCTCCTTCCTTTCATGGAGTAGAAGAGAAAAGAAGAATATTTGGTGGAAGAAATGGTAGATTTGGAGATGAAATCAATAGAGTTGCTCTCTAGAAATTTGGGGAAGAACAAGAGAGAGAAAGTTGTAGATAGAAATGAAATGGAAAGAGAGAGGTTGCTTTGGAGTGAAGCAAAGGAGAGGGGGTGCTCCATACATGGCCGGCCACATCTCAGAGGGTTGGGGGCATTTGGTAATTTACCAAAATGCCCTCTAAGTTAAAGAAATGAGTGGTTTGAGTTGGGGTCAAAATGGTAACTTGAAAACTCCTAATTTCAAGTTCTAAATCTAATTCTAATCCCTAATCCCACTAAAATCAAATAGGATTAGCAAATATAAATATCTGGGTTTGGTCATGACAAGTTGGTCGGTTCCAGTTGGGTCCCGATCAGAGTCTAAGCTACCCCGGGTCCCCGATACAAGTCGGAATGAGCTGAAATTCGAACCCGACTCAAATAACCCCAAAACAATATCATAAATAATAAAACAAATTTCAAAAATATTCAAAAGTACAAAATGACAAAAATATTCCTATTTCTAAAAACTGGGGGTGACAAATCTATCCACCTTAAAAAAAATTTCGTCCTCGAAATTAAAACCAAACAATAGTAAAATCTCAAATTCACAAGTCATGGATAAAAATTTTAAATGATTAAAAATCTCAAAAATCAAAGCAGGAATTAAATGACTAAATTTTATAAAATTTAAAATTTTCTCAAATAGAAACTGGGTGCTATAAGTCTATCCACCTTAAAAGAATCATCCTCAAAATTAAAACAAGTAAACACAAAGATCATGCAAATCGATAATCGTATGCGTCTGTCCAATCATTATGATACTCAAAATCTTCGTCATGCTGTGAGCAAGGTTACGATAATCACAGAGTCCTTGACTAAGGTACATACCTCTAGAATTATGGTATTTAAAATTTTCGCATTGCCGCATGCTTGGCAGCGAAAACCTTAAATTCCCACACCCTAGAAATACATCCATAATCCGACTATATGTCCTCACTATGCCTGATAGCATGACCCTAGAGGATTCTAATTCTCATAATCGAGGCGACCTAGCCCATACGACTTATCTCAGAAGAAAATCACATCACAAGAACAAAATTTTATCAACCAATCAAGGTACATATGGAATTGAATTTCAAACAGTTATAAGGAGACAATGCAGAAATGAGATCGAAAGATTGGAACCTGCACTCTGCCCTGCTGCTGCCTGACTGCGAGTAATCGTCATCCTGAGGACGAATTGAACCCAAGAGATCAATATGGCACAAGATAAGATATTATCAAAGGAGGATAATTGAATTCAAATGCAAGAAGAATTGTCATGGTAATCAAAAGATCAGAATTTCCTAAAATGTGATTGAGTAACTCCTATCATATCCTAGATCCTATGTCCTAGTCACAGGCTCGTAATTAGTACTCTAAGTCGAGCACCATTACGAGATCGTACTAATTGCGACATCGGACCTGCGTGGGCCGCCACAAAAATGTGTCACGACCCGTACCCTGATTAGGGGCACGAGAAGTAGGTACGTCCAGCCTACGCCGCAGCATCGGCGGTAGAACGCTGTCTAGGTCATCTAGAATACTACAACTAAACAGATAAAGGTACCTGTACAGTATATACACTCCGAATGGAGGTGACATAGCAATACAGTCTCAATCACAAATGTAAAACTAAGGTAGATAGCATGGAAAGGAAATATGATAGATGAAGCAAGAAATAAGTTCGAGATCCACACAAGTCCAAAACTAAACGTAACATCACAGAATAATATATAATACTACATTCTAAAATCTAAAGCTGGATCGCAGTCCAGTCAAGCCTAACAAGTGCTAACTACTCAGGGAGTATAAAATCTAGTGGCCAATCTATCAGGCCACTGCCCTGGCCTGAGTCTCCATCTGTCTCAGAAACATCTGTAAAAATATCATAACGGTATCCTGTCAGGAAAATGAGCAAGTACAAACACCAACAGCAGTTCCATGTGAATTGACAAGTTCTATAAAAGACAGTATAATGAAATACAAGACAAAGATATAGGCGACTTGGGAACCATTCGAAAGCCGAGTTACAACCCTTAAACCAAACAAGGACCGGGGTTGTAACCCTTCTTTCAAACAGGACTTAGTCTCAATCATAGTACAGTATAAAGGCAGGTAGAGCATGTGAGTAACTGTATATCATGCATGGTGAGAAAGTACTGAATATAGACAGAACAGGATATATGACAGGAAAAGTAAATATAAAATGTGCCTCGAATATTATAGCCTAATGTGATCGGTATGGGTCAAGCATCAGGCTTCCAGCCGACCGGCTACAAGTACGTGGACTCGGCCCGGCCGGGATGGTAAGCTATGGAGCAAGTAGTAGCACAGGTCAGGCTATACCCATCGTGAGGTGAGGGTATAACTATGGTTCAAGTAGTAACTCAAGAGGGCATTGATCACACTATCTATAATATTCCCCATTCCCCGAATAGTATACGGATCCGGACATAGCACGTCATGACGCGGGATTCCCTAAGAGGGGAGCAAGTCCTCTTCAGGAATCGGTGTCAATACAAGTACAAGAATCAAGACTAAGCAAGTACCAGTATCCCAAGAAATCCAGGAATGACATCTCATGACAGGAATCCGACAATACTAGTCCGTGCACTATCGTGTCTGAGAATCAAGTAAGACACTACGACTGAATCGGATATAGCAAATATCAAGACAATGAAAACTATCAGTGAATGTACTCGCCTGCTGTCCTGAGCTGTATGGTATATCAATGCTCAGAGCGGTATCAGAAGACCTAAATATGAGATACTGTAAGTTAATTTAGGTTTAAACAAGTTTAGGAATGATTTACAATGAATGATATGCAATCTAGGTCAAACTAGGTCTCACTGAGTCACACTAAGTCCTGTCAATTCAATCTAGGTCAAATCAAGTTATATCAAGTCAATCTAAGCCTAACCAAGTCAATCCTAGGTCATACCAGGCATCACGGGTCAAAACAAGTCGAAGAAAGTCAAACGGGATCAAGAGTTGGCCTACAGTTGACTTTCGGTCAACTGGTCAACTCTGGTCAACTCTGGTCAACTCTAGGTCAAATTGGTCAAATGTTGACTAACAGTTGATTTTTGGTCAACTGGTCAACTCTAGTTTGGATTTGGTGAAATCTAGACAAGGTGTTGACTCACGGTTGACTTTTGGGTAAAAAGTCAACTCTGGGTCAACCGAGCCAAAAATCGGCTCAAATATGACATTTGTGGGGTGTACCCAACATGCCACCCAAGTTTCAAGTCAATCCGACTACCCGAACTCCGATTCATTCTCAAACTCCTATTCTCCTTCTCATTCTCCTTCCTATTCTCCTTCCTCATTCTCCTTCCCATTCTCCTTCCCATTCTCCTTCCTATTCTCCTTCCTCATTCTCCTTTCCATTCTCCTTCTCATTCTCCTTCCTATTCTCCTTCCTCATTCTCCTTCCCATTCTCCTTCCTATTCTTCTTCCTATTCTCCTTCCTCATTCTCCTTTTCATTCTCCTTCCTATTCTCCTTCCTCATTCTCCTTCCCATTCTCCTTCCTATTCTCCTTCCTATTCTCCTTCCTCATTCTCCTTCCCATTCTCCTTCTCATTCTCCTTCCTATTCTCCTTCCTATTCTCCTTCCTCATTCTCCTTCTCATTCTCCTTCCTATTCTCCTTCCTCATTCTCCTTCCAATTCTCCTTCTCATTCTCCTTCCTATTCTCCTTCCTCATTCTCGTTCCCATTCTCCTTCCTATTCTCCTTCCTATTCTCCTTCCTCATTCTCCTTCCCATTCTCCTTCTCATTCTCCTTCCTATTCTCCTTCCTATTCTCCTTCCTCATTCTCCTTCTCATTCTCCTTCCTATTCTCCTTCCTCATTCTCCTTCCCATTCTCCTTCTCATTCTCCCTCCTATTCTCCTTCCTCATTCTCCTTCCCATTCTCCTTCTCATTCTCCTTCCTATTCTCCTTCCTATTCTCCTTCCTCATTCTCCTTCTCATTCTCCTTCCTATTCTCCTTCCTCATTCTCCTTCCCATTCTCCTTCTCATTCTCCTTCCTATTCTCCTTCCTATTCTCCTTCTCATTCTCCTTCTCATTCTCCTTCCTCATTCTCCTTCCCATTCTCCTTCTCATTCTCCTTCCTATTCTCCTTCCCATTCTCCTTCTCATTCTCCTTCCTATTCTTCTTCCTATTCTCCTTCTCATTCTCCTTCTCATTCTCCTTCCTCATTCTCCTTCCCATTCTCCTTCGCATTCTCCTTCCTATTCTCCTTCCTCATTCTCCTTCTCATTCTCCTTCCTATTCTCCTTCCTCATTCTCCTTTCCATTCTCCTTCCTCATTCTCCTTCCTCATTCTCCTTTTCATTCTCCTTCCTATTCTCCTTCCTCATTCTCCTTCCCATTCTCCTTCTCATTCTCCTTCCTATTCTCCTTCCTATTCTCCTTCTCATTCTCCTTCTCATTCTCCTTCTCATTCTCCTTCCTATTCTCCTTCCTCATTCTCCTTCCTATTCTCCTTCTCATTCTCCTTCCTATTCTCCTTCCTATTCTCCTTCTCATTCTCCTTCTCATTCTCCTTCCTCATTCTCCTTCCCATTCTCCTTCTCATTCTTCTTCCTATTCTCCTTCCTCATTCTCCTTCCCATTCTCCTTCCTCATTCTCCTTCCCATTCTCCTTCCTCATTCTGACACATACATATCTATATATATATACAAACACATACACACATATATATAAATACACACTCTCAACACCACTACCACTATTCTCATGACACCAATACCACCATAATATATATACATATATAAAAACCAATATATATATATACATATATATAGACATAGAGATTAATATACATATCACCACATATATACACATATAGATATTAGGAATATGATACATTATGATACTATGGAAAACACATTCCTAAACACTCCTAAAATCTGGAATAAATATTAGAACAACCATAAATCAATATACCAATAATTCCACATGTGTCCAAATAGGAATTTTTCTACTAGGACACAAACCTACGCATATGACACTCCTAAAAGTCTCCAAAAGGACACGAAACGGACACAAATGGAGACACAACCATGGGGGTTATTCCTATGGGTCAAAAATAATCCTATATGCATGTTGGGGTAATTTAGAAGAGAGATTATACCTTCCGGGAGAGAGATCCAAATGAAAAAGCTTCCCGACTCGACACCGACACGTAGAGATTCCAAAAGGACACGAACGAGCTCCGAATCCTCCCAAACTTGGCTAGCTCCTTCCTTTCATGGAGTAGAAGAGAAAAGAAGAATATTTGGTGGAAGAAATGGTGGATTTGGAGATGAAATCAATAGAGTTGCTCTCTAGAAATTTGGGGAAGAACAAGAGAGAGAAAGTTGTAGATAGAAATGAAATGGAGAGAGAGAGGTTGCTTTGGAGTGAAGCAAAGGAGAGGGGGTGCTCCATACATGGCCGGCCACATCTCAGAGGGTTGGGGGCATTTGGTAATTTACCAAAATGCCCTCTAAGTTAAAGAAATGAGTGGTTTGAGTTGGGGTCAAAATGGTAACTTGAAAACTCCTAATTTCAAGTTCTAAATCTAATTCTAATCCCTAATCCCACTAAAATCAAATAGGATTAGCAAATATAAATATCTGGGTTTGGTCATGACAAGT
Organism: Iris pallida; assembly: GCA_029216955.1. Taxonomy (NCBI): domain Eukaryota; kingdom Viridiplantae; phylum Streptophyta; class Magnoliopsida; order Asparagales; family Iridaceae; genus Iris; species Iris pallida. The sequence goes on along the minus strand of JANAVB010030817.1, from coordinate 13,195,725 downwards.
TGGTCGGTTCCAGTTGGGTCCCGATCAGAGTCTAAGCTACCCCGGGTCCCCGATACAAGTCGGAATGAGCTGAAATTCGAACCCGACTCAAATAACCCCAAAACAATATCATAAATAATAAAACAAATTTCAAAAATATTCAAAAGTACAAAATGACAAAAATACCCCTATTTCTAAAAACTGGGGGTGACATATGGTCTCTTCATCATCACTTAGTTCCTTTGCTTTACTTCTTCCACTTTTCATACTTCTTTTGCAGAGCCCAAACCAGGGTTGCCTCGACGACTGAACTACAGTTCCGACATATTTTCTTTCGGCGACTAACCATCGCTTAGACTTAATATTTCTTTGAAACTCTGGGAATGGCTACTGCATAGCCTTTCCACTTAACTTGAACATAACGTGTTTTCTTAAGTATCGACAGACAGTGGCTAACTTTCCACTGAACCAACCGTGGCTCGTTCCTTAAAACGACTCGTATTCTACGCAACGCTATCGCCCAAGTCATACCTCATATGATGGGCCTTGGGATTGTAGGACTATTTAATTTGACAACCGCAGAATGAGCGAAACAACACTTGGAATGACTTAGGTCTACCGGCATAACTTTGCCTAACTTACTCAAGCCTACAACTTAATCCGAGGGACGAGCAAAGGCTATGCCAAGCCTTGCGCAGTGGAAGCGTGCATGCTTTATCGAGCATTTAAGCGGGCGACGCCTATGACTTAGGCAAATTTATAGTTTTGTGTCGAAGACCAACTTTCCTTCTCCCAAGCCACGAGACGAAGGACCGAGTGTCATTTTCAAAGCACGTCGTGCACCAACTCTAAGCCAATCGTTGGACCTTTCCATATTCTAACTCAATTTGACCCGTCGGGATTACTCCCTTTAGCTATGTGGATTCATCTCTTTTATTATTAAGCCTACTTGTGCAAGTTGAAAACACGCAATTTATTATGTGAAGGCAAAGATGAGGCGAGTTCACCGAAACTATCCCACTTGAGCGATATCTTTGAGTTGCCGTTGTAAGGCCAAGTTCGAACGCCATTGGCATTTCGATTCCTCCGATTGACTGAGCGGAATGGGGCACTACATCATACACCACTCAGAAAAAGTTTTATCCTCGAAACTAACTGAGTACACTTATCGACTTATCATCGTACTCAACATTCAAGGACTCTCGTACACACTTACTCCTATGCGTTTCTCAAATTCGAGCCACGCTCGTGCTACCCTCAATCCGTTCTTCAAAACTCACGATCTCAAAATCCTCGACACTTCTCATTCCTCAAGTCTCACTCAAATTCAACATATCACTTAGTTTAGATCGTGCACACATTCCAGGCATCCCCGAAATATATGCATTTCAACCAAGCCTCGTGATTGAGAATCCCCTATCACCACTCGAGTCGAATCGTGCACATATTCGGGCGTTCCTGATATACGTGCATGTCAACCGAGCCTCATGAGTGGTGCCTCCACAAATTCTACCACTTCGTACTCGGACGTCTGCCTAACCGTTAGGCTATGTCTTTCCGTCAGTATTGGAATCATAGTTCCCAAACAATGATATCAACACTGATCACATCCTAAGGTCAAACCAAGTTAATAGTATAAGGTTTTCTACCCAAGCTCGTATCACTCTGATTTCTAAACTTCGAGCATAGATTGCCTACACACATCCCAACAGTCGTCGCACGGGGTCTGAGTCATTAAACAAAGCCATCCTACGATAACTCACGTTTCAACCAATTCCTTGACATATCAATATCACTTCGTTCATCAAGCCATTTCGTATAGTATATTTCTTCGAACACGTTCGACATAATACATCTATCAATCCTTCCAAGTTAAGCACGCTATGACACAATTCATCGCTAAACCATAATTCACATTCCATACTTCCTAAGTTATTTATCCAAATTCATGAAATCGATCACAAGGTCATCTGACTGAACAATACGTTGTGCCCTGATCTCACGCGAGTCAGATTATCCACGGTGGACATGAATCACCATGCACGCTCCCGCGGGATAATCATCCTCATCGGGATGTAACTCTTGTTCGTGTCTAGACTAATTCATTCTCGATGCACGAATTTGGGCCTACTCAATCCTCAAGTTTTACTCAATCGTCAATCACAAGTCCTTTAATCTTCGAATTTTTTCCTCGCATCAAACCGACAAGTCGAGACAATCAAAGTTGCCGCATCCTGATTTTTCGAGTTCGATCATTCCCGCGACATGAATCACCATGTCAGCGCTCACGCAGAACAATCGCCCCAAATCTGACGTAACGTATGTGCGAGGCCGGAGTTGCGCTCGCGCAAGACAAGAATGTCGACGCTGTGGTTATTCGCGTAACCCTCAAGACATAATCATTTTCATCCAACATTTATCTCAATCAAAATCCTAAGTATTGCATCCAACCGAACAATAACACTTGCACGATCGTCATTCGTCGAGTCAGAGTACCCCCGAGTTATCGCATATCGATCTTTGATACGCCTCAATACCATCGACGATATACGTAACTTGACGATATTCCTTTGCAACCAATTTCGAGTCGTGCGAACGATGCTATCGTCTAACTGGATAATCTTCTCGACATTCAAATTTAAGTTCGATCATTATCCCCCGAATCATTCACACATCAATTTTCTCAAACCCGAGTTCACGTATTGTTCATCCGTCTATCTTAAGTCATCGACCAATATATTTCCTCAATTTGCATCATTCCTTGCTAACTCAAATCATCGAACAACATTCAATCCAATCCTTAGAGTCATTGCGTAACTTTAAAATTCAACTTTTTATGCACGCTATCAATCTGTCGTGCTAACTTTTTATATACGATCCGTATCAATTTCTTCGATCAAGTCATACGTTTGCTACACCTTAACTTTTTTTGATTTGATTTTACCTACTCAATCATTTCGCGTTTCATACTTTCCACAATCCTCAATCCCGTGCACGTTCTGTGTGCGTCAATTTCTAAGTTGTTCGAATCGACTCATCAAAATCTTCAAGACTATATTTTGCTCAATTATATTCAATCTAAGGCTTTGCATCCACGCGACGCTTGCAGATAGACTCATTGATACCCCACATCCTCAATCGATCGATCGACATTCCTGAGACTATCGCATACACCACTCAAGAATGAAGTCATTTAACCAATCCTCAAAACTATTATTCGAATCAAAATTGACTTCTTCGAATCCCGTTCGAACCATTCCTCTAATTCTAAGCACGCTCATCTATATCGCATCGACGATACCGTCGCTCGATAGCACCTCTATCGACAGTCATTCCACATTTACTCAATCGAGTTTAACTCATTCTAGCTCGAACATTACCAATCCCGCACTCGACTTTGCTAAGGTCGACACAATCCTTGGTGTATATGCCCAGCCCCACTTAGCTAACCGGGCTTTCGCAAACCATCTTTTCGTTTTATCAAAAACTGTTCTCCTATGTTTTGCAAATAGTTAGACTTATTGTATAGACATTCCGTGGGACAATTGAAAGAGAGCGCACCAACGATATCAACTTGTGGAAGCAACAGAGTTTGCGGAAACAATGAGTTAAAGAATTCAATCGATAGTCCAAGGATGTAAAGCCATGCTCTGATACCATTATGTCACGCTCCGCACCCGTAGGAGTGATCGTCCTCGCTAAGACGTGATGCCGCACGAGCCTAGATTGCGCTCGTGCAAGGCGGGTTCCATAACGGCCGATTTCAGCGGCTGCGACGGGATCGTCGCACAGAAGTTCCATGCAGAGACATTGAATAATAGCAGCAAAAATTTTAAATCAAAACACAAGTTATTCAAAGAAGCTTTTTATTGATATTGAAACAAAGATTACAAAGGGTGCAAGGCCAAGATTACAAGTCTCTCGAGCTCACTTTTCTCACTCATCTCACATTACAAGTCACTCAGCTCTCTCTCGTCTCTCAAATACAAGTCTTGAGCCAGCGGATACTTCGGAAGGCGACGTCCATACATTATGTCATGTATAAGTCTTGAATACATGCGGCCGCACGCTTCGAATCGCCAAGGAACTCCATGCCTCGACGCATCCAAGCGAGCTCCGTGCCACGAGCTTCTACTTATGCCTGCACATGAAAACTATGTGGGTGTCAGTACTCAACTGTACTGGTGGAATGAGCTCCTCGCCCCACCCATACAAAACCAACATGTTTGATTTACTTTTGTGCAACATAGTCCCCTTTATGATTGTCTTTCTACTCTTGTCTTAGGATCATTTTTAGGACAGACGCCTTGGCCTATTTTGTTTCTCAAGACCATTTCATGCTTATAACGCAACGTTAACATATATCTTGCCTTTAGACTCTTCTCGTACCGACAACGTTAACCTATCAAGTCGTGTTTGCCTTACGGCTTAAAATTAGAGACGTAACTACTCGGTGAGACTCCATTTCTACGTGACCGTGCTACAAATCCATCATGCCGTGCCTCGCACTTCAGTGAGACTAAACCATATCGCTGTCTCGCGGCCCTTGCTACTTTGATCACCAACTGACCCAATCAAGACTTGTGAACTTAGTGTCACTCGACCAACTTTGCCTTGCGGTATTTCCTGACTTAAACTCAAGTCGACTCAGTGCCTTGCCACTTACTAACTTTATCCATACTTGTGTTATGACAGTACGGCCGTACCTCATATTTTGAGGTCGTGCCCTGAAACTCAACGTAACTTCCACCAACTTGCCCTACGGCCCTTCTCGACTTAACTCGCAACAGCTCAAGCCTAACTCATGCAACTCTATGCCAACGACTTAACACTCGACGCCACATCTCGTGCCGAAGCACGTCGTCTTCGTTGTAGCCAAATCTTAGGCCCAAATATTTTGTCTTCTAACTGCATACATATTCAACTCAACTCAATCCAAAGGCACACACGCGGATTGTCGCCCGTGCCGACACATCTATATGAATGGTCACTGGTATTGACTAGCTATCGTGGACATAGCCTGGCAATCGGGACCCTTGCACCGCAGATAGCGATCCTCGATGCAAGTCTCCAAACTACCGGTTGCTTCAAACCCAGCTCGGCTATAATTTATTCTTCCTAGGCCGAGTCGGTCCCGTGGCCCCGGGTTGCCACTCGAAGAACCATCGTCCTTGTCGACAAGTTGTCCTGACCACGCGCCTACGCTAACTTCTAGACTTAACGTAATTGCATGGTCTAATCATCATCACTTAGTTCCTTTGCTTTACTTCTTCCACTTTTCATACTTATTTTGTAGAGCCCAAACCAGGGTTGGCTCGACGACTGAACTACAGTCCCGACATATTTTCTCTCGGCGACTAACCATCGCTTAGACTTAACATTTCTTTGAAACTCCGGAAACGGCTACTGCATAGCCTTTCCACTTAATTTGAACATAACGTATTTCCTTAAGTATCGACAGACCGTGGCTAACTTTCCATTGAACCAACTGTGGCTCGTGTCTTAAACCGACTCGTGTTCTACGTAACGCTATCGCCCAAGTCATACCTCATATGATGGGCCTTGGGATCGTGGGACTATTTAACTTGACAACCGCATAATGAGCGGGACAGCACTTGGAATAACTTAGGTCAACCGATATAACTTTGCCTAACTTACTCAAGCCTACAACTTAACCCGGGGGACGAGCAAAGGCTATGCCAAGCCTTGCGCAGTGGAAGCGTGCATGCTTTATCGAGCATTTACGCGGACGACGCCTATGACTTAGGCAAATTCATAGTTTTGTGTCGAAGACCAACTTTCCTTCTCCCAAGCCACGGGACGAAGGACCGAGTGTCATTTTCAAAGCACGCCGTGCACCAACTCTAAGCCAACCGTTGGACCTTTCCATATTCTAACTCAATTCGACCCGTCGGGATTACTCCATTTAGCTATGTGGATTCATATCTTTTATTATTAAGCCTACTTGTGCAAGTTAAAAACATGCGATTTATTATGTGAAGGCAAAGATGAGGCGAGTTCACCGAAACTACCCCACCTGAGCGATGTCTTCGAGTCGCCGTTATAAGGCCAAGTCCGAACGCCGTTGGCGTTTCGATTCCTCCGATTGACTGAGCGGGACGGGGCACTACATCAGTATTGGCATTATTGTTGGGAAACTATGATTCCAATCCTGACATTGACTTAGCCTTGAGAAATGGCCTAGCGGTTAGGCGAGACGCCCCTGTTTCAAGAGTTATCAATCGAAAGATTGATCTTGAGGATTGGCATGGATGGATAGTGTGAATCACGAATATAAGAATACCCCTCACAAGATTCGGTTGACATACATATATTTTAGGGATGCCTGAGTATGTGCACGATACGACTTGAGTGAGAACGATAAATTCTCTATCATACGGCTTGGCTGAATGCATGTATTTTGGGGACGCCTAGAATACGTGCACGATTCGGCCAAGTGATACGTTGAGTTCAAGCAAGACTTGAGGAATGGAAGAGTGTCGAGGATTTGAGATCGCGTTAAAAGGAAAAGATTGATAGTCGTGCGAGCGTGGCTCGGAATCGAAGAAACGCGTAGGCGGAGTGTGCACGATAAATTATGGCGTACCTCGCTCGACTGTTATAGTTTCGTGTCTAGGCATGAGTAAGTCTTGGCCATAGAGATGGTAGGATGGCTTACCTTCAGGAAAGTCTCGAGGACGAGACTTGTTCTGAGTGGTGTATGTTGTAGTGCCCCGTCCCGCAAAGTCAATCGGAGGAATCGAAACGCCGACGGCGTTCGGACTTAGCCATGCAACGGCTACTCGAAGGCTCGCTCGGCCAAGACGACTCCTCGCTCAGGTGGGGTAGTTTCGATGAACTTGCCTCATCTTAGCCTGCACTTAACAACTCGCATGTTTTCAACTTGCACAAGTAGGCTAATATAAAAGCTACGAACGTACATAGCTAAGAAAATAATCCCGACTGGTCGGAATGTCTTAGAACATGGAAAATGGTCCCACGGTCTGCTTAGAAGTCAGCTCAGTGTGCTTTTAAAAGACACTCGATCCTTCATACCGTGGCTTGGGAGAAGAAAGTTGGCCTAAGTTGATAAGTTGCCACGACACTTGAATTAGCCTAAGTCATAGGCGTCGCCCGCATGAATGCTTGATAAAGCATGCACGGTCCCGTCGTTTTGTCCCAACACTCGAATTAGCCAAAGTCATAGGCGTCGCCCGCATGAATGCTTAATAAAGCATGCACGGTCCCGTCGTCCAAGGCTTGGCATAGCCTTCGCATGTCCCGTGGGTTAAGTCGTCTTGTACGGCTTGTTGGCTTAAGTCTAGGCACCCAAGAGTTGGTTGTTCAAGTCGACCTCGTGCATAGCACGTTCCCTCGACACGAAGCTCGGCGTAGCCTTTGCTCGTCGAGTCGCTGCCCGAATAAGTTAGATAAGAGTTATGTTGGGCTATCGAAGCCATTTCTAGCACTGTCCCGCTCTATCTGCGGTTGTCAAGTCGCGTAGTCCCTTGAGAACAAGGCTCGTCGTATAAAATATATGACTTGAGCGATAGCGTTGCCTATAGAACCAGGTCTGTCTAAGGCATGAGCTACGGTAGATTTAGTAAAGAGTATGCCACGATCAAAGGAAGTCCACGCGACTGGTTGTCGCCTAGATCGGTCCCGCTACTTGGGAGTCTCGCTATGTCTCGACAAGGAAACACGCGAGATTGGTCCCGCTATTTGGGAGTCTCATTAAGTCTTGATAAGTCTCGCACACGAGATCGGTCCCGCTACTTGAGAGTCTCGTTAGGTCTCGATAAGTCTTGGCAAGGAATCACATGAGATCGGTCCCGATACTTGGGAGTCTCGATAGAAAGAAGGAAAGAATGGTCATGATAAGGAAGGACTTGATAGATCGAGTTTGAGTCTTGCATGGTCATTGGACAACTTATCGACAAGGTGTAGTCTTCTCGAATGATCGCCGGAACACCGGGATCATGTCGGCCCGAGAGAAGCGAGGCGGCTCATGGTAGGATGCTGGATAACCGCATGGGAGATACTTGGCACTTCTGGGGCTAGCTACCCACGGAGGGACGAGCCAATATCTCGAGCCGAGTCTAAGATAGCTTGACATTGCTAGTGACCACTCATGTTGATGGGTCGACAGAATAGCGGCAAACCACGTGTATGCCTTTGGATTGAGTCTAGGACTTGAATCATGTCCAGTCGGTAACACAAGGTCTGGGCCTAAGATTGGGCTGCAGCATAGGCACGATAGATGGCGTCGAGATGTTCATGAAGTCGACATTATGTTTCACAAGTCTTGTCTAAGTTGATCTATGAGTCGAACAGGAAGGCCGCAAGGCGGTAGTATGGATAAGTCTTGATAAGTTGCGAGGCACGGCCTCAATCTTGATGCACGAACCTGTCTAAGCAAGGTTAGAGGTACGACCTGCACGAGTCGTCCCATTGACGACGTTGGCACGAGATTTGGTCTAGAGGCACTTGAGTTTAAGTGAAAGTCTTGGCACGGCCGAGCTCGCATAAGTTGCTCCTCGGCGAAGCACTGTCTCGAATACATTGAAGTTACAAATAGAGTATGGTACAACCCTGCCGTCCCGAGTTAAAGTTCGGTCAAGTACATAAGCGTTGAGGCACTGCCTCGATCGAAACATACGTTGGCATTATACCACGACCATGTCGTTGTACAACGGTTTCATCAGGCGTCAGTCCTAAAACTGATCCTAAGGTAAGACTAGAAAGACAATCGTAAAAGGAATTATAATGCACAAAGTAAATGAACGTGTCGGTTCTGTATGGGTGGGTGAGGAGCTCACTCCACCAGTACAATTGAGTACTGACACCCACACAGTTTTCATGTGCAGGCACAGGTAGAAGCTCGTGGCACGGAGCTCGCTTGGATGCGTCGAGGCACGGAGTTCCTTGGCGAGTCGAAGCGTGCGGCCGCGTGAACTCAAGACTTATACAGGACATAATGTATGGACATTGCCTTTCGAAGCTTCCGCTGGCTCAAGCATTGTATCGAGAGATGAGAGAGAGCAGAGTGACTTGTAAAATGAAAAAAAAAGTGAGCACGGGAGACTTGTAATCAAGGCCTTGCGCCCATTGTAATATCATTGTTCAATATCAATAAAGAGTTCTTTTGAATAACTAGTGTATTGCTTCTAAATTTTTGCTGCATGTTCAATTTTCTGTTTGGGACTTTTGTGCGACGACCCCGTCGCCGCCGCTGTAATCGGTCATTATGGAACCTGCCTTGTACGAGCACAATCTAGGCTCGTGCGGCATCACGCCTTAGCGAGGATGATCGCTCATACGGGAGCGGGGCGTGACATACTCTGAGGCAAGTTTCATATCTATTCCATGTCTGTATTTTATTTTGATAATTAAATGTATGCATCAATTAGATACATGTAGTATAGTTACACTGATTCACCGTGGATCCCTCTCGGACTCCACATAGGTTGATGGATTGCTGGATGGCTATCTTGACATGTTGATTATTGACTCATTGTTTGGGGATTGCTTGGGGGAGTAATATAACGTCTGTGACCAAAGCCAAATCTCGCTCATTTTTCGTCTGCGCTAACCCCAACCTTACTGTGGGTTGAGCCGTACTGTATACTATTCGTTTTGGCCAAAACGTTAGTATACATATTGTCTCTATCCCAGCCGGTCACATGCCATGTTATATACTCAAACACTAGCTTGGCATTGCATCATTCTGGACATTGACATCATCTTGCTTGTTGGTCCTTTTACTATTAAATACAATATATATATATATATATATATATATATATATATATATATATATATATATATATATATATATATATATATATATATATATATATATTGTTTCTTAAATTGTTTCGCACTTTACATTTATTATTAATTTAGAATTGCTAGATGTGGATGAAATATGTTCTTGCTCCCTCCTGACTGGAGACCCAACATTTTTAGGTGACTGCGACGATGATGAGCTGGCTTACACTTTCTATTATGGGCCCGACTTTGGTTCTGAGGACTTAGCTGAACCAGGGCAGAGGAACCAGGAGTCCTAGCTGCACCATTTTCTGATTAGTTCATTTTTCCTAAAGTTGTAATAAACAAACATTTGTGATGCTGATCAATACTTTTGCTTTTTCTTCATTTTCATTTCGACTTTAGTTGTACTTCAGAATGTTTAATAAAATATTTTATTTTTCGTTTAGGCATTTGTACTGCTTGTGTTCACTGCTTGATACAGCTTACTGCCGTCGTCTCACAACGGTGCAGGCTGGACATGATCCGACTAGACCCATTATATTGTGATCGGGTCGTGACATCCACCAACCCAAGGATGCACTTTTTTCCCTTTATGAATTCACATTCCCTTCAAATTTCCATAACTAACTCAAAAACACCGAAATTTTTTTTAATTGGAATTGCAATTTTTCAAAAAAAAAAGGAAAGAACAAAGAATTATTTTCCTTCTCTTTCTTTTCTGCGTAATCCTCTAGACCCACCATGACCCTACAAGAGGTCAAGGGTACAGGTGATCCACCTCAGGACTAGCCCACAATAAATATACTTATATTAGCATAGTAGTATATATTTGCAACATGATAAAACTATTAACCTCTTCAATATAATATACTTATATACACTTTTAATACAAACATATTTTCATTAGCATACAAATAAAATGCAATAATAATATTTAAGATATTATAGTTTTCTTTTACAGACATTCAAGTACACTCGGTAAGAAAAGAAACTGAAGAGAGCAAGTAGTTCAAAGAATACAAGTTTTGAAACATGTCATAACCAGGAAAGAAAACAAATTATAATTTACCAGCGCACGGACAAACACCTTTTTTCCCTCTTAAACTTATAAATGAAAAATAATTGGATTTTACAATTTTTGGAGAATTATGATAAGTATAATTCGCTTAGTATAATTATTGAAACACTTCATATTTTGTTTGAGAACATCAATGTTAGGGGTCAACACACTTAATTTACAAAATTGTTAGGGACTCAAACACACAAGCACAACTCCCTTATTCGCTCTTCCCTCTTCCTCTTTATGTTCCTCTAACTATATTGTCCTTCCATTTTTTTTTTTCCTCTTGCAACCCTAATCAGAGATGAAACACACCAAGATTCCTTCAAATGCAACGTAAATCTTCATCAATGTTTGAAATATGTTTTTTAGGTTAGATGATTTTTCAGATGTAGGGAGGCAATACACCAATTGCTATTGTTTCTTCTTATTAGTTCTTAGATTGGACCTTCAAGTAATGTATAAGCCAACATAGGGCTATTATCGAAGTTTCGAACTCCATTATCGGGGACACGAAGTTTCGAAAATTATGACAGGCTTGTTGACGTAGGACTGTCAAAATTTTGTAAGCCATAAGAAAGAGGTTTTGTATTAAGAATGTCAAATTTTCGAATGCCCTAATAATAGTTGGTCATAATTGCTAAAATTTTGACAGTTCTAATTTAACCGCCATGAAAATGCGGTTGTGAATGTTGGAGTGGGTGGGGTTCCCAACCTATGTGGAAAAGACCCCGGAGTGCGACGAGCGCCGTTCGTGTGTCGAAGAAGCTCGGAAAGTAGGCGACGCGGAGTCGCTGCTGCTGTTGCTGTCCATGGGAGGTTCTGGAACAGGGGATCCGAGTTCGGGCCGAACTCGGTCCCATGGCGAGTTCGGGCCGAACTCGGTCTGGCTCCTCCAGAATGTTGGCGTGAGGTTCTGTTTGCTCGACACAGAGTTCTGGCCGAACTCTGTGTCGTCGGGGGCTGAAGCGGATTTTCGGATGAGTTTTCATCATTGGATCTAATCCAACGGTTCAGGTTTGCTGCGGGATTAGGGAGTTATATTGGGATTTCCCAACCCTAATTCACAACGCATCATTATCGCAAGGCAACACAACTTTGAGAGAGAAAGGAGGCAAGAGTGCCATTACAACTTCGGAGAAGAAGACGGAGGATTGAAGGTCGCTATTTGAAGGAGATCGTGTTCGGGTAATTTCTACTCGTCGTTCTCGCTCTTCGTAGCCTTGTAATCATTGTTTTTATCTCTGAGTGTTGTGGGGATCCGATTTGGATCGGGAGGAGTTTGTAGAGGGTGTAATTCTTCTATTCCATTAGTGGAGGCTTCTCAGGGTTGGACTCCGATCGTCCCGTGGTTTTTTCCCGCAAGGGTTTTCCACGTCAAAAATTTTCTGTGTCTGCGTGGATTATTTTGTGTGTTTGTTTTTTGGGTTCGTGCGTTGTATTGCTCGGTCCTCTCGCAGGTACTCTCCGGTTTGGGGAAAGGTTTCCGCGTTTCTTTCCCAACAGGGTGGTATCAGAGCCAGGTTCTGGAATTCAGAAGGGTGTCAGTAGTTGACAGAGAAACCAGAGAGGAGAGATGGACGCGAAGCCGGTGCGCATGGTGAACCTGAACGGCACCAATTATCACTATTGGCGGAGCAAGATGAAGGATTTGCTATTTGTCAAGAAGCTGCATCTGCCCGTATTTGCATCCGAGAAGCCCAGTGATAAATCCGAGGAGGACTGGACATTCGAGCATATACAGGTGTGTGGGTACATACGACAGTTTGTGGACGAGAACGTGTACAATCACGTTGCCAATATTGAGCACGCGAAGACGTTGTGGGATAAGCTGGAGTCTTTGTACGCGAAGAAGACCGGGGTAAACAAATTGTTCCTGATCCGGACGATGATGGGTCTGCGGTACAAAGATGGAGCGTCTATTTTGGATCACTTGAGTGAGTTCCAGGGCGTGGTTGACCAGCTATCTTCTATGGGAGTCAAGTTCGACGATGAAGTTCAGGGACTATGGCTGCTGTGTACTTTGCCAGACTCGTGGGAGACCGTACGAGTATCTATGATCGCTTCTGCTCCAGAGGGCATGGTCAGTCTGGAGTTTGCCAAGAGCGGGGTGTTGAATGAAGAGATGCGGAGACGTTCTCAGGGCACTTCATCCACATCCCACCACTCAGAGGCATTGGTTTCAGAGAGCCACGGAAGGGACAAAAGCAGGGGTCCAGGTGGTGGCAGAGACAAGAGCAGAGGAAAGTCCAAAGGTCGGTACGAGGACTCGGAGTGTTACCATTGCGGTAAGAAGGGCCATATCAAGCGAAATTGTTTCGCTTGGAAGAGAGAGAAGAAGGGCGACAAGGGAAAGCAAGAGGAGAACACTATAGCGGCGGCCTCGGTGCATGGAGGCGATGTGATCGTCGTAGGTGATGAGGTCATTACTAACCTCGCCTGCGACGACAATTCTTGGCTGGTGGACTCAGGGGCTTCAGCACATGTATCTCACAATAGGGCACTGTTTGCCACTACACGACAGGAGACTGTGGCGTGTTGAAGATGGACAACGGAGATGTGTCGAAGGCGGTTGCCGTTGGAGATGTGCATTTGAGAACGAAGACGGGTGCGGTTCTTGTTCTCAAGGATGTTCGTCATGTCCCTGATATCCGTTTCAACCTGGTGTCGGTTGGAAGGTTGGATGACGAAGGATTCTTCAGTCTCTTCGGGAACAGTCAGTGGAAGCTTTCCAGAGGTTCGATGGTGATTGCCAAAGGAAGCAAGAAGTCCGATCTCTACTATATGGAGGGGAGCGCAGAGGGGGCACAGGAGGTGAACGCAGTCAGTGATGCGTCTACCGAGTTGTGGCACAGGCGGCTCGGCCATATCAGCGAGAAGGGGATGAGCTACTTGGTGAACAGGAAGGTGATTCCGGGGCTCAAGTTTACAAAGTTGGAGAAATGCACGCACTGTTTAGCTGGGAAGCAAAATAGGGTGTCTTTCCAAAGTCACCCAAGTTCGAGGAAGCCGACGTTGTTCGAGTTGATTCACTCGGATGTCTGCGGTCCTATGAAGGTAAAATCTCTTGGTGGTGCTTCTTACTTTGTAACCTTTATTGATGACTGTTCCAGGAAGGTTTGGGTCTATGCCTTAAAGACCAAGGATCAGGTGCTGCCCACTTTCAAGGAGTTTCAGGCCTCTGTTGAAAGGGAGACGGACAAGAAGTTATTGTGTATTCGGTCCGACAATGGCGGCGAATACATCGGTCCCTTTGATGCGTATTGTAGAGAGCAAGGGATACGGCACCAGAAGACTCCGCCCAAGACACCTCAGCTCAATGGTGTAGCGGAGCACATGAACAGGACACTGATGGAGAGGGTGCGGTGTTTGCTGTCAGAAGCAAACTTGCCGGGCAGTTATTGGGGTGAGGCTCTTCTCACAGCTGCTTATATTATTAATTTGTCTCCTAGTGCTCCTTTGCAGGGTGATGTGCCTGACAAAGTATGGTACGACAAAGAGCCGTCATACAATCACCTGCGGGCATTTGGTTGTAAAGCTTCGTGCATGTACCGAAGGACGAGAGGACCAAACTTGAGCCGAAGACGAGGCGATGCGTCTTTGTCGGCTACGGTCGGGATGAGTTGGGCTATAGACTCTATGACCCAGTGGAAGGAAAGCTCTACAGAAGCAGGGACGTGGTGTTCGTCGAGGATCAGACCATGACCAACACTCAGGATTCCGAGACGCCTTCTGAGGCTGAGGAATTGCCTGAGTTAGAGTCATTTCGCTTCGAGCAGTTTCCAGAGGACATCGCAGAGGATCCAGTTATGGGGGAGCCGGTACATGGAGTTGCTCCCAACCTTGATCATCAGCCTGCTGATGGTGGTCAGGGTGTCCCTCAGGAGGATGAGCATGCCGGAGAGGTAGTTCCTGAAGGGGCGGAGGCTGTCGGTATACAGCCAGCACCAGTGGCTCCACTGAGAAGGAGTGACAGGGATCGTCGACCATCTACGAGATACTCACCAGATGAGTATGTGCTATTGACTGACGGGGAAGAGTCCGAAAGTTTTGCAGAGGCTATGGAAGACGAACACAGGCAGGAGTGGATGGTGGCTATGCCGGAGGAGATGAGTTCCTTGTACACCAATTCCACTTATGATCTGGTGCGGTTGCCAAAGGGCAAGAAGGCTTTGAAGAATCGATGGATGTTCAGAGTGAAGCAGACGGATGATGCTACTCGCCCTCGATACAAAGCGAGGCTGGTAGTCAAAGGCTACGGTCAGCGGAAAGGCGTGGATTATGATGAGATCTTTTCGCCTGTCGTCAAGCATTCGTCTATTCGGGTGGTGCTAGCATTAGCAGCCAGTCTCGACTTGGAGGTCGAGTAGATGGACGTGAAGACGGCGTTCCTCCACGGTGATCTTGAGGAGGAGTTGTACATGGAGCAGCCGGAGGGATTCTGTGAGAAGGGCAAGTCACATTTGGTATGCCGGTTGAGGAAGAGCTTGTATGGTCTGAAGCAGGCTCCGAGGCAGTGGTACAGGAAGTTCGAGTCGTTTATGGGGGAGCATGGTTATGCACGGACGACGTCGGATCATTGTGCATTTGTGAGGTATGTTGCCGATGATGATTTCATCATTTTGTTGCTCTATGTTGATGATATGCTATTAGTGGGTCGGAATGCCACTAGGATAGCGGAGTTGAAGCGCCAGCTGGGCGCGGCCTTCTCTATGAAGGATTTGGGCGCAGCGAAGACTATTCTTGGGATGGAGATCAGCCGAGAGAGAGAGAGTCCAAGCTGCTACACTTGTCCCAAAAGAAGTACATTCACCGGGTACTTCAGCGTTTCGGGATGGACGGGTCGAAGAAAGTGAGTTCCCCCCCTCGCGGCTCACTTTAAGCTCACTGAGGAACAATGTCCATCTACCGAGGACGAAAAGGAAGATATGGAGCGAGTTCCATATGCCTCAGCTGTGGGAAGCCTTATGTATGATATGGTGTGTACGAGGCCAGATATTGCTCATACAGTTGGTACGGTTAGCAGGTATCTTTCAAATCCTGGAAGGGTACATTGGAGTGCGGTCAAGTGGATTCTACGTTATCTTCAGGGCACTGCTGGTTGGAGACTTTCCTTTGGTGGTGACGAGCCGAAGCTGGTTGGGTATACCGACGCTGATATGGCTGGAGATGTAGACACGAGGCGATCGACTTCGGGCTACGTGATGATGTTTGCGGGAGGAGCAGTGTCATGGCAGTCGCGGTTGCAGAAGTGTGTTGCCTTGTCGACGACAGAGGCAGAGTACATTGCGGCGACGGAGGCTTGCAAGGAGCTGTTGTGGATGAAGAAGCTGTTGCAGGAAATGGGACTGAAGCAAGAGCAGTATATTTTGCTTTGCGACAGTCAGAGTGCTATCCACCTTGTGAAGAATCAGACGTTTCATAGCCGGTCCAAGCACAACGAGACTCGGTATCATTGGATACGGGATGTGGTTGAGAAGAAGGACGCGGAGCTTGAGAAGGTTCATACAGATGACAACGGAGCTGATATGTTCACGAAGATTCTACCAAGGGGAAAGTTTGAGTACTGCAGGCAGGTCGTCGGGATGACGACATCCTCCCCATAGTTGTGAAGGGGGAGATTTGTTGGAGTGGGTGGGGTTCCCAACCTATGTGGAGAAGACCCCGGAGTGCGACGAGCGCCGTTCGTGTGTCGAAGAAGCTCGGGAAGTAGGCGACGCGGAGTCGCTGCTGCTGTTGCTGTCCATGGGAGGTTCTGGAACAGGGGATCCGAGTTCGGGCCGAACTCGGTCCCATGGCGAGTTCGGGCCGAACTCGGTCTGGCTCCTCCAGAATGTTGGCGTGAGGTTCTGTTTGCTCGACACAGAGTTCTGGCCGAACTCTGTGTCGTCGGGGGCTGAAGCGGATTTTCGGATGAGTTTTCATCATTGGATCTAATCCAACGGTTCAGGTTTGCTGCGGGATTAGGGAGTTATATTGGGATTTCCCAACCCTAATTCACAACGCATTATTATCGCAAGGCAACACAACTTTGAGAGAGGAAGGAGGCAAGAGTGCCATTACAACTTCGGAGAAGAAGACGGAGGATTGAAGGTCGCTATTCGAAGGAGATCGTGTTCGGGTAATTTCTACTCGTCGTTCTCGCTATTCGTAGCCTTATAATCATTGTTCTTATCTCTGAGTGTTGTGGGGATCCGATTTGGATCGGGAGGAGTTTGTAGAGGGTGTAATTCTTCTATTCCATTAGTGGAGGCTTCTCAGGGTTGGACTCCGATCGTCCCGTGGTTTTTTCCCGCAAGGGTTTTCCACGTCAAAAATTTTCTGTGTCTGTGTGGATTGTTTTGTGTGTTTGTTTTTTGGGTTCGTGCGTTGTATTGCTCGGTCCTCTCGCAGGTACTCTCCGGTTTGGGGAAAGATTTCCGCGTTTCTTTCCCAACAGTGAAGACATTGTACATTTGAGCTGTGCGGCGTGGGCAGTGTATATTTGGGCCGTCTGGTGTGGACAGAAAAAAGTCAGCTGCAACTTGCCCAAATATTATATTTAACCAAAAAAATAAAATAAAATAAATTCGAATCAAATTTAAAAAAAACTGCAGATTGGGTTACTTTGGATTAGATTTTTATGCTTACGGTCCTGTTTTCTTTTAGTTTTTTTTCCCAATATGATGGAGTATAGACTACAATTCCTTTGCAGATTAAAAATTATGTTTGATCATCATAAAATTTTAAAGTAAATTAATAGTGGCCGTCTTAGCAAACTTAGGATATATTTGTTATTAAAGTATTGGAATACTTGTGAAAAATGTTTTTGTTACATTTTAGTATGATTAGTCAACCGAGTGAAATAATCGAACTTAACCGAGATTGACGGATTTGTTTTGTACGATTCCATAGGTCCTGACGATCCGTTTCAATTTTTAATCTATTCTACTAATAGGAAAATTTAGATGGTGAAACTTTTGAATTCCGAAAATACCCTTACATACTTATACTAATTAAAAATAGTTCATTAATTTTAATAAGGACAACTTAGTAATTAGAGAGACTATTCTTTGGTCTTCCTAAAAAACCTTTCTAAACTAATTAAGAAATTTTAAAATACATGCAAGGCACGAACACATATGCTAGTTTTATAAAACCAAAAGATGATGGTCATGTTCCTAATCGACCTAAAATTCGAATCAGCTTTAGACTGTTCTCAACCTAACTTGTAGGGACGTACATGTACGGATTAACCAATTCAATATACAATTTTGAAGGAAATGCTATAGTTATAACCAATTTTTGAAGGAAATTCAATATACAATTTTGGAAGGAAATGCTATGCTTATAACCAATTTGATTGTAAGCTTTACAACCGTCTATGTGACATCCTTTGATGGGAGGAGAGGGGGGGACCGAATGGGACCATGTTAGTAGGGAGTGGATGTGTATTGTAAGAAAATTATAAATTTTTGATAGTAAACTTAGCAGTTTCCAATTTTGAATGGCAAACAAAATTAGTCAAATATATATTTGTAGAATCGAAGTTGACCAGGTAATATCATTCAGTTCGGTTAATCGACCAATCACATGGATCGTTTGGATAATTATTTTAGAACGTACTGATGGATAAAAAAAACTAAAGGGAATTATGATATCCAACTCTTAAGTATTTCCAAATATTTATCGGAATAATAACTGTTGAAGTATCTTATTTTGACAAGATTAAAATTTTAAACTATCAAATTTATCATTTTTTTAAAATTTAATCTGAACAAAAAATACAATCCAACGACTGTTATTAAGAAATATTCGAGGATGCATAAGAGTGCAGGGTCCGATCCCTCCTCGAAAAACTATAGTATGGACATACTAAGATAGGACCAAATCAGTTTGACAACTTAATTTCTTTTTTAAAAATCTAAAATCATTTTCGTTCCAAGTGCTAGTGAGGGTCTGTTTGGTTGTAGGAAGTAGGAAACGGGGGGTGGAAGTAAATTTTTTCTTTTTTGCAAATGCACTATTTTAATTCACCTCCAGCGGCTGGATAAAAATGGTTCTACGGAAAATTAGTTTTTCTTCGTATTCTACCGACAACGGTTGGATAAAAATGGTTCTACCACAAATTCTACCGACAGAATTTGGATATATTTTTCCTCGTCGTCGTTGCTTTTACGACGACGAGGGCCGTGACGGCGAAGGCCATGGTGGCGAGGGCCGTTGCGGCGACCATCTTTGTGTGCTATCACATATGCTACCGCCGACGAACATCTTCGACTGTGAACAGCCGACTGCTCCGGCTTCGTCTGCGAAACACCGACTGCGACTGTCACCGGGTCATTTTTATAATTCATAAAATACAAATTAGTATGTTAATTAACCGACTTGTTTTTGACTAATCAGTAAATAAAAATAATTTACTAGTATTAAGAGAAATGTTTTTATTTAAAAATATTTTTTCTCACTTTCTTCGTAATGTGGGTAAAAATTAATAGTTAATTTATAATAATAATAATAATAATAATAATAATAATAATTTTTAATATTTAAATTTTTAATCCATACAAAATAATAATAATGGATAATATTAGTCGGGGTAACGTCAACCTATTCAAAAGTAGAAAACCATATCACTTCTCAACTATCACTTAATTATAAACCAAAGAACTACAAAAAGTTACATTTTTAAACTCACTTCAACAACCATCCAAATGAAAAAATATACATATACTTGACGTGCATACACAATATGTATACAAATTCTTTACTTTTAATATTTTTTAGTTCGTTTTACTTCCGTGAACCAAAGAGTCTATGAGTGAAACCTAAGGCTGTCCAAAAAACGGCCCAAGCCATAAGACGAGGTCAACAATCCTTTTGTCAAATGGGTTTTGGAAGAGGATTTAGACCATTGGTGGTGGTGGACTTGTCCCCATGGGAGTAGCCATTGCGAAGTCTTCTAGAAACTCAAGGAAAAAAAATCCAATAAAGTGGCGAAAAAGAAATTATTCCACAACAAAAAAAAAAAATTGAGGCGTGGGATGGATGGGTCACATATTCTCATCTCTTTTCCTTGGAATCCCTTATTTTTATTTATTTATCATTAGATGCTCTTATTTTGTTTGTCAGGAAAGGAGTGGTAGGAAAAGATTACTTTCCGTTTAAGCGTTTTAATATATACTTTTAGTCAACGAAGGAAAAAAAAAAAAAAAAAAGGACTCGAGCAACAAAGTTGGTATATAGTACACGCCAAATGAAGTTTATTTTTTATTTTTATTTTTAAAAGTTTTTAGGCAGAAAAAGAAGAAGAATTTATAATAGAGAATAAAGGTTCGCGAGTTCATTAAGATGACACGCTAACCATAGAAAATAAAGTTTATTCTCATGACTAGAAATCGTCAAAGGCTTTTGGAACGATCGGCTCGGGTTCGCCGCATATAATCAAAGGAACATATTTATTGTCTAATTGTAGAAAATGAGAGTTTGTTCCTATTGTTCTGAACAAACTATATTCACTTCAAATTTATGAATCAACAAATAAATGCATTATTAGTTAATTCCAAACAATATCTTAAGAATCGTGAAATATTTTTTTAATGTTTCTTATTATATAATATTACAAATAACCTTAGCCTTGTATTTCTAAATATTTTTTCCAACATTCAGCAATTAACAATATTAAATTCTCTGTCAAACTCGAGCGATCATTGTAATTACTAGAAAAAGGCATAGGATACTAGTTGGGTGACGAAAGATCAGTATAACGAACCACGAGGACATTTTATTCCTTCCATTTATAAAATGGTAGAAGCTGAGAATAGTGGACCAAAAAAATATGTAATGTAACATGTACACAGTCCTGTGTGTATCGCTGCCGGCATCTAAAATAATAATATTAAATTCTCTATAATACAGTCTTGGTTAGTTCATATATTCCTACCATTTCTAATCTTTTAGAGTTTTCTTCATATCACTCCTTACCTATAAATAAGAATGAGCTTTGATTTATAATCTTAAGAGACAAGTAAAGAAATTGTTTGGTAACAATATATAATTTATCAGCTGATTTTTTTTTTTTTTTTTGAACAAACTTTTAGAATTCAACTTCTATAAAGTAGCAACAATCTTAAATTATATTTAAGTCAAATTTATGGTACGAGTTTGCCCTCCCTTTGATCAACAATATTCTTGTCAAGTTGTCGAGCCACTTACGCAATTGTCCATTTATTTATGAGAGTGCCATACGGATAAAGTAACTTATGTGGCTGAGGATTTAGTCAAATCTATGAACTCAAGTTGCAATACTTATTGAATTGTCAATTGAGTCCGACATGCCATGCCACATGCCGACACACTATAATTAATGACTGAAGCGTCCAAGTCTGTCCCAAATTAATCGAAGGACGACTTCTTAAAATCAAGGAAAGAGGATATGGAAAAAAAAACATATTATTTGAGAATTATTCCTATAAGGATATCAGGGTTAGGTCTATATATTTTGGGTATTAGCTTTATTCGTTGTCGATGGATTTGGATATTCGAATTTTTTTAGTGAAAAATGTTATTGACGAAATTGGACTTTTAGTAACGAAATTGGACTTTCAGACGAATATTTATCACTAAAAAATTTCAAGTACCCAAATCCGTCAACAGATAAATTCAGTACCCAAAGTCTAATTAGATACTAAACGTGGTACCCTTATACAAAACTAGTAAATGTACGTGCTTTGCACGTATAATAACGTACGTATAATAAAAATATTAGCCAGTTATAGTTAAATATCTCTTATAACTCATGTGGTTAAGGTGCAAGGTATTTTTCTTTGGTTGATTTACTTTTTTCAATATTTTTTTTACGTAAAATGGACCGTGATATAATGACGACTTAGACGGCTCACTTTTGAGCCATTTTGAAGCCTCATTATATAGTGAAAGATAATTCATTGTTTGACTACATCTATTTATTTCGTGGGGGTTTATAAAATATATTTAAAATGATATTTTTAGGATACGTTGTTGTAGTTTTTATTGCTCTTACTTAATATATATTCATTGTTTGGATATGAGTTTAATTGATAAAGAATGATAGAAAATTATGCAAATGTAAAATAAATCTTTTCGTGAGCGTGTTGTGGTCTTTTTCGTCAATAAAACAGTCACATTAGTTGGAAACAATGGAATATGAACCCTAAATAAACCTAGATTTAACAAAAGTCTAAAAGTCGATGCAAACATATGCAATCCCAAATAACTTATTTTGTCATCTTTTTAGTATGTTTTGGTGCAGACAAAACTATATATATATATATATATATATATATATATATATATATATATATATATATATATATATATATATATATATTACTCAAAAATATTATCAATTTTTTTTTTTAAATTATTGGAAACATCATTTCCTGCTAGGCTTGTCAATGGTAGCTTATTGGTCGGATATTGGCATTACCATATCCGAACCATTAACTATCGGATATATCCGTTAACTATCCGATATCCGTTCGGATATAAGTTTTGGCTACCATATCCGTTACCGATAATTTTAACGGATATCGGATAATATCCGAACCAATAAGATTACTAAAAAAATATTAAAAATGAGAAGAGAAAAAATCAGAACCAGTAGATTTTGTCAAGAAACAACAGTTTTCCACATTGAAACGACATATTTTGTCAAGAAATAGCAGATTTTGTCAAGAAACAACAGATTTTCACATTAAAATGACATATTTTGTCAAGAAACAGCCGAAACAACAGATTTTCGGCTGAATCCTGAATTCCTGATGGCCCAATATATTTTAAATTTATTAAATAATTTAAATATTATTGGTTCGGATATTATTGGTTCGGATATGACACTTACCGTATCCGCATCCAATATCCGATAAATATCCGATATGATATCCGAATCCGTATCCATATCCGAATTTTCGGATATTTTCGGTTTGAATACGGATCGGATACGAATTTTCAGTCTACCATTGACAAGCCTATTTCCTGCCCCCTTTTTCTTTCCTACAAAAATTGAATCTTCATTTCAATGTTGAGATTCTAGTAGTCAATAAAATTCCATTTTGGGAATCTCTACTTTAAGAGACTCCATAAATATTTGTAAAAGTTATCCGGTAGCGTGGAGTAAACGCACACACCCGAATCAAACAAAATCCCGATATATTTCCACTATGCAACCGAGATCTGCTGCACTACGCAAACCACAGCTAAACGACACGTGTCAAATAAAAGATTTTATGGACTTTTAGGAGCACGTGGTCTTAGAAAACGTGTGTACTCGCTCACTCGTACGACCCAGTTGGAAACACCGGAGAGTCTCTTCCGACACGTGGCAGTATTTAATTCGTGTTACTTTTTCATTTTTTTTTTCCCCTATATATATGTAGCTTCCCCCATCCCGGAGCAACAGCAGCGTCTCTCTCGAAATTAGCAATTGCTCGCCGACGTGTCGACAACCCCTTCTCTATTTGTTTCCTTATTTTGTAGGAAATATTGTTCTCATACAATTCCAAACGTTTTCTTGATTTTTTTTACTTAAAATTTGACCCATTTTCTCGAGCTGCTCCAAAATTTGTTTCATTTCACGAAAGTCAGGAGAAGGAAAAAAGAAAAGCTCAAAAATTCTGCCAAATAAAAAAAAAAAAAAATCTAAGAATTAGGGTTTTAACGCAACAATAATAAAGATGGTGGCGATCGAGATGGGAATCGCGGCGGCGGATCCGATCCCTCGGGAGGCACGGAAGGTCCTCCACGGGCTCGCGTCGTCGTGGAGCGACGTGGCGGACTGCCGCGCGCTGGAGGTGGTCCCTCTGAAGGGGGCGATGACGAACGAGGTGTTCGAGGTCGGGTGGAAGAGGAAGGAGGGGTGCTCGGCTGCTGCGCCGAGGAAGGTCCTCGTCCGCATCTACGGCGAAGGGCTCGACCTCTTCTTCGACCGCGACGACGAGATCCGGACCTTCGAGTCCATGTCCACCCACGGCCAGGGGCCCCGCCTCCTCGGCCGCTTCCCCAACGGACGCGTGGAGGAGTTCATCCACGCAAGGGTACGTACCACCATCATCATCACTCTTCCCTATTAATCAATTATTTTCGGCCAATGCTATAAGAACACTAAGAAAAACTTTACTATTTCGCAGTCGTGAACTGACAAAATTTTGGCATTTGTATAGTCCTGTGCATATCTATAACTGACACAATTTTGGTTGTCATGTGATGTGCATATCCATAACTCCAAAATTTATGCAGTCCTAACTATTTGTAGGACTAGAGAAAATTATGACAGCCACTAACACTTTGTGTACGATCATTTTTGTATTGCTTTCTATGTATTGAGTGAGTATTTATTTTAGTAAGAGATTATGTAATCGGTGATTATTAGTTTAATGGATGTTATTATTTTATTAGGCAATTGCAGATTTCTTGATAATACACAGTAGCTTATTTCTTGTGAAGAAAAGGATATGTTTGTTTACTAAATTTGGCAAAGAAGCTATGATAGTTTAACTGATGCTAGTTTTTGTCGTTCGTTGCTACCTAGAGTTTACAAATTTGATGTAACTGAGATCATGAGAGAAGTAGCTTTTAAATAAAGTTGACATTTTTAACCATTTGAGAATAGGTCTTTTTTGGCAAGGTTTTGAGGTTTATGCTCAGCAATCTAAATCTCATCCCTATTTTCAGGGTTCACATAGAAAGATGGTTTGAGTTTTTGTAACTATTAACAATTTTTTCTAGGAGAATGAATTGCTTGTTTTTCTAACAGACACGGTAACTTTACTGTTCTGTTTTTGTCAAAAAAAATCTTAACTCTATAATTTTTTTTCTGCGCAATTTTTTGTCAATAGTTAATATGTGTAGTGTTTATTTTTGCAAGTTTTCAACTTGGTATTATTATACGGGTGACTACTTTTTTGGCTTCTGAAAATTACATTGCTTACTTTAATGCTCGAAGGATTATTAAATTTAATCGGCATGATTATTTTAGTATCTGCTATGATACACGAGGTTTATTATTTTATTGCGAGATGACAATTAGGGAGACGCTTTAATTGTTTGATAAGATTAGAAATAACGCACACGGGGGTACTTGGATGCTTTCTAGTTTATTATTTTAAGTGCCAGAATTGTTGTGATAACTCTGTTTCTCTGTAGCAATTTGATAATGCTGTGTTCTATTTTATAGACTCTTTCGGCAGCTGACTTGCGGGACCCAGAAGTGTCTGCCCTCGTTGCATTAAAATTAAGGGAGTTCCATGATCTCGACATCTCTGGTCAGAAGAAAGTACTGCTATGGGACAGACTCAGGTATTTTCTAACGCCTCACTGATCTGTTCACTCTAATGTTGATAACTTGGCAGGAATATTCACTAATCCCTCTCTCTGTCCCTGTCTTAGGAATTGGCTTAAAGCAGCTAAGAGTCTGTGTTCCTCTGAAGAAGCTAATGAATTTTGCTTGGACATGGTCGAGGATGAAATTACCAATTTGGAAAATGAGTTGTCCGGGGAAAATCAGAGGGTCGGATTTTGCCATAATGACCTTCAGTATGGCAACATTATGATGGATGAAGAGACCAGAGTAGTAACTTTTATTGTGAGCATCTCTTGTGATATTGCTCTTCTCTACTTCATTCACCTATCAAACAATATTACCTCATCCAATTCATCACCCACCTTGGTTATATTAATGTTGTCATTGGTCCCAGTATATGTTTTCTTGTAGTTCCGAGTTCTTAGTTAGATAGGTTACATATCCTTGGCTCATGCAGGTCTTCTATTACTACATTCCCATTTGAAATTGGGCTTTGCTTATTGATGATGGATGACTGTAGTCAGTATCTCAACCTTTTTCGCATAACTTTCATGGTGTCTTCCTTAATGAATGAATTTCTTGACATTTCCTTGTTCCTCCCAGGACTATGAGTACGCAAGTTTCAATCCCATTGCATACGATCTTGCTAATCACTTTTGTGAGATGGCTGCTGATTACCATACTGAAAAGCCTCATATCTTAGACTACAGTAAATATCCAGGTGCGTGATTGCCTTTTTTTGTTTCACCAATCTTATTGGTATCTTATATATTTAGATGTGTTTTGAAGTTCGGCCAATATATATTGTATTATGAATCTAACTTGGCCTTTTCATGGAACAGACCTTGAGGAGCGCAAAAGATTCGTTCAGATATATCTGAGTTCTTCAGGTATCTAAATTTAACTATATGATCATTGATGTGTTCAGTGGCCTCTTTTCTTATTTTGCAATCTGGATTGTTTAATCATATCTGAATATGCTTGCAGATAATGAAATTATGAAACAATGTCTTGAAGCATTAACTAAATTTGTGAATCTTGAAACTTGATTAACTTATACAACTCAAACACACTTGCAATGAATATATGATGAGCAAATGAATGCTGTTGCCTTTTATGTCCTGATGGATATTTCCTATGTTTATCCTTTGTAACTTTTACTGTGCAAATCAGGAATATGTGTGTTGGTAAATCGCTACTGAATGAATGCCATTCTTTGTTGGTGATGACAGCTTTAGATCATTAAATATGCTTCGAGTCCATTAGGGACAGTAATTTCTGTTTGTTCTGTCATTCCATTCCTTTACATGTTACAAACTTAAAATTTTGCTCTCCATGACATAATTATAATCTAATAAATAATGGCTTGGGGACAAATTCGGACGAGGCCTGAAAACAGGAAAAGTAGTATACAATATGACATACTAGGAAGCACGGACACTCAAAAAAATCTGGGCGTGTCATGCCGATATCAGACAACTCAGACATTCCAAAATACACAGGAACAATAGATGCCATGTCCTTATCACTGTGTCCTTACCATGTCAAGCTGCAGATATTTGTTGGGAATAGATGTTAGGGAGGTTTGACTCAACTTATTAGCATAATATTCATGTATTCCTTGTAACCTTCTTGGACATGTTTTAAACTATGTGTAGTTTACAGGTCCATATTACCAAATGGCCATATATTTCATTGATAGGATTGACTAAAAATCATCCTGATATAGTTTGCTTATGTTGTTCATTTTGAAACCTGCATTGTTCAGGTGAAAAACCAGATTCTGCAGAAGTCAATAATCTTCTCCAGAACATTGAGAAGTACGCTCTTGCAAGCCACTTGCTTTGGGGTTTATGGGGAATAATTTCTGTAAGCCATTTATATCTCTGCTACTTGAACCCTTGTTTGTACTGTTTATTATCTTTGAGTTTAAATCATATAATTCATATTATTTCTTTGTTTGCAGGATCATGTGAATGACATCGACTTTGATTACATGGAATATGCAAGGCAGAGGTTCCGGCAGTATTGGCTGAGGAAGTCTGAAACACTGGGATATGCACCTCTCCAGTTGTGCTTGGACTGATTTGAGTCGCACGCAGTTTGTCTACTGCAAATATGCTTTTGCAGAGCATCTAATGTGATGAGTTCAGTTTAAGAATGTGTTCATGTTGTAGAAAATTTAACCTAAATAAAATGGTTAGAGCGATGATGACTATCAGAGCAATTGTGGAATTGAAGATCCGGAGGTGCAAGAGCGACTGAAGAGGAGAGGATGCTCTTGAATCGGATAGAGAAGATGGAGACCTGGCTCTTTGTACTTGTCTTTCATTTTGTTAATTATTATTAATGGAATGCTGTGGAGCTTCCCCCACCTAGCCTCTTAGAAAATGGCATTGCCATTGGTATGTAATGTAATGTAATGGAATGTTTGGTATTATTGGGTTATAGCTTATAACCCTAATAAAAGAAAGGGAAAAAAACTCCCATTTTTGGTTTGTAATTTCTGATTGGTATCCAATGAATGTAATTTCTGATTGGTGTCTCCTGAACTGACAAATTGTACACTAATATCCCGATTCCTGAAACCACATACATATTAGAAATGCATTCATATATAGAAGGAGAACAGAACATTCAGTTTTTTTTTTTCCTTGAATGTTCAAGTCATGAGATTCTGGAAACATACTGCATAAGTGTTTCATTGTTGAGATATCAGCATTTTTTTGTTGAGAATGTTTCGTTAAAGAGAAATATGATGAAATGCATCCTCAAAAATTCTTCGGTGTTATCATTTGATGAAATATGCTGTTCTTGACAGGGGTTCCAATTTTACTTAATTTATGTCCAGAAATCAACCATGTGAAGAATCCCCAAATATAATGTGCTGTCCATAGACGACAAGGAGTTCAACAATAAAAGATTATCTACAAAAATTATTTTCTCACTAATAAACATTACCATTGCCATGAAAAAACGCGCATTATATCCAGGAAATTCAGTCCCATGTCACTTCCACTTCCAGCAGCCCAAAATTACATTATTCATACACCTCCATGGGGTAGTTACTGCAGAAGATCTGTTGTCCTATTTATTCTGTTTCAATTCTGTCCCCCTTCCTATTACATGTAGACCACCATCCACTTATCTATTCCCCATGGCCCACATGTAATAGGAAGATGGACAGAATTGGAACAGAATAAATTGGACAGCAGATATGCTCCCTGGAGTAGTATCCTCTCAAAACTGGCCCCAAGATTTTTTCTTTGAACAATCATCCATAATAAATTGCTTTTACAACATGCAGGCATTTTGTGTATGTTCCCATAGCAGTGGTGCCCACGTAGGGACCTACCTGGTCAACGCAAAGACTCATTGTTTCTGGATGCCAGCAATTGTAGGGAGCCCCACGTTGACAAGGGGGCACCACCCCTCCCTTCCCCTCCCACTTTGACTCTTCTCCTGACCTCCAATCTGTTCCCTCCAAATTCCCTCCCTTCATTCAAACCTCTCCCTCCACTCTCTTCTTCAAAAGAATAGGACTTCTTTCTTTAACATGTCCATGATCACTAACCAATCCTTGTCTTGATCATTAGGCTAGCCACATTGGGAACTCCTCTCCTCCTCCTCCCATTTCGCATGGGAGAGAGATCGCGGCTCGTCGACCGCCGGCTTGAATGCTAATATACGTCTCTCCTCCTCCTTCCGCTCCTCGGCCTTACTAATTTTGCGGGACAACAAAGACAAGATGAACGACCTCTTCTCTACGGCCTCCTTCAAGCGGTACGCCGACCTGAAGGAGCAGGCCCGCCTCGACGAGATGGAGGCGGGCACCACGGGCGAGGCCCCCGGCGCCGCCAACCTCGACAAGTTCTTCGAGGACGTGGAGAACGTCAAGGACGACCTCCGCGGCCTCGAGCAGCTCTACCGGAGGCTGCAGGAGACGAACGAGGAGACGAAGCTGGCCCACAGCGCGAAGACCATGAAGGACCTGCGGTCGCGCATGGACCGGGACATCAACCAGGTGCTCCGCCAGGCGAAGGCCGTGAAGGGGAAGCTCGAGGCCCTCGACAGGTCCAACGCGGAGCACCGCAGGGCGCCCGGGTGCGGCCCGGGGTCGTCCGCGGACCGCACGAGGACCTCCGTGGTGGGGGGGCTGGGGAAGAAGCTGAAGGACCTGATGGACGAGTTCCAGGGGCTGAGGACGAGGATGGCGGAGGAGTACAAGGAGACGGTGGGGAGGAGGTACTACACGGTGACGGGGAAGCAGGCGGACGAGGAGACGATCGAGACGCTGATATCGACGGGGGAGAGCGAGAGCTTCCTGCAGAAGGCGATACAGGAGCAGGGGAGGGGGCAGGTGATGGACACGATCATGGAGATCCAGGAGCGGCACGACGCGGTGAAGGAGATCGAGAGGAGCCTGCTGGACCTGCACCAGGTGTTCCTCGACATGGCCGCGCTGGTGGAGGCGCAGGGGCAGCAGCTGAACGACATCGAGAGCCACGTGGCGCACGCCAGCTCGTTCGTGAGGAGGGGGGCGGTGGAGCTGGAGACGGCGAGGGAGTACCAGAAGAGCTCCAGGAAGTGGTACTGCATCGCAGTGCTGCTCGTCATCTTGATCATAGCTATCGCACTATATCCGATATTGATCAATATACTCTTGTAGCAGCTTAATTAATTAAGTCCGAAGTCTTGTCGGACTTACCCCTGGGCCGGCCCAGTCTGCAGTCTTCATTGAGAACGAACAGGGATGGTTGGTTTCTCGATATGTTTTGAAATTTGAACAGAAGCTGATAGATTGATAGATAGATAGGGTTGCCATACAAAATGCTTGTACTGATACATGAGCAAGTTTGATTTTGTTCCTTCACCTTTCCCTTGTTATATATTTTTACTTCTTTATCATCCTATACAAACATGAATATCACACGTCACAATACCAGCACTAAAAAAAAACACAAGATGTTCTAAGGTTATTATACAAATATTAAAAAATGACATCTTTTTTAACCACATTGCCTTTTTCTGACATTCTAACGGTGCTGTTACTGTAGTTTCTAAAAAAATAGATAAACCTAAATCTAAAAATGGAGATTTCATATTAGTAACAAAAAAATAGGCAGGCCTAAATATAAAAATGAAGTTTTCACATTATAAACGACGGTTAATTTTTTTGGATTTTACGGTTTTTGGAGCTTTGTGCAATCGCACAACTTATATATGCTCAGAAATAGCCTGAAAACATATACACATACCTATTTTGATGAGTTCTAATATATTTTCGAGCGTACATCTTGTGGGCTATAGATATCTAACATGCAGATTTTTGGAGCCATATGTTGCAATAGGAGAGAGCCTCCTGAAAAACCTTTTTATTAAAATCTTTCTAGTAAAGTGGTAAAGCTATCGATATGACTATAAACTACTAGTCTAGAAGAATGTTTGAAACATTAGATCAGCCAACCTCAGTTTGTATACTTAGCCTGTAGACTAAACAAGGCATCTTTCTCATCTCCCAATATCCATTACACCTAGGTCTCGTTTGGTTCGCAGAATCATCGGGTTGGGAAAGAAAAGTGAATATTTCCTATGTTTGGGTCCGAAAGGAATTGAGGAGAAAAGGAAAATGATTACCAATGGAAGGAAAATTAGTGTTATTAATATTAATCACATGTTGATGTTGGTTATAATTGATTGCGTTGCTACCAAACCAAAGAGACATATATCTACCCCTTGATTTTTTTTTCTTCATTTTTGTTAGTGTTATTAATATTAATCTTCCACTATATAATGAGGCTGCAAAAAGGCTCAAAAGTGAACCGTCAAAGCCGTCATTATATCACGGTCCATTTTATTTTAAAAAAAAATAAATTTTATAAAAAATTGTTGAAAAAAATAAAAATTTGTCAACATGGAAAATCGAACTCAACCAAACAAGAAAAATACCTAGCACCTTAATCACATGAGTTAGAAGAGATATTTAATTACAATTGGATAATATTCTTATTATACGTGCAAAGCACGTGCATTTACTGGTATTAATAATAAAGTAAGAAACACAGAATTACCTATATGAGGAAACATCAAACATTGTGGAGTAGTTATTGGTCTACATAATCATGTAAGAATCTCTGTGCATTATTTATCCTAACATGTTATGAATTTGCTAATGAATTGTTCAAACATCTCCACTCAATGCTTTGCAAGCTTCCTTCCCTCTTCCTCCTTCTTCCTCTTCTTAACCCTCTCCAACTACTGTAAGCTTCCTTCTTTCTTCTATCGAGTCGGTCAGCAGGCTAATGCGGCACGGATGCAACAATGCAATTTTGTACAAGATTACGTAGCGGCAATGGGTTGTGGTCGTAATTGTAGGATGTTTGTAGTTTTGTAAAAAAAAAGTATTTAGCTAAACAAGGTCAAATCTTTTCTTAATTGGGTGGAGGTGAAAAATGAGGACGGTGTACCAAAAACCATACAACACAGCATACACAAAATTCCGTGTGTTACGTCAGATATCTCAAAAAAATAATAAATAAATAAATAAATAAGTGATAGTGGTGTTACTTTGCGTGATGCTTACAAATATGAATTATTTTCACAGTTATACTACTCTAGAGAAAATGTATGCAAATTATTGAGATATGGATCATGAATGGCAATATGTTTGGAAAGAGGGATTGATTAGCACCTTGCAATACCTTACAATATATACAAGGGAATGGGAAGTTCTGAAAATTGAAGTTTTTGGTTGGTTTTCAAGAGGAGGACAATAGCAGCACTCATTCAGATTGGCAGGTTCTTTCTGCATCACTTGTATACATTTCAGCAATGCTACAGAGTACAGAGTACAGATGCAGTGCTAATTGAAGTAGCTAAGGAAATAGGAATTGCCAGGATTTTATTAGCTGATGATGCTTGAACTTGAGCTGCAACAATCACAAACTAATTAACAGTCATTATTGGCAGAGTAGGAGATGCTAGCAGCAGCAGCACATTAGAACTGATGAGGAAACATGACCGCGGCTGTTTACTAATTTCCTACAACGCACCGTGTCGGAAAGTGATGTATCAATCCCAAAATTAACCAGGCTTTGTATCAACTCGGCAAGCCCTAGCTCCACTCCATGGCTTTGACTAGACCTGAAACTACCGTAGTACCTTATTAGTTTGCAGTAAAGCGTCTACTACTACGGTATCTTTGTGGTACTTTGCTCGTGGTGTTGTTCTCTACCGCAACTCAGCACTATCATTACATGCATTTTCGGATGCCTATTGGACTGGGAACAAAGATGATTTTATCTCAACAAGTGCCTATCTCATCCACATTGGTCGCAATCCAATATCATGGAGTTCAAAAAAAACAAAGGACCGTAGCTCTACCGAGGTCGAGCACCAGAGTTGTGGCTACCACAGCTGCAGAAATTCGTTGGATTTGTTCTCCACCCACCGAGCTTCATGTTTTTATACCTCAACAACCTGTTTATCTACTGTGACAACATTGGTGCAACAAATCTGTGCTCAAATCCGGTATTCCATTCTCGCATGAAACATGTTGCTATTGGCTATTACTTCATTCGGGAACGAGTTTAAGGACGTTCTCTTCGAGTTGCTCATGTTTCCTCTGCTGACCGGCTAGCTGATGCGCTCACCAAACCTCTTTCCCACTCTCGCTTCCATCAATTGGCGAACAAGATTGGAATAACCTCACGATGCTCCATCTTGCTGGATATGATAAAGATATTTGACCATAAATGTCAATATCTAGTAATTTATTACATTGTAATCAATAGGATTCAGATTTGGAGTATTGTCTAACCATAGGAGATTTGTAGAAAATTAAATACTTACTATAGATTAATAGTTATCTTTTCTAGATTAGTTGTATTGTATATATCAGTTCGATTCAACATAATAAAAATACCTTAACTCTTCAAAATTACTTTCTCTCTCAGATTCACCACATTCTTCTTAGGAGTCACGTCTTTCTTTCTTAACTCTCTATGATATATTATTTTTTTTTTTTTCAATTTTATTTTTTCTTTGTCCTAAGCCATTTGAGTATAATTGTATCAATCTGTTCATAATTTGGAGGTCTAATCGATTCGACTATAAATGGACTAACCTTTTTAACCTACTTGCAGCAGCTTGATCCGACTTATTTTTTTATCAATGTAATTTTTTTTACATCTATTATGTTTATAAACCTTAAAAGAAAAGATTTTACATCAATTTAACAAGTTTCCATACAATTAAGATTATAGAGAAGCTACCACCAAGAAAGTGGTTCTTATGGGGAAACAAATATCTACTTCAATAGCTGCAAATCCATACAAAAAAAGAGTAATAAAATAAGAATTATAGATCACGGACTCAATTGTAGGATGTTTATGGAAAAGTTCTGCTAGAATCCAACAAAAAGTGTGGGAGGAAATTTATAAGCGACCCCACTGTTGAAATATTTTTAGAAAACTAAGAATACAAAAATGTTATTTCTCACGAATTGTAAACATTTTTCCCTTAAACTATGTTCTATTTTTATTTTTATTTTTTTGCGAAACGAAATTATTGTGTGTTCCAAGTATGTTAGGTGTAAGAAGCAATCACTAGCTCACTACATCCATGGATCCCCAAAACATAGAGATGTCCATTTTCGTATCAGTGATTCACAAAACAGAGTTAAACAAGGTCTAGTTCGGCACTACATCAAAATATATATTTTGCAAACACGAGTTGCAACTATTATTATTGGTTGCAACAACTAGAACTCTTTGCAAATCGTTTCAGAAAGTTGCAACCAATTAAGCAACCAACCATTTTGAAGTATTGCAAATTAACTCGGCAATATTAATTAAAGATTGCAACGAAACCTAAGATATATAAGAAAGCGCACACCAAAAAAAAAAAAAAAAAAATTGGAGCACATTAAAAGTTGGCACGCCAAAAATAGAGAGCATTAAGTTGGCATGCCAACCTAGGCTTGCAACTGATACCAAAATCTTTGTCCTAAAAAAAGACTCCCCCCCTTTTTTTTAGTTGTGGTTTTTCTCTCCAATTGTTTTTCCTATTTTTTTCTATATTTTTTTTAACTAAAAATTTATTTCATTTTACCTCGAGCTCTTGGATCGTTAGAGACGGGAAATCTTTTCAGCTCGCTCTCAGAATAGAGACTAAAAATTGAAGATGTGAGTATAATTTTAGTAGTTTGGGAATAGAGACTAAAAATCTATTCGACTTGCGTTCAAGATGTGAGTATAATTCTTTCTACTTTTTCGTATACTTGTCCTAAAAATTCATTTCTATTTTCTCTACTTTTATTTTAGTAATTTGGGGATTAAAATTTTGATGTCATTTGGATAGATTAGTATTTCTAGTCTCTTGAGCTCGCTCTCAAGGTTTGTTTGCATGCAATTTTAGTTTTTCTGCTTAAATCTTCTAATAACGCAAATCCTAAGATTTTAATTTGTAGGAGTACTAATCATACAAATATCTCTGATCTCTCTCGTCAGGGTTTTTTTTTTTTAAGAGGAAAATATTATTGGCTGTGTTTTCTGCCTTCTCAGTGTTTTCTTTTCCTCTTTTGTCAGTGTTTTGTTTCTCTATAAAGATTTTAACCATCCGTGACTATTGTATCAATGTGTGATCGATTTTTTTCCTTCTCTTATTGTTTTCATCTAATGCCTTGCTTTTAAAGCTAGGTCACGATCTAGAGAGAAAAATAAACCGACATTTATAAAACTTTGTTTCCATCAAGCCATTTCCCCCCAAAATAGTCCATAAACTAATAGTTCTTGTTTTAGCCAATTCTTCGATTAGTGTTTCTAGAAAAAATGAATAATCTGTGGACCAAATTTGGTTGATAGAATTTTGATTCGTTAGTCAAATGTTCTATTTATTGAATTATTCAATACTTGTGTAATTTCTCTGTTTTAATCCTATTTGGGTTGATTATACCAGATTCAATCATGGAATAGTTAAATTTAGGATGAAAATGATCAAAATTCTGAATTTTGAT
Organism: Iris pallida; assembly: GCA_029216955.1. NCBI lineage: Eukaryota > Viridiplantae > Streptophyta > Magnoliopsida > Asparagales > Iridaceae > Iris > Iris pallida. The sequence continues at coordinate 13,160,580 of JANAVB010030817.1, read as the reverse complement.
ACCTTGATTAAATGCATTTGATCTGTAAATGAGAATTCAGTAGGGGTTTCTATAAGATTAGACAATTTGCATATTGAAAATGTTTTTTCCCATTATAATCACTATATTCTGTACTCTTATTCTTAGGTTAGGACTTTCGGTATAGTATTCATTATATCCCATTTTTAGGGATTTGTTCAAAACAATTGATACACGACCGTTGCAAATAATGAAGTGTTGTAACTTAATACAACATCTAAAAAAACAGTTACTAAAGCCGTTGCGAAAAAAGCAACCGTTGTAATACTATGCAACATACTAAGACCATTACTAGAGCTGTCGCGAAAATTAATCGTTGCAAATGTTTGAAACAAATAGAAGCCATTACAAATTTGAAATTTGTAAGGTTCTGAGTTGTTGCTACGCAAAGCCAGCCATGTTTCATAACTGTTGCCATATGGGATTGCGACAATTTTGTTCATTACTTATGATTGAAGAGAACACATTTGATCCATCAAAAGAACCGTTACAAAATCCATTAGCAACGAATTAAGGCCGCCGCAAATATTCTGTAACACTATTTTACGACTACTAAATATCGCAAACCCTTGTTGCAACGACCTTAAACAGTTGTGAATCGTCCTTTTGGTGTAGTGTGCTTTGACTTAGACTTGTGTTTAGATTTAGACTTTTGTTCGTAAAATTATTACGATAAATATTATTTTTTTGGTGGGATTTTCTAGGTATGAGCCTTCAATTGTAACACAATATACAAAAATAATAATAATGGAAAACATACTTAATATATAGGAATATAAATCAAGAATGTCAAGATTCAATCTATACTCTTGATAATACCATATACTATATAAAATAAGACAATACAATTTTCATGAATTTGACCCATAAAAATTTTATTTTCGAAAAAGGGGGAGATTTTATAGTTCTCTATGCAACTTTTGAAATTTTCAACGGCCCTTATACAAATACTATATGTACCTCCAAAATTTTATCTCTCCATGTCCCTCCGCCATGTGGCTCTCCTATTCGCTTATGTCTTCCCCCAACCTCCCTCTCCTATTTGCTTCGGTCAATAAAGGAGTGTCACGTGGCGGAGGGACGTGGAAGGATGAGATTTTTGGATGTACATATAGCATCACTCTCCAGTATTTTGATAAAAAAAATTCTGAATCTCGTAATATTAATAAATGTGGTATTTCAAACTAAAATAATATTACTACCTAAAATTGGTGCACCTCGTAATATTTGTCATTGTGCAATATCAACCTAAAATAATATTGGTTAATGTGATTAGTTCATTAATCATTGCTACGAGTTGCATAAGTTTTCATTATTAATTTTAAAAAAGTATAGTGAGCTATCCAAAATTTCATAACATTGCAAGTAGCAGCACAAAAGTTTTTTTTAAAAAAAATCTTCAACAATATTACAATCTACATACCAAACATGATCAAAAGATCAATCAAAGTATCATTAACCTAAATATGTTGTTAATAAAAAATTTAAAAATAAAACAAAATATTTTGACCAATTCAATTAAATGTAAATGCTTACGAACCCGATTCCACTCAAAGAGTTAGTTGTAGGTCGGTCCAGGAATAAATCAGACAAGACTTCATACTTGTACAACCCCCTCTACTTAGGAAAACCTCCCGACTCATGTAATCCCAACAGAGGTTGGAGTTGCGGGTGATCCTTCATAATCGACCTACAATAAAGATAAATGGACAATCAAAACTAACTCTGGATAGGACAATCTAAACCCCTGACCGACTCTGGTTAGTTGAACAAATAAACCACTCGAGTCATGGCAAGCACTTTGGATTATCCAGAACAGAACAATTTTCTTTTCTTAACCAGGACTCTTTGCATCGACCGGCCATGACTAATTTTAGAAGAAGTATATAGTTTATAATTTGCTTGTGCTATTCTTTCTAACAATTTCTATAATTAACCTGTCAATGGGGTTTGTCTAATATTCCTAGTCTTAAAGAGTTTTAAAATATATCAATTAATAATATTATATATGATTGTATGAATAGAAGGGAATGGTAAGCGAGGAGGAGAACATGGGTTTGAATCCTAATCGCAACAAAAATTTAAATAAATCAAAGGGGTGATGGTGTTAGATGGGAACAAGGACAATATATTAATGACTGACATTGTTTTTAAAAAAATTATAAGTATATGATGACTAGTACCGGGGGGGGGGGGGGGGGGGGGGGGGGGGGGGGGGGGGGGGGGGGGGGGGGGGGGGGGGTGGTGGGGGGTGGGGGGGGGTGTGCATGTTGTATGCGTCTTGTATTTAAAATACGGAATACTATTACGGGTGTCGTTCGATGATTGGACAAGTCTGGAAACGAGTCGGAACATCGATACATGACTTAAAAAAGAGCCGAGGGTATCAGAATGTTATGGCTACAGCCGATATGTCGGTACATGCATTTGTTCTATCGAGCAAATTGGGGGTCATTTTCTGTGTGAGGCATGTTGGTTGTATGTCGTTAGCTTGGGGTATTGCTAATGACATGGAACAGTTCATACCTATCAAGTTGTTATCTATTGCTCACAAGTCACAACTTATGGTCTGCTTGGTAAATGTATTTTTATTGGTTTTTTGGGTGTTTTTGAACGCGCCGTTTATGAAAACTTCTATTTGTTAATTTTTTTGAGACACCGGTTTGGTCGGCTCAAAAAACTCCCAAAATCGGTGTAATGTAATTTTGGGTGGCTTTATAAACACTCCAAATCGATGGATTTTGAACGGCTCTATTTTTTTTATTTCCATTTATATCCTTGCAAAAATATACATAATTATAACTACTGATACGGATATCCTTCCCAATTTAATTTATTCGTGTAAAAAATTTTCAGAACCGCTCGTTAGTGAATTACCAAGCATGGAATTGGACTGGTTTAGTAGACGCTACTTAAAATCATCCAAAATCGGACCCCTCATAGCCGGTACTCTAAAAATATCTCATAACTGCTACCCCTACAATTGCCAAGCAGACCCTTAAGGACCATGGGAGAATCTGTTTAAGGGTTTTCTCCAATCCTAGGGTTGGTGTACTTACAAGTTTAAGGTAACTTTGCAATATAAAGTTCTTGGAGGCCATTAGGGAAATCGAGAAACATAGATGGTGAAGAAGAATAGCTCGTCAGGAGAATGTTTCGCTAATAAGAAGAATCCAAATCATAAACCCTTCCGTTAATAATAATAAATAAAAAAACTCTTTTCTGAACCCAATCCGTATCCCCTTCCCCTGAACCGTGACGTCGTAATGCGTCACCTCCACTAGCCATACAAAACAAGTCATTTAAGAAATATATATATAAAAAATGACTGTCTATCCATATTTCATTCCTTTATAGATATATATATCTATATATATATATATATATATATATATATATATATATATTCATTCATTCATTCACAGACGAACCAACAAGAAACCAAAGCCGTTCCAATTTCTTCTCCATCGTCGTTCGTCATCACCTCCGTTATCATCATGGCAACAGTTATGAAACAAGAAGAAGAGCAGGAGAAGACGATGTCCAAGTTCAAGAGAATCTGCGTCTTCTGTGGCAGTAGCTCCGGAAGGAAGCCTAGCTATCAAGAGGCCGCAGTGGAGCTTGGAAAAGCACTGGTAAACATCATTCACCAACATAAACTCTTCAAATTATGTTTCTTTTTTTATAGCTCTTTTATTTTATTTTTTGAGTTTTTTTTTTCTTGTTCTTGTGTTTTAATAGATAGCCCATTTGAGATTTGGAGTTGCCCAGTTGATTTCTGGATTCAAAATCCAATCTTTTTCATGTTATCAAATATATATATGATCGAGTTTTCGTGTTTTTATTTCTAGTAAAAATTAGGGTTTTTTTTTTCAAATTTATGAAAGTAATTTTAGTTGGTGGAGGAACGTGGGAGGAATGGTGCATGGTGGATTGCTAGCTGTAATCTGTCTGGCAATTTGAGCAGACTCTTCTTGCATGATCTCTGCGCAAGAAGAAAAAAAAAAGTTGCTATATTACCATTTTATCACTGATAAATATAAAAGAGCTGTGGTCCTGATCATTACTGTCATTTAATTACTTATTCTTTTGTATTTTGAATTTATTTGGTTGAATTTGTTGTTGTTGTTGTTGCTCGTGACAAGTATAGTTTGTTTTTGTGCAGGTGGAGAAGAATATTGATTTGGTGTATGGTGGTGGGAGTGTTGGACTTATGGGTCTGGTCTCTCAAGCGGTTCATGATGGTGGACGCCATGTCTTGGGGTTCTCTCTCTCTCTCTCTCTAATATTTCTTCTTTTAGTTTTGATTCTTTATGTTTCTGTTTAAATGTTGAAACTTGAACATGAAGTGTATGCTTCTCACTTGTTGATATTACATGCATATCACAGGCGTAATTGCACTTAAATGCCTTCGTTTGGTACTTTAGTACACACCAATGTTTTTCTCAACGCCTCCTATAGCTCTAGTGGCTATCAGGTGGTGATATAACACATCTTGGCTGGATGGGTTCGATCCTACGGAAAAACAAAACAAATTAATACTTACCAATTTATGCATCCTCAGCTGTGGTTACCGAGGAAGAGGGGATTAGGGTTATGGTTGAGTTTTTGTTTATGATTTATATATTTTTTAACTTGATACTTCAATGTATTTAAGGGCGCAATTAAGATAATGATTGCATGCTACATGTGGATGTGTATATATTGATATCCTTTCATTTCTAAAATCTTTCTTTTAGTTGCCTAGTAGTTTTCTTTTTGACATTTATTAAGAGATTAGAAAAAAAAAAGGAAATCATAGCAACCAATTTGTTTTCGTATATACTACATACTGGTTTTTCTTCTTCTTTAAGGCTTCTAATAGCCAGACTCTAGAGTTTTAACTAGAATATATCAAATGTTTTACTTTCTTTTTCCAATCAGCATATGGCTGGTTCAAGTCCAGTTCTTCCTTTTCTTTGTTTCGCTTTTTTGATTTTTTGTATTGGAATTTTTTTGGTAATTCTTGTTTTCTGTAGGTCCACATTATATATGAACTTTGAATATACTGTCACTGAATTTTCATATATTTTTTCATGACTTCTCACTTATTATTCTTGATTGAATCTTTCAACATGTGTAGCTTATAACATTGGTTCATTGAATGCTTGGTAAAATGAACAATTGCTTTGATTATTTCTTGAGATAAAGCTAAAACTAATGTTGACTTTGTTGTTTTTATATCCAGTTTGTCTTGACTCAAATTTCCCATGGCATCTAATGTCTTCCAAATTCAACTTTAATATTCCTTTTGCTTCTACAACATTGGTGTTTGATATAAGAGTTTCTTCTTCTTTTTGTTGCAGAGTTATTCCAAAGTCTCTGATGCCAAGAGAGGTGAGAGCTTTTATATATATATATATATATATATATATATATATATATATATATATATATTTTTTTTGAAACTGGATAAATTGTTTCTGGAATCGCTCCCACTGGGATTCGAACTCCTGACCTCTCGGGCCGCATGCATCTCTCTTAACCACTAGGCTAGAGGTCATTTGCATATATATATATATATATATATATATATATATATATATATATATATATATATATCTATATATGCCATTGGACTGTGACCTGTCTTTCAATTAAACAATGAAACCTGAGTTTTAGACTTCTCCAATAGAGTAATTGATTTAACTCTAAAGTAGTAGTACTTTTCCTATATATGGAGAAGAAAGTTCTTCAAGTATGCTTTTATTTCTTATGGAACTGGCTATAATTTATGGATTTTGATGTGATTCAGCTTTCATTTCTTAGTAAAGGAGGTACATGGCTATAGAAAAGTTCGGAGGCTAGCCGCTTAGTATAGAATTTAGGAAGCGAAATTATATTTGGGATCTTTTGGCTCAACTTTATCCCAGTTTTGCCGAGGGAGTAACCCCTTTTTTAACCTTGAATTGGTCAAATTACGCAAATTTTCTGAGTTTTCGTGGAGGATTAGATCAAATAACAGAAGGTCTATGGCTGAGCGATATTGCACATCATCATTTAGCTATTGCAATTCTTTTCTTGATCGCTGGTCATATGTATAGGACCAACTGGGTTCTTTAAACTTTAAAGTTCCTGCCACTTGTACAAAAAAACTCCAGAGTGTTGGTGAGGGTCGATGATTAATATAAATATTAGTCCACATGCCCCCACAGGTTGAAGGTCGATTTGAGAGCTGGACGGTATTTTTTTTTTAATTCGTTTGAAATTAATGCATGCTAGAGGTTTCGGATACCATGTTAAAGCCTTTGTTACGTCAATTGCACCAAAACTCTAAATGTTTGGGAGGATTAATATTAATACTGTTCAACAATTTGGACAACTATGGCTTCACTCCCCTCAATGACCATCCATGAATATTCTTGTTTTACCAAGATAATTGTCTCTGCAGCTTATGATAGTTCTTATAGAGCAATGCCTGAGCATTCAATTGTTTGTTTTCCTGTACCTCCCGGTAGTTTCTCCTGAATTGTTGCGAGTATATGATACAAATCAAGATCTCATTAACTTATTTGCAAGTATGTATATATCTGTTCAATTTCACCACGTTAGAGAAGGTTTATTATCTTTCATAACTCACAAATTTCGCAAGCAAGATCACGGTATATCTGTTAAATTAACAGGTTACCGGGCTGACTGTCGGAGAGGTCCGTGCCGTGTCTGACATGCACGAAAGGAAAGCAGAGATGGCTCGTCGAGCTGATGCTTTCATTGCTTTGCCCGGTATGCTTTCTTTCATTTCCATTGAATTAATCAATCTAGGCATATTTATTATGCTAAACACGTTGTGTTAACATAATTAAGCTACTGTCCTCTCATCAATGACACACTAGGTGGATATGGTACTCTTGAGGAACTGCTTGAGGTGATCACCTGGGCCCAGCTTGGCATCCACAGCAAGCCGGTAAATTAACTTCTTAATGCAATTATAGGTGCAGTTAGCACTTGTATGAACCCATAAATTCTGCAACACTGGAATAAAATGTCGGTGGCAGATTGTAACATCGCCGTCTAGAAAATGAGTTTAAATGTCTGATTCACCGAAAACTTGGAGATTGTCTCGACTCCACCACTTACCTAATTAGAAAATGAGTTTAAATGCTGGCAGTTACCTAATTAGTATCCTACTTGACTGCTGAGGAAGTTGATTAGCATCAAAGAAAGACATGTTTGTCGCGCTCTGTTTTAAAAATTATGCTCTGGCAACCTCTGTTTTTGCTTGTCGACCACGGAAATAATGTTTAGTGTCTTAATTATATATTACGAAATGATGGATATTGCACTTGAGTCCATGTTATGCACAAGGATATTGTCACATTCCTGTTTGATTATTAGGATAAGTGTTGAAACGTAGGAACTCGAATCATACATTACGTGTCCTTTTGGTGCAACGACAGACACGAAATTAATGTTGAAGGTGGGATCATATGGACACATCATTTTTTATACTAATTGTACACATCATAAGCAATACCAGAAGTCCAAGTGCATGTGTTTTTTCCCTCCTAACCTGTTTTATTATACTTGGTTTCATGTGTGACTTTGGCAGGTGGGTCTTCTCAATGTTGATGGCTACTACGACTCTCTCCTTTCATTCATCGATCTTGCCGTGAATGAGGAGTTCATATCCCCGATTGCTCGGAGGATTGTTGTCTCTGCTCCGTCAGCCAAGGATCTCGTGAGGAAATTGGAGGTACATTAAATATCATAGCACGTAAATTAACTGCTTTCGAAAATATGAACTTGAAATCGAATAGTAACTTGTTCCATCTTAATGTTTCAGGACTATGTACCTCAGTCTGACGAATTCGTATCCAAGTTGAGTTGGGATGTGGAGCCTCGGAAGCTCGTGGCTGAAGTAGATGCCGGCATTGCTCTGTGAACTTGTTCTTGGCTAAAGACGAGACAGATGCACTCCTTACAAACTTACAACATAATCAAAGTGTAGGATTTCGGTAGAATTTCAATACCTGTCAATAGTAACCCTTCTGATCCAGCCAGAGTCTACAGAGGAGATGTTTTTTAACTTTTGGGTGTTTTTAGATCCCATGGTGATGGTAATGGTTTGCTGATATATTTTGCAATGTATGTATATATTCTGAAATCTTAAAGGTTATGCCAATATTTGTTAATTATTTGGTTGTTTTCATGATCCAAGGTTTTGTTATGTTACAAGCTTCCACTTACTCGACACATGTCTGGCAATTGACCTCTTCGTATCATTACAGTAGTTGAAGTTTTGCAATCAGAACTGACCATCTTTTCTGAACATTTTAATACCTCTTTTAGACTTTGGATAGCAAGTTGCCAACTGCCAGGGAAAGTTTAATTATACAGGCTTTAATGTGTCATTATTTTGTTGTTCGGACTTTTGTTCATGATCAGTTCGACTACATAAGAACTCAAAATAAGAACTTACAATATGGATGTTGACACGTGAATTTAACTAAGATTGGAAGTGTACTTATTTTTCTCTTTAGCCTCTTGAAAAAAAAAAAATCAAGGGATGAGATGCGTACAATCCTACGGCTTTTGATTGCCGAGTTTTAAAAATTAAGAACTGATGAGTTCCTCCAGGATTTTTGTTTTGTTCATACAAGTTTATTGCCTTGTTTTGACCCATTTTTTGCCTTTTTACTACATACTTCATTGGCAAGCAAGTCCAGTTCGTCTGAGAGCTATAGATTGATTCCCTTCAATTCTGTGCAAGTATCTCTGCTCAATGCATTCATCTCCCTCCATTAGTGTGACAACTCAGTTCTAGCATTAGGAATTTATGAGCTGGTCTGTCTGGCCATTTCAAGGCTCTTTGTCTTGAATAAAACCATATTGAAGTCCTAATTGAACAACTTTTGTATCATGTCCTTTCCATCGTGGATTCACGTAGAACATCATGCCACCATACGAACATGTTATGTAGGAGAAATTATATGAGACCCAAATTGAGAAGTCAAAATCTTGGTATTGGAACGAGAAGTCTTTTTTGTTTATAAATCTTATTTATATTATTAGTAATTTGAGCAATTACTCTGGACCCTATTTATTACTAGGAAAATCATAATCAAAAGAATCAAACTACCTTCTCATTATTTGGAGGTCAACCCCTAATTCCTGATACAATTTGTACAAGTATACATAAAAATATATTATCTTCACTAATATGAAGGCAATAATTTGGAAAGAAAGAAACAAACACATATATGCAAAGAATAATACTATTTGTACCTCCAAATTGTACCTCCAAACCGTCCTTCCTTACGTGGCAGCTGATGTGATATGTTGATGTAGCAGCTGACGTGGCAAAAATTAAAATTAATATTAAAATTAACATTAAAATTAATGTTAACATTAACATTAAAATTAATATTATTGTTAACATTAAATAATATTAATATTAACATTGTAACATTAAATTAACATTAACATTAATATTAATATTAACATTAAATTAATCTGGACAAAATTGGGTAATTAACTTTTTGGGTTAAAATTTGACATATCATCGGTCATGTCAGATGACACATAATATTATTTAACATGCCACGTCAACTGCCACATAAGGAGGGATGTATTGGAGGGACAATTTGGAGGTACGAATAGAATAGCATTACTCATATGCAAAACATTGTAACATTGTAACAAATGTGGAACTATTTCGATTCACTCTCGAGTATTTTGATGCCTGCAACAGGGGTCCGTTTCTAAACCGTCTCTCGACAACAATGATTGCATAAATTTTGGCATTCCTCAGCACAACAATGACCGTCAAAATTTCTACAATCCTGACTATGCATAACTATGCACAGGAATGCAGAAATGGTGATAGCTCTTAACAACAAATGAAGTGCCCTTAGCATTGGCCTATTAAAATCCCTTTATTTGGATTCGGATTATTATTGTTGGATTCAACATTGTGTGTATATATGGATAGGTGAGAGAGCATAATATATAATGTGAATGGTTAGAGCATAATATAGTGATTTTAAGTTGCATTTGATACTCGACATACCTTGTCCAAAGAAAAAGAAAAAAAAGTAGGTTGTTGTGGATTCTAATTCCGTTCACCTGGTTCGAATAATTAGAAACGAAAAATTATGTAATTTATTCTCTCATGACCACTTTTTTGACATTGAGCAATTAAAGTTGGATTCTGTTTCTTGTTTAGAAGGAATATGGAGTAGGAAGAGGAATTAAGCTTTCTCTTTTAAGTTTGAATGAGGAACAGATGATTATACAAAGCATTTTCCAGAAGTTAAAGTTGGCTTATCAATCAAGTTCGGATCTCAAGTTTCAGAAATCTTGTTTGAATTAAGCTATTATAAATCGTTGGATTACATACGTCTCCTCCCTCTTGATTGCAAATTTCTAAAAAGTTTATGACCTAAATAGAAAAATTCGTCTACATGTCGTAATCGTATTGCAAGTTCTTATTTTGAGTTCATGTTTGAATGCCTTTACTTGAATTGTTGTTTTGTGAAACCTCCATTAATAGAGGTTTATCCTCCCTTAAAGAATGTTTCTAGGCCTCGTTTGGTTTGCGAAAAGCAAGAAAATCAATTTCTTGGCGTTTTCTTTCCTATTTAAAACTCAGCTTTCTGAGTTTTAAACCATAAAGTGAAGCAAAAGCTGTTTGGCTACTAATCACTTTGAATTTACCCTCACGACTTCTTTTTTCCCGAAGTCCATGTTTAAACGTTACTTTGGAAGAGGAGAAAAAACATGCTTTCTGAGTAAAGTTTTCTTATCGTTTGCGGGCGCCACCCATGCCTACAGCCTACCCCATCTCTCTCTCTCTCTCTCTTCTCTTCTGGACGATTTATCGTCGCGAACTCCTCCGCCGCGAGCTCGTGGGTGTTGGCCAGTAGTCGGAGTTGGGCGGAGGTGCGGCGGAAGGCTGGCCACTTATCGGGGTTACTGAAATTTGATTGGACACGAAAACAATATGGGAACACAAATTGGACATGAACATATTAATTTTAATATAAATATTTATAAAATTTTAATAACAATTATTTTCAAAATATTTTACCAAACAGAATTTGTACCTTTTATTTCATAAAATTTTTTTGAGATAAAAATAATCAAACGCAAATCCATAATTTTTACACTCAGAAAACAAATTTATAATTTATTCAAAAAATTGTTTTCGGAAAAATATTTCAGAGAACATATCCAAACGGACCCTCTTAAAGAATGTTTCTAGGCCTCGTTTGGCTTGCGAAAAGGAATTAGAAGGAAATCAATTCCCTGACATTTCCTTTTCTATGAAAAATTATAATTTCTATTGATTTTTCTTTCCGATGTTTGAAAATGTCAAAAATTTGACTAGAAAAGTGAATACTTCAATTCGGAAAAGTGATTCCTTGTTTGTATTGATGAAATCATTTTTTTCTTAATTTCTATTTCATTGGGAATCACTTTCATTTCCTCCTCAATACTTTGACATCCAAATATAGGAAATTAATCACTTTAATTTTCTAATCCTATGATTCCGCGAACCAAATGAGGCCTTAATACCATATTGGGATTTCAAGGACCTCTGAAATATACAATAATTAGAGCATCTCCAACCCTATTGTCTTGTTAAGTGTTGTGAGTCTTATGTGGCTCCTATGTGGCATGAGCCACAAGACAATGTCTTGTTTATGTGGCAAAATTATATCTCAAAAGACAATGAGATAGAAAAACTCTCTCCAATGCAAAAGTATTAAGAAGACAATAAAAAATATTTTTTTCAACTTCCAAGGCAACTTTTAAGACAACACTCATCTTCTTTCTTTTTTTCTAATATTTTTATTCATAATTGATGGCATGGAAGAGAAGACATTGTCAAGTGCATTGTCTAGAACAAGGCAATCAACTTCACAATGTCTTCTTTAATTTTTGTCACATAAGCTTCACAATTGACTTGACAATTGCATTGGAGAAGAACTTTTGAATAAATTTTTGTCATTCCTATGTGGTATTAGAGCATCTCCAACCCTATTGTGACTTTGGAAAAAAGTTAATGCCACATAGAAATGACAAAATTTTATTCAAAAGTTCTTCTCCAATGCAATTGTCAAGTCAATTGTGAAGCTTATGTGGCAAAAAAAAGAAGACATTGTGAAATGATTGTTGTTCTAGACAATGCACTTGACAATATCTTCTCTTCCATGTCATCAATTATGAATAAAAAAATATTAGAAAAAGAAAGAAGATGAGTAGTTGTCTTAAAAGTTGCCTTGGAAGTTGGAAAAAATACTTTTTATTGTCTCCTCAATATTTTGCATTGGAGAGAGTTTTTCTATCTCATTGTCTTTTGAGATATAATTGTGCCACATAAACAAGACATTGTCTTGTGGCTCATGCCACATAGGAGCCACCTAAGACTCACAACACTTAACAAGACAATAGGGTTGGAGATGCTCTTAACTTTTTTTCCAAAGTCACAGTAGGGTAGAGCATCTCCAACCCTATTGTCTTGTTTTGTGTTGTGAATCCTATGTGGCATGAGACACAAGACAATGTCTTGTATAGGTGGCAAGGTTATATTCACAAATGACAATGGGTTTAAAAATCATCTCCAATGCAAAAGTATTGAGAGACAATATAAATAATTTTTACAACTTCCAAGACAACTTTTACTCTTCTACTTTTTTTTATAAATATTTTTATTCACAAATGATGATGTGGACATAAAGACATTGTGAAGTGCATTGTCTAGATCTAGACAACCAACTTCACATTGTCTTTGCCATGTCATTGCCATGTCAACTCCACACTTTGTTTCACATTTGTATTGGAGAAGTACTTTTGGAAAAAATGGTTGTCATCCCTATGTGACAACCATTTTTTTCAAACTCAATAGGGTTGGAGATGCTCTTAAGATTTATTGGATCGTCTCATTTGCAACCTCATTGTATAGCAATTGATGTTGCCATTATTTTGGTTGCAACAAATGATACAATACTTGGAAAATATACGTTCATTATTTCAACAACAACTCGTACACCTTTCTCTAGACACTCACCAAAGAAAAAATGGAATAAAAGGAAAATAATGTTGGTAAGGACAGGGACAGGTCATCCATCTTGTGCGGCAACTTTGGGGTGTTGAAAAACTCATAAAATTATGTTGTTTGTAAAAAAATGTTGCAAACTTTGTTATACATGTTGTTGATATTTTTTTCAAGTGGGAGATGAGTGAACCTAATAAACATTTTGAAACAAAAAAAACAAGTAGTAGTTTTTTCTAACAATGACTCAGGTTTTCTATAATTACAACTTTCTCAAGCAAAAAACAAGACGATTAGTTCTAAAATCTGAATATGCTTCTGTTTTCTAAGAAGCAACAAATGCCAATCCAGGTCTAAATAATTCAAGAAGATCCTAATTAACATATATTTATAAAGAAAATACTATTATTAAATCTCTAATTTTTTATAGGTCGACGGTGATCTATATATCATGCAGTGTGTTAGATGCATAGTACATTCCACTTATCTTGATGCGAGTAAGTCCTTCCTTGCCCTACCTGCATTAAATGACAGATGGTGGAACCACACATTGGCCGATGTCTTGAGCATCAAATCAAGGCGTCCGAAGGCGACCGTGCCGCGAACCCACTCCGCGGTGATCGTTAGGTGTCCGAAGGCGAGCGAAGTGAGATGACCGTTAGACGCCCGAAGGAAGGATCAGATTACAAAAGAAAATCAACCTTCCACCAGATGGAAAACAAATAGGAGCATCCACAATGTAAACACTTTATATTATTTTATTTTTTATGAAAATCGTGTAAATTATTACTCTTGTAGTGTTCCCTTCATATTGACACGCAATGATACATTTCAAATAACACACCAATTCATACTACAAATTAACCTCCTTTTTTTTTACTCTCTATTCTTCCTCTTTATCTTTCCTTCTCTTTTTCCTCTTGGCGAGTTCACGAACTAAAATACGCTTCAAATTTGAAAATTCTTTTGGTTAGCAAGCATTTTTCACTATAGCCTCCAAGTGTTACAAATTTTGAATAGAATAAAAATACAACACTTCAAATCACACTTGGCCTCGTTTGGTTCGCAGAGTGGAAGAAAAAGAAAATCAATTCCTTGGCATTTTCTTTCTTTGAAAAATTATAATTTCCAATAATTTTCTTTTCGATGTTTGGAAATGCCAAAAAATTTGAAAAGGAAAGTGAATACTTAAATATAAAAAAATGATTTCTTACTTGAATAGATGTAATTATTATTTTTTCTTTAATTTTTTTTGAAAATTACTTTTCCTTCCTTTTTCGATTCTTTTAGCACCTAAACATTAAAAAAAAAAATTATTTTTTCCAACCCACGATTCTGCAAACTAAACCAGACCAGTGTTATAAGTGGCCACATTTGGTCCATCCCAATCCTATTGGATATGTGAGTCAGACTCGAGTCATTACAACTGTAACACCACCGAAAGTCACCAAACTGGGTCCCACTGTCCCACAGCAAGCTTCTAAGAGACTGTCAGTGATAGCGTGGGCCCACTTGCACGCTCGGGGGCACTTTCGTCAATTCCGCCCCCACTCCCGAAACTGCCCAAACTATATATACCGATTCCACGCCCACAATCTAAAAATCTGCTTCTTTCCGATCCCCATTTCTCCATCGGCACCGACAGGAATTTCTCATCCTTTGATTTTAGAAGGAACCCTAAATTTTTTTCAAGAAAGTTCTGGAACCATAGAATTGGAGGTAATGGATCGTTCTTCTTCTGATTCATCAATTGTTTTCTTTCGGCAATTTGAGATTGTGATGATTGTGATAGGAGTTTCGACGATTTCAGATGTTAATTTGTGTTGAAAGCTGTGGTTTTTCTTTCTCTATCTCGATTTGGAGATAGGTTCGTAATTAGCGCCTATTATTTGTCAATTTCAGGGATTCTATTGTAGATTTTCGAGTTTGGGAAGTAGAATTGCTACCTCGAGCTGGGGATTAGGTCAGATTAGTTGTAATTTATGGTTTTATTGTATGATTGCTGAATAAGTACGTTCTTGTGGGTCTAATTTTTTGGTAAATTCTAAAATTGGTCATGTATAGTTGTAGAAGGTTAGATTCTTGACGTAGCTTTCCAGGACACGAACACCACATGACACGATATGGACACGGTGGTATGGACACATCAACTATTTTTGGCTTGTCCTAGTAGTGTATTTTGGAGTGCCTGTGCAGTGCCAATACGAGTTAGACAAACACGGGCACGACTAGCATTTTTTATTGTCCTTGCTTCCTATGTTTTGACAGATGACTCCTATTTTGAAGTTTTTCTTTGTGCAATTCTTAAGAATTAAAAGGTGACTGTTAGTTGAATTTGGCAGAAGAATAGTAAATGTAGGCTTTGGTTCTTAACATATTTTGGGTTATCATGCCGTGATATGAATTCTTAGGTCCTAATGTCGACCTCTGCGAGGAAGAGGCTAATGAGAGACTTTAAAAGGCTGCAGCAAGATCCCCCTGCCGGTATCAGCGGTGCTCCACATGACAACAACATCATGCTCTGGAATGCTGTTATATTTGGGTATGCTTGCAGACTTGCATTATAACACTTTATTTTTATTTCGTTAGAAGGGGTTTTAATATATGTAGATCTCACTGATTCTTTTCATTATTTGGTTTGTAGGCCTGATGACACTCCATGGGATGGAGGTAAGGCAATTTATATAGTCCATATCTTACTTTTAGACAGAGATATGGTTAATCTGTTGTATTTGATTGGTTCTGATTTGGCTAGCATGGTATTGCTTATATTATTCTTATAGTTCATTCATTATTTTGCTCTCATGGAAAAAGCACTAAGAAGAATGGTGAATGGTTATGTTTGCTTACACGTAACATTGTAACAGGATATGAACGGACAATTAGAAGGGTTTTTCAGAAAGGGTTTCTTGTGTGAAGTCGTATATGTTTCAGAAGATGGGATGGAAACTATTAAGTGTCTTTGGTTAGAAATACTATTGAGAAGGATTAAGAGAAGTTCTAATGTGCAGATGCCAGATGTTGTTTTTATTTGAAAATGAGTCTGCTTAGGTGCTCCATCTTATGAACCGGTTGGCTTTAGTAGTTTCATTGATATTGATTTCAGACGATACCGTGAATCTTGTTTCAAAGGGGTTACTGGTTCCAACTTGACCTACTGCTATCTTTTGACTGAACTGAAATCACGTTTCTTCTACTAAATGAACCAACTTTCTTGGGGTAGAGAATCTACTTTAATAATTAGAACAAATCAATGGGTCATCCTTCTATGGAATAGTCTGTTGCAGATACCAATTCAATCCATCATCCTCCCTCATTTGCTTGTATGTGGACATTGGTAGCTCTAATGATGAGCATCTTTTCTTTTTCTTTTTCTGAAAAAAGGTGGTCATCATTCCAACTTCATGTTTTACTTTCAAATGCTTCAAGTTTTCGTTTCAAATTATTAGTTCGTTCCTTCCAACTTCATGTTTCTTGTAAGTAACCGGTTACTATAATATTATCTCATTCCTCCAATGTGTTACCTATTTAATACATCAATATTTCTTGAATTTTTCAGGTACGTTCAAGCTGACTCTTCAGTTTAGTGAGGATTATCCAAATAAACCACCTACAGTTCGCTTTGTTTCTAGAATGTTCCATCCAAATAGTAAGTCATGCTTATGATTTACTTCTTATTAGTTGGAATTGAGTTCATTTTGGTCATCATTTTGTTTACCATAAGTAGTATTAAATGTATTATCATCATTTTGTCTACTTTTAGGACTTGTGCTTGCAGAAGCGATATATAACTGTCATTTTGAAGTTGATCATCTTTTGAGTTTGGGAGAAATGATGATAGTGTTATTGTAGTGTGAATGGTGTTCAGTCTTTTGACCTTGTTGTTTTCACACATTTGAATGGAGAAGATTCAATCAAGCATCAATTAGAGGAATACGGCATTGCACCATTGCATATTACATTTATGAGTATGCTAGACCTCATTTTTTCGATGTGAAAAATCAATCAGAAAAAGAGAGGTCAGTGTATGTAAGTGAGTTCGGGACCTATGGCTCGTGATCCTCGTCATGAGACGAGAACCGTCTCTCGATTCTTAAACATTAGTGAAGATGATATGTACGGCGGTGCAATCGTTTAGTGTAGATGCAGATCACTCCCATGTTATTATAACAAGAAATTGGTGAATAACAACAAGGTATCCACATACATGTTGGGCTTTGGCTATGAATGCATGAGCAACCTAAAACTCAAAAGATGTGAATGATTTTTTGTTGAGAAACACAGATACAGCTATAGACTTGTCGGATCACAGATAGAAGGAATAACTTTACCATGCACTTAAAAAGTTAACTTTATAATCGTCTATTTGCAGAACATGGCATCAAGTATGAGGTTATCTCCAACTTCAAGAAAAGAATATTAATTGGCAACCCAAACAATGTTCAGACAATTTTTAGCATTCAAATAACGGATGATCTTTATTCTCAGGAGATGAGACATAAGAAGAAAACTTGCACAAACAGCAGGATCAGTCAAACATAATTGATAGCACTGCGCCACAAAACAATCTATCCATATCAATTAAACACATTATTCTTATGTTGCTTAACTGATCTCCTTCCTCATGCCAACCATATAAAAACGTGACCCAGGTCTCATAACCCCTACTGTTGCAAACAATCTAGTATTAAGTACAAATATGTCAAGGGAATAAGAAGCAAATAAACCATTCACGTAAACAAGATGATTCTTTTTCTTTATGACTACTCAAGAACCAAACTAAACTCCCAAGTCAGAACCAAAGCTTTTCTCAAACTATAATCAAACAGTATCAAACTACAATCAAACAGTATCAAACTAAAATTAAATAGCATGAAGGAAGAGGCTAAGGCTGACCATAAACATCCGGATCGGCATTCGATTCATGCACTCCTCCAATAATAGTGTAATACTAATGTCAGATATGTCTCTGCCAAGGCCCAGTAGCAAGACTAGGGTTGGGAGAGTCGTGAGGATGGGGGGAAGCGAGGAGAAGACGGCAAGTCTGCAGTCCAGTGATGGCGAGGAGGAGCCAATGGCATTCACGGAGTCGACTGGCACGAGATTGTGGCCAACAGTGGAGACGGTGTAGTAGAGCTCTAGTCGACACGAAGGAGGAGGAAGTGTGGCCAACGGATGTCGCTGTCAGTGGAAAAAAGGGGGGGGGAGTTGATCGACATGATCACCAGAGTTGATAGGGTGGAGGAGTGGGTCGAAGTGGCCACTGAAGTTAATAGGGAGGAGGAGACTCGTCTTCTTCTTTATTGATGACCAAAGAAAGAGAGAGAAGCGCCGACTATACGCAAGTCTGTTTAGAGCCCTATTTTCTTACACCACTGCTGTATATACAGGAGTAGCTTTAGGAATTTAGCCCCTTAAACAGTCACCCTTTCCTTTTAGTCCAAACATTTGTACGCAGTCTTCGTAATTTCGTGGTTTTCTTCCATTTCTTCAACCTTTTGCAAATCTCTTCCAACATCGTCAAATCTCCACTTTTTTGGAAAATTTTATAGGCTTCAACAGAATCATAGTGATTCTAAGTATAGCACCTTTGGGTGTTCAGGCTCAAATTTCAACCATTTATGCTCCCAAATTTAGGGAGCATTGTATTTTATTGGAAAATGGCTTCTTTATGGCCTTCAACATCCTGTATATGGGCTTCAATTATTCGTGTTATAAAGAGCATAAAGACAACTGCAACATGTAATTAATTCTGACTTGCTCTCACTTTCGACATATATTTGCAAGATCATTATTCATTTTTCACAATATAAAATTATGGTGGTTGTGTTGTTCCTTTGAGTTATTTATTTTTCTACCTTGGATATAAATGTGATTCCATATAGAATACCATATCATCTAGTCTCCTCATTTAGAATCTTTATGGTCCAAGGAAGCATAGATGGTGCTCCTTGGGTGCATCGGCTTAAACTGCATAAACCAAAATGCACATGTATCCATCTTCCAACTGACCTTTTAAATTTTATGCAAGACCCTCTATTCTCCATATAAGCTAGCTTGGATGAAGAATATGTAGCCTAGAGGGTTTCCTTCATGTTGGCAGCCCATGGTAAAAACTTATCAATTTTGTTATTGGGAATTCTTTTACTCCACACTCGGCCATATACCAATTGTGAAAGCTTGGATGATGATTATGAATAATGGTGGTTTGTTATTGGGATTTATGCCTATCCTGAAGGAGAATGATGATGGAGAGTGATGGGGATTGATGATAGTAACCTGTTCCTTCACCTTCCTACACCTATCATCTCATGTGTTGATTGACAGCAACACATAAAAGTTATCATTATGACCAGATATTCATACGCAATTTTACCTCTATTCTATTCGAACCGAAGGAAAATATAGTTCTTTGAGCTAGGCCTGTCAATGGATAGTTGAAAATTCGAATCCGATTCGATTTCCTATCCGAATTTTTGGATATTATTCGAAATCTCGGATATGTGAGTAGATATCCGAATACTTTTCGGATATTATTTTATTCGGATACGAAATCGGATTTTAAGGTATTCGAATCCGTTAATATCCGATCCGACTTTAAATTGCAAGTTCCAGATATCGGATTCGGATATCCGAAATTTAATATATTATAGTATAATATATTAATTACTAGAGAAAATTAAAGAATTTTATTCTTAACTGAGTTTTACATAACTCAATTTATTTATTACTTGTTTACCTCTATATTTTAATATAATGTATATAATAGTAATATATATTAATTATAAGTTACAATAGAAGATGAAAGGGCTCAAATATGTAGAACAATATATATATATATATATATATATATATATATATGGTCGGCTCAAATTGAGCATCCTTTGAATTTTCAACAGAAGATAAAAAGGCTCAAATAGAGCTAGGCGTGAGTATTCGGTTAATTCGGTTCAAACCAAACCGAATAACCTAAAGCCGAATTGGACCGAAAACCGAATAAGCAAAACCGAAATCGAACCGAATTGGCTCATAACTGAATCAAACCGAACCGAATTAAATTGCTTTGGTTTTCGGTTTATTCGATTTTTCGGTTTATTTGCGTATTTTTTTAATAATATAGTAACTAAATATAACTAGAGATATTAAGTGTATATATATATATATATAAACTAATTTTTTTTATTCGGTTTTGGACCGAAACCGAAATTCAAAACAGAAACCGAATAAGAAAATTTAGTATTTTCAAAACCAAAATCGAACCGATTTTTTTAAAATCAAACCAAATCTCTTATTCGGTTCGGTTTTCGGTCAAAAATCGAATAATGCTACCCCTAAATAGAGCAATATGTAGAACAAGTCGATTGAGCATTTTGGAATTTTCAACAGAAGACAAAAGAGCTCAAATAGAGCAATTGAATTTGGTTTTCGAATATTTGGATAATAACTAAATTTTTAATATTTTGGATTTCGGATATTCGGATAATTCAAATTTTTTTAGCTGATCGCATCAGATATTGTTCGATATCCGCTAAATGGGACGGATACGAATTCGAAGTGTAAAAAGAAATATCTTTTCGGATATCGGATTCGGATATTAAAAAAAAATCGGATACGAATACGGATAGTCCTATCCGTATCGATAAGTATTCGTTGACACCCCTACTTTGAGCAATCTCTTAAAAGGATTTTGATCCCCTAATGCCAATATTGTAATGTCATGTGATGCCAAGCAAATATGGAAGAATGCATGAAATAAGGCCACAAAAATTATAATATCTCATGCATTCTTTCATTTTTTTGGCATCACGGACGTTATGAGATATTAGCATTAGGGGATCCCAATCCTAAAACTAGAGCTTTATAGATAGGGTTTTGATATGGACCACGTTGGAGACATTAACCAGACTAATTTTTTCATCTTTTTTATTTTTTTGTACGGTGCTCCCAAACTAGCCTAGACAACCCCCCCCCCCCCCCCCCCCCACCCCAACGTCCGTTGTCGCACTATGCATGTTTGGGATTTTATGGTCTTTTCTACAAATTTTATTAGTTTTTTTGAACCGTCTGGATCTAGGCGGGCTGAGTGCCCGCCCGACTAGCGCCTCTTTTCACAACCTTGGTTATTTTATTTGGCTATACCCCTTTTTTCCACCTAATGCTTGAACCCTAAACCTTAAATTCATTTCAACCAGATTCAACAAATTGGTGATTCCAACGCCAATTTTTCTTTTATCAACCCAATGCTTTATCTAGTGTTACCGGATTCACTCTACCACAGTACCAAACAATACATGCGAGAAAATAGACGAAACTCCAAGTAGGACATATTAAATTTTCTCAAAGTTTCAATGTTTGGTTAAAAGGAATAAGGGATAGGGACCCCCAGGATTGTGGATACTTATATACCCTCACAGATCCTTTAGACCACCAATTTGGAGAACTTAAATTCCTCCAAGGAATGTGATCATGTATGTTGGAAACTCAAAATTGTAATGTTGTCTTTTTGTTTATCTACATAGACTTGTGTTATTGTCTTCAGTGATGATCTAATATATTTAAGACTCAGAATTACAATTAAGTTATAATATATTTTCCTCTCAGCTTACAAATCTATTTAGTTCCTCTCCTATGAAATATTTAAATCAATTAAAGAAACTATGATGAGGCATTTGAAAATCCCCATCAATGACCGCCTGCCATGATGGATTATAATGTACCATGGTGGATTTATAATCCCATATGAAGTCTTTAGAAGAACATGATGTTCTTGATATACTGTCATAATGAAGACATTGAACACCTCAGTATGTACTGTGTTGCACACTAAAAGTTGCTTGATTCTTTTTGTTTTTGTCACTTCGTTATGCACACTATGATGAGGCATTTGAACACCTCAAAAGATCAAAGAGATCCTCCTAGATTTTAGCCTCCCTAATTTGGAGGGTCTAATTCCCACCTACCACCCTATTTCTACTTGACAGGATCATCTTTATTTGACTTAGCCATTCTTCCTTCCCAGTAGTAGACAGTAGGCTCCTCCATTAGGGCTGTAAGGCGTCTCTGTGCATCATGGTCTTCATTTTGATTCTACCTTTGGAGCTTCGTGTTTTATCTTGAGTTGTGGTAGATGTAGTCGTCACATTCTCACTAATATTTTCCTGATTATCAAGAAACAGTGCTCATCTTGCATGTGAGTTGGCAGCTACTTTTTCCTTCTAAAAAATATATCAGCTTCCCATCCTAAATTTTGCTTTGCATACTTGTAGTTTACGCGGATGGGAGCATTTGCTTAGATATCTTACAGAATCAGTGGAGCCCAATTTATGATGTTGCTGCAATACTGACATCTATCCAGGTATGATGCTAAAACTTTTCCTTAAAACTGTATTTCAAGAACTTCCTGTACTCCTTGTTCTTCCTGTTTGACACTTATATTGTTTATGAAATTATAGAATACATAGTGAATTTTACAGTACGTATGTTTTGCTTTGTTAAACAAATGCTTGTATGATAGGAAACACTATTAAAAAAAAGAATTACAAGCAAAAAAAATGGTCACTATATTTAGTTCTAGCATTCAAGTTCTTGCAGTGAAGTGTGACATTTATGAAATGGTTGTTGTTTTCCTTTATGAAGGTTTTATTTATCTAAGTTCTTATTGAACATTGTTATATATATTTATGTGCTTTAGGTAGTCTTTAGTGATAAACTCCGGAATCCGGATTGAAGTACCAGTGAAGTAGTTTTAAAGTGCTTTAGGTAGTCTTTAGTGATAAACTCCGGAATCCGGATTGAAGTACTAGTGAAGTAGTTTTAAATAATTGCTTATATCAAAAAGCTAAAAGTAACACAGATAGGTATGTTGAGCATGATTTGATATGATTGTGCCATCGGGATTGTATTATATCTATTATTTTGTAACAACAACAAAGCCTTTATTCCATATTATCTTCATTACGCTATTTTTTTGAGAGTTCAAATTTTCCAGATCAAAGTGCAAGTTAAAATGTTCTCAACATTTAACTTATTTTTTTGTGAAAGCAGAACCAGAGAGCTGCATGTTAGGTATGACTTTGATCGTCTGATTGTACATTCAAGATTACATTCTTCTACACTAAACAAATTTCTTTTGACAATTCTCTTAACTGCCTCCAAAATCCTCCTAGATTTAATTTGTTGGTGCTTGTTGAGCTTTTGTATTAAAGGATGTTATCTTTGCCTACCAAAAGGTAGGCCTACCTTTATGACAATTGATAATGTAGGTTTTATGGCATGACCCTTCATGCATGGCTATATTGGCTAGAATTCTGGATATTGGGTGTCGATGTTATTGCAACAACGGACACAAAATGTTTGTGGCTAATTTGCAACTAAATGTCCTGAACTATATTCGATTTGTAAGTTAATACCCTGAAATTTTAATTTTTTGCAAGTTAATACCCTAACCCTAAATGGCCACATGCAGACATTTAAAAAAAACCATCTTATCCCTTCTTCTCCATATTTATCCTAACCCTAAATCTTACCTATGTGAGGAAGGAGATGCTCGGAAGGGTGTCATCAAAGAAAGGGGGAGACATCTATTAGGTGGGTTAGCAAGGATGGAGGTTGACAAGGTGGAATGACGACCATGGAGTTTTCTTGATGTTGGAAAAGGCAAGGAGAGGGGTCGGCAAGGGTGGGGGTGGGAGGAGGGAGTCAGTCAAAAGAGGGATATTTGGACATCCAAAAGGAGGGGAGGAGGCTTCTTGTTTGTATTAGGATTTTTTGGGGTAGGATGCATGAGGAAGAAGACAAGGATATGATAGTAATTTTCTTTTTTCTTTTAATAGCATAGGGTAGCAAGTGGCAAAAACCTAGAAGTCCGGGGTATTTAAATACCAAATTTCAAGTTTAGGGTAACACTTGTCAATTTTGAAACTTCACTTTATCAAGTTGCAACTCTAGAATAGTTTAGGGTATTTAGCTGAAAATTAAAACCGTCAAATGTTTTATTGAGCTTTCTTGTTCTCCACATCCGACCCCATTATGATGGGAGGTTGATCTTTGTGTATTAATTTGTCATTCCATAATGGCACATCAAACTTTTCGTAATGATGGCACTATATTGTATGATGAAGGGATGAAGGGAATATAATGTTTATCATGGTGTTAGAGAGAACCAGAACCGACAATAGAACTTGCACTAAGTATGTTGTTTTATGCAAAATCTGTTGAGTTTTTGACTGTAGGTATTGCATATCTCTGCTATCGTTTATTAATGGTAGCTGGACTGTATAACTCCACTATGCAACACTGTGTGCTTCTCTTTTCTTCTGGAACTTAATGGTGAGAAGGGGGTTTGTGTCTGGGTCCAGCATGGTTTGTATAGGTTCTATGGAGTATAAGAATGCAGTGCAGCTATACTGCAAACATTTGGAAGTATCAACGTAATTCATAGTCATTCGGTCATGAGAACATAAGCCAGATGACATAACGGAGAGACCTAGGATTAGAAGATCATACATGAGTGATTCAACAGATTTGGATTCCTATATCTACTCGTGGTACTTCATCTGCGATTCATATAATAAGATTCATCTATCTAGATATCATCATATACATCTAGAAAGACATGTTCGGAACAAGAAGAAGTTTGTACAGTTTGGGAAGGGGTTCTTATTGATAGAAAAGAAGAATCTACTTCATAATCCTATATGCCGTTAGGCACGGCCATACATGACAAGAATCATACTGAAAAGGGTGGACAATTAGCAAGAGCAGCTGGCGTTGTACGAAGCTGATTGCATACTAGGGTAAATCGGCCACATCAAGATTACCATAGTGGAGGTCCATTTGAATCCAAAAACTGCTTAGCAATAGTCGGACTAGGTAATGTTGGGTCTCTTTCCTGTAAAGGCTAAACTGTAAGAATCATGCATGCTTTTTACTTGGTTCATAGTAGATTGCTACGATTTACAATAAATATATTAAATTTTCACCTAGACGGGACACATTACTTGACCCTGCTTTCCTCATCCCAGCTATCCATCTACAAAATTAACGTAAACCTCACTACAAACTATGATATAGCTGCAATTGCAAATTCCTTCAAGAATAGCAAAGAAGACACGAGGGGTTTCAGAATAATGGACCCAAAGTTTATACATGACACCAAATTTAAAACTGTTACCACCGCCTTCTATTGTACACCAGATCTTATTGGGACCTAACTGCCTCCCTCTCGCTTCTCCTCCTAAGCGTTGTTCATCTCTAGGTTTCCCACAGTATGAAGTGATCAAATCAACGATGGGTATATATAACAGGACCAGTTTGTTTTAGTTTCTTTATAGGCTGCCTTGCGACTTTCTTTTCCCAAGTTTGAAAGATAAATTTCCCGATTTGGGTAATAATTATGCTACTGTTGTCTGCTTATGATTTTTTTTTTTAAAAGAGGAGAGAAAAAAGAGAGCTTATTCTCACACATTGTTCTTATTGCAGTCATTGTTGTGCGATCCAAATCCCAACTCTCCAGCAAATTCGAAGCTGCACGGATGTTTCAGTGAGAACAAGCGCGACTACAACAGGAAAGTGCGCGAGTTGTGGAGCAAAGTTGGACTGCAGACTGATATCCTTTCATTAGGAATATTTGGGTCACGAAAAAATTATCGGTGCTTTATGCGAGGATTGAAGTTCGGTTGCAGATTCCCTAGAAGTTGTATATGTGCTTGTAGCTTCTCTAAATTCGTTGCTGTAGGCTTCACTGTAGTGAGTTGAACATCGACTATTCCATGTTTCACTAAGTTTGTTTTAAAGTAGACATGTGATCACGTCTATGACTCTACTAGTTCGTGTCCTTTGTTTGGTGCCTAGGTATTTTCTTACTCTCAGCAGTTATAGCTTATTGAAACTGGCAATAAAAGGGCGTCCTTAATTCAATAAAAGGGGTGCAGGGAGGGCACCGTGTAACCAATATTCCAGAAGTTGGAAAAGCTGATAAAATGGATGAACCTAGAACCATGTACTTGAAGCTTAATACTATGTTAGGATACCAAAAAAATTTGAATTTATAGGAACAGTTTACATGATTTATATTTTATATACAACTGGACCGTCGCAAATTGTTGTCCTATGTTCTTAACAATTAACTTTGCATGCACGCGTCTTTTGTTTTTTTTGTTTAACTTTATATTTTATATTTTATATAAACTTTGCAACCTGTTCCATCATTTAATATTTGTTTTTTTGGTCGTTCTAAATAGTTTTACACGTATAAAATAATATACATATGTAATAATACAATAATAAGAGAATTTTTGACTTGCCCTCCACTTTGTTTGTCCAAATTAAGGGTGCACCCCATTGTTTTGCATTAATGTACATTACCCCCCACATTTGACGGATTCCGTCAAAAATTAACGGTCAAACGTTTTGACCAAAATTTCGGACCAAATGCCCTTCTATTTTCTTCTTCCCCTTCCTCCCCTCCCCCCGCAGCGGACCCCGCACCCTCGCGGCCACCGCCACCGCCTCCGCCGCTGCTGTCTTCTATTTTCTTCTTCCTCTTCCTCCCCCCCCCCCCCCCCCCCCCCTCCCCCCCCCCCCGCAGCGGCCCCGCACCCCCCGGTGGAGAGGAAGGCGCGCTGGCGAAGACGACGGGTGGCCGGAGATGGAAGGGTCGTGAGGAGGAAGCTTTCCGGGAGGTCGTCGAGGGCCTCGAGGACGGCGTCGGTGTATCTGAGCGTCAGGGACTCGGTCAGCCGTCTCGTCGGCCATGGCGGCGGCGAAGGTGGAGGTGGCGGTGGGGTTCTTGATCCGCCAGAGGAGTGGAGGATGGACGCTTGAGATCGGGAGGAGCTCCAGAGCAACCATCAGCTCTTCGCAAGAGTGTGGAGGAAGAAGAGGATTTTTTTTTTAATATAATTAAAAAGTCCCCAACAATACTTCTCTTTGGTGTTTGGGGAATGGCGGTGGCGGTGGCGGTGGCGGTGGCGGAGGAGGGGGGGGGAGCGAGGTGGGGAGCGCGAACGGTGGTCGCGGGGTCGGGAGGTAGGGAGGGGGGTTAGAGGAAAGAGAGAGGAAAAGACGAGGGCATTTTGGTCAAAAATATTTTTGACGGAATCCGTCCAATGTGGGGGGTGATGTACATTAATGCAAAACAGTGGGATGCACCCTTAATTTGGACAAACAAAGTGGGGGGCAAGTCAAAATTCTCTAATAAATTTAGTCCCAAGGATCAGGCGTTATGGGCTGGGTCAGCTAATACGCTACCCAAATAATATTGACTAAAGCCTTTCATGCTAGGATCAACCTGGCTTTTTTTAAGACAAAGCCATGGGCCAACCAACTAACCCTTAATTCTATGTCACCCCTAAGTGGGTTTTGTCTATTTAGCAAATATACAATGAAAATGGGTTTTACGTTGGATTATTTTATTTCATACGTTGTTCCAATCAACTAACAAGTTTGGATGGAGGTTGGCTGCCAACCATGTGTGTATGATTTTGAGTAGGAAACGTGACAATCATTCTAATTTAGTTATGTTAGCTAGAGATGAGCATATCACATGAAATATAAAAAATGGTTAGGTTTTCAGTTTTAATATATATATATATATATATATATATATATATATATATATATATATATATATATATATATAGGTTCGTTTCGGTTTTAGTTTTGGATTTGGGTACCTGAACCGAACGATTCTTTTTTCTGTTTGTAAAAAAAAAAACTCCCTTATATATTATATATTATTAAAAAAAATTAAATAAGTTTGTTCATTCTTGATACAAGTCTCCAAAGCAAGGAGGAAATTGCAAAAGCTACTTTTACTCTTTTTTTCCTCTTCTAGAAAGCAACAATAATGCTAAACTAAGTCTTAGTACATTACAATTTACTAATATTATTAAGATAGTTATTATATAACCTTCGACTCAAGTATTGGTGGCATTTTTTTTATCTGGATCCATCAATGTTCTAGTAAAAACTTTATGATAATTCACATATTATAAAGTTGGTCGCTACCCCACAGAATTTAAAAAAGTTATATAGTTCATTAAGCATTTTTAAATCAAAATTGGACATTATTTCAAGCACCAAGTAACACACAAAGACGCTGTAGAGTCAAATCCTATGGAAGCGTCTTAGTCTTAAATTAGGTTTTTTTTTAAATCATAAAATTTGTTGTTTTCTTTAGTAGTCAAATCCTATGGAAGCGTCTTAGTCTTAAATTAGGTTTTTTTTTAACCTTTTGTGAGTACCAATTACAAAAATATTAAAAATACTTTAACTGTTAAAAAAAATAGACTATGACTTCCCTTCAAATGGATCTGTTGAGGATATAGAAACTGAATTTGTTGAGGAGATAGAAACAAAATCAGAAGGCATAACCAACAAAAAGAGGCAAAGAAGACGAATTAATTTTCAAAGTATGAGAAACATAATCTATAAAAAATATATATATAAGATGAAGAACATACAAAAACTTATCAATATATACCGATGGATAGTACTGAAAATCTGACCAACAATATTCGACCTCGATTAGACTAAACTATCGAACAAGGTTGATTCAAGTC
The DNA here is from genome assembly GCA_029216955.1 of Iris pallida. NCBI lineage: Eukaryota > Viridiplantae > Streptophyta > Magnoliopsida > Asparagales > Iridaceae > Iris > Iris pallida. The sequence continues at coordinate 13,131,963 of JANAVB010030817.1, read as the reverse complement.
GAGCCTAAGATCGAGCCAAAAAATATTGTTCGAAATCAGTTCGATTAAAGACTCGAAAGAATCGAACTCGACTCGATTTAGCTCGCGGGTTCGGACAAATGCGAATTGAACCCGAACAAAAGGCTCATTAAAACTGTTTATAATTATTACATTTTTGTTCTTAAGTTCTAAAGACTCATTTGTTGAATCGATAAAGAAATTGAGAAGATCAATACTCTAGCTCACTAAAGTCCTATATGGACGCAACTTTTAAAATTTGGAAATTTTTTTAAAGAAAGGAACGATATAGTACAATACATATATCTTAGGAAATATCATAATACACGAATTATTTCGTAAACAAGATCGAATCGAACAGTCTATGATCGAAATTGGTCCGAACATCGTTTAAAAAAAAGAGAAGAGAATCGACCAACAAGCTTAGAATCAAATTTGATGGTCGAAACGAATTTGAATAGTTTTACTGGCACAGACACAGACGGTGCTCCTGCCGTACATATATGTCGAACAAAACCGCAGCCGTAGAAAGTAGAGCGTACACGGTATACATGCGTCGGGAGCACGACAGCTGTCACATGAGTCCGAAATCCAGACGCAAAATATATGCTCGCAGTCTCCGTCACACAAAAGAGGGGCACTGATATTTATAGTAAAAGCCATAAAGGCCCTCCAACTACTCACTTGTCTTTTACTGTACGTAATTTAGCTGGATTTTGATTAAGATAATGATTACCTACCTAGCTATTGTCACTAATTATTACTATATATATTTTTATACATTAGGAATCTGTGTCAAGTTTATATTATATTTTGGCTAAATTTCTGTATGTACACTTATTTTATATTTTATGTTTTGATGTATTGTAGCGTATTTATCTTAGTACTAGCATATTCACGTGTAAATCTTTTTGTGGGATATTATTAAATAATTATATACATTTTTTAAATTATATAAAAATAATTTAAATATAATTTTAGTTAAATTGTTGTAGATATATTTTTGTATTTTTTGATATATATATATATATATATATATATATATATATATATATATATATATATATATATATATATATATATATATATATATCATTTAAATAGTTTAAATATATTAAAATAATTTAAATTATAATTAAGTAGATAGAATTTTACTATTTTTTATCTTAGGGTGCGGGATATATACACGTTAACAGTTAGAAAATTTATTTTTTAAAATATCAATTATTGTGAGAATAAACATACGACTTGGACGGCTCGAGCGGTTTCCAAGCCATATTATACTATAGAGATTTTTGTTTACAACAATATTAATTTTTTAGATATTTTTTTTATTATCATCTAACACTATGATATATAAAGATTTGGTTTCATATCCTCTATCTGGATATGGAATCGACAATGAAAATATAGGACCTTAGCACAACACCAACAACATTGACGACAAAACCCTTTTTTCAACATAATATATCAAAATAATTATAATTTGCAGGAATTAATTTTAGGCTTAATTGTACTTTGCTACCCTCAACTATGCCGCTTTTTCAACTTGATACTCTAAATTTTTTTTGTAACAAGTTGATACCTCAACTATTTTTTTTCAACTTGATACCTGTTGTGTGGACAATTAGCTCAACCTCTCAATGTATATCAATATATCTCAATGTGTCTCTACAAGCCATCCCAACCTCTTTATATAGGGGGAGAGAGGTTGGGAGTTACAAAGGTGAAGAGTCACTTGGGAGTTACAAAGGTGAAGAGTCACTTGGGAACATGAAGGATTACCATGTGTAAGCCCCTGATTTTTCAAATCCATTTTTAATTAGTGTTAATTAATTTTTAATGTCAATTATAGCCTTAAATAATTTTTAGGAATTTTTAGAAATTTTTCTAGAATTTTTAAATGTTTTTAAATAAGTTTTATATATTAAAAATATCAATTTGTAATTTATTCAAATGTTTTAATATCATTTTGCAAATATTAGAATTATTTTAATATGGTTTTGCAAATATTAGAATTGTTTTTATATTGATTTGTAATTAATGTTTTGTTTATGCAAATTATATTTGCATTCAGTAACGGGTTGGGACCTTAGTGTAAATCCCTAAAGTCTAGGGGCCTCCCTGTAATTTTCCCTACCCACCCCCGACGACCAGCCCCGACTGCCCCGACCGACCTACGCCGCTGCCCCCGCCTTTCCCGGCTGCCCCCACCGCCATCGACCCCCTATTTAAACTCCCCTCATCCCCCTGAACGAAACCCTAACCCTAAAACTCCCCCACAACCGACCACGACCCCCTTTCTTCCCCGACGAACACCTAAACCCTAGCTCTACTCCGGCGACCCCCGTTCGACCACCACCGCTCGACGTCATCGACCACCACCACCACCAACAAGTTCGCCCCGACGAGACGAGGCGATCGCCACCCGAGCGCCACGACGCCGACGCCCCCAGCCGCCGTTCGCCCTCTCGAAATCCTTCTTCTTCGCCGGACACGTGGGTAACATTCCTTCCTCTGTGTCGTACGTGTCTCAAACTGAGACACGAGACTCGCCTAGACACGGGGGACTCAACTGTGGTGCTGGACACGTGTTAGCCGAGTCGTACGTGTCGTGCTGGGCACGGACACGTCGACTCTGTGTCAGATTCGACTTCTCGTGTCCTGGACTGTATGGACACGAGACAAACTGTGAAATAGACTAACGGGTTGGGCTTTGCTTAACGGGTAAAAACCCATTTAATTTCTAACCTAAATAAATGTTAACTAAAACCTAACCCTAACAGACTTAGCGGGCTGACCCACTGGCCAGCCCGAACAAAATAAACCCCCCCCCCCCCCGGCCGCTGAGCCGAGTTCGAATCCCCCCCCCCTTTGCTGCTGTTTATTTTCCTTTTCTTTTCCTTTTCTTTTTCTTTTTCTTTTATTTTTTTTTATATGTATACATATATTTGTGTATATGTGTATATGTATTATTATACATACTATATTTAGGTATATATAGTTGCTGTTTTTATATATATATATATATATATATATATATATATATATATGTATACTTCATTATTTATATGTATATATATATTATGTATACATATATATTTATGTATATATATTTCTTTGTGTATATATATTATCATATATATACTATTATATGTATATGTATACATTAATTTTGTATATATATATATATATATATATATATATATATATATATATATATATATATATATATATATATATATATATATATATATATATATATATATATATATATATTATATAGTTAAGTATTTTCTTATATGTATGTATATATACATATATTTGTATATATATATATATATATATATATATATATATATATATATATATATATATATATAATAATATAGTTAAGCATTTTCCTATATATATATATATATATATATTTTTTTTTTTTTTTTTTTTTATATATAAATATCCCTATATTTATATATATATATTATTTCCTATGTGTATTTTACTTAGCTTAGTGTAAAATAATTATATAAAATAATGTTCATATTTTTATAGTAAATATGCAAAACTTTACCTTATTAAAATATTAATATTTATTTTGCATTTCTACCACTTAGTATTTTCTGTATATTTAAATTACTGCAACCATTTGGTGTCCAAGCCTAGCATGGGTATTTGGGCTCAAATGTGTTTTCACACATTCAAGACCTGTACAAGTCATATTGGACTTGATTCATGGCCTTGGGTCCTGTATTTGAACTTTGGTTCAAATTATATACATGGACAAAATACGCAGATAATTAATTATTGTGTGCATTGCTGTTTTTGATTTTCTAAAAATACTTAAAGTATTGCTAAAATTATGGAAAAATAGTTTTTAGATACTTTGTTAAGTTAGCTAATTTAGTATAATTTTTGTAGTATTTAATTTACTGTTTTGCCCCTAGTTTGGCATATGAAACCAAAACTCACTTTCTGTATACTTAGGAAAACTGATTTTTATAAAATACTTGTACTGGTTAATAAATTCCAGAAAAATTATAATAAATTTCTATGATTAACAAGGATCACTTTGATACTTTACTTTAAGAAAAACTAGACTTTTTGCCTATCTCTAAAATTGTTAGAACACAATGGTCTTTTGATTTATTTATTGATTAATTACGACTTGTAGCTTTTTATGTTATTTGCAGTTTTAGTCGTGTTGAACCCCATCCCTCACTAGTGTAAAGACCCTAGAAAGTTAGCTAACATAGTGTGTCACCCCACATTGGTCTCCTATGCCAAAATCATCATTTTGGCTAAGTGCCCAATCACAAGTCGTATTTCACCAATTAGTGTCCTAGTGTTTTAGCTTAGTGTAAAAACTAAGTTATTGTATTTACTTCTACAGCGACGAGTTACCGGACATCCATAGCATTGTTATCGCAGCTTGTTTTGTTTTACTTTGCTAGAGGCAAGTACATCTACAAACTCATTTACTGTCTTTTAATGCTAGAACATGTATTAACCATGTTAAATGCTGATCCTTGGGGTAGTAAGTTAAAACGTCACATGTTGTACTTTCCATTACTACCATGCTTAGAACAGTCTTGATGTATCTCTCACATGATTAGAATATGGGTTATGGGAAAACTGATAGTATTGTACGTGATCATGACCCCCCCTATAGTAGCGAACTTGGTCGCATTTTATATGCATACCTTGTCCGTAGGCCAATACTGCTCTATTTGTACGTTGTACATCTATCGCTTGAGTCTTGTACGGAACGTACATTATATACATATGCCTACTGCATTTTGTACATTTATTGACCGATCACGTACCTGCTACAGTTTTAAACATTACATATACATCTGTCTCTATGACATATGTATCCTTGCCATGATAGATTATGATGACATGATTGTGATACGACATGAGATAGATGCCATGTTCTTTATGTTACTATGATACTATGATCCCAGTTGTACCATGACGACATGTTTCCAGTATTTTCTGTTTTATAGACTCATCCTTGTTGTACATCTCTTTCATTATATGTTCAGTACTTTAGTTGTAGAGGTTGTACTTGCTCCCGTCCTGACAGGATAACGTTGTAGGTATACTTACTGAGGAGGAGTTGCTCTGTGATTCGTATTGTGGAGTTACTGTCGAGGACCCGGTTTTGCCATACGAGGATGTTCCTGCGGGGAGACTCGTCTAGTTTGCTTAGCTGCTTGGGATACTTAGTGTAGTCATGTATTAGACTATATCATTTTGTAACTGGACATGTATCCAGTTTTACATTTCAGATTACTTGTACTTGGATATTTTACTATATACGACGACTTTTGTGTTTGGAGCATTTATGTTTCTTCTTCACTTATAGAACTGTTAGCACATTTAGTCTTATCTTGTTATCTCTAGAACAGCTTACTGCGCTTTATCTTAAGCGTAGGCTGGACATGGCTCGGCCCGGCCCAATAATTTGGGTAACGGGTCGTGACATGTTTTTTTTTTGGTGGCCCATGCAGGTCCTGACTAAATTGTTTGGTTACGTTATTGTACCAAACATGCCTGCAATTAGGAACTTAAGGTAATTAGACAACATTAGGAAAGACGCTTAGAACACCTAGAGGAATGCTAGGATTGCAACAATAGGAAACACATCACATGTTTGCTATTATAATTAGATTTTCTTGCATATGATTGCTTACTTTAAACAAGTCCTTATAAGTCTTTTTATGTGTAATTTAGATGGTGCTTACTCGTTCGTCCCAGCATGTTACCCCCGAGAATGGGGCCCTCCATATCCAGTCAGCTGATCAGTTGACTGATGCATCTCCACCTACCACTTTCCCCCACTCCACAGATCCACAGACCCAGATACCACCTTCCACATCCCAGGCCCGGCAGGACCCGATACTTCCACCACCCCCTATCACTATACCCACCCAGGCTTTCGTTACACTCGACGGGACCCAGCTGCTCACACTGATCCAGGGGTTCCTAACAACCCATCAGGAGCAGACTACCCTACTCTACCAGAGCCTAGAATTGGCCCAGAGCATTGAGGAGCGTCTTCTGTCTAGCAAGAGGTCGGCTTCTGTACACCATAAGGGACCGTCCAAGCGTCAGGCTTTCCAGCAGAGAGCACCGACGCCACCCCCGCAGACTTACCATCCCCCTACACCACATCGTCAGACCCCGTCGGTTAGAGCCCCGGGACCCCGACAGCAGCAGAAAAGAGCTTTTTGTGTATACTGCAAGAAGCTAGGCCATGACTTTCTTGTCTGCAGGAAGAGATTGGGTCAGTGTTTAGCTTGTGGGTCTGTCATCCATCAGATTCGAGACTGCCCAGTAGCCAAGGGACCCCAGGGGAAGACTTATAGCCTAGTCCTTGAGCCGGAGCCGGAACAGGTTTCGGGAGGTTAGTTTTGACCGTAGTCTTAGTCATTTGTTGCATTGCTTGCTATGTTAGAATATTGTCGGGTCTTCAATCCTTGTGAATTTCGAGGACGAAATTTTTCAAGGAGGGAAGACTTGTAAGCCCCTGATTTTTCAAATCCATTTTTAATTAGTGTTAATTAATTTTTAATGTCAATTATAGCCTTAAATAATTTTTAGGAATTTTTAGGAATTTTTCTAGAATTTTTAAATGTTTTTAAATAAGTTTTATATATTAAAAATATCAATTTATAATTTATTCAAATGTTTTAATATCATTTTGCAAATATTAGAATTGTTTTAATATGGTTTTGCAAATATTAGAATTGTTTTTATATTGATTTGTAATTAATGTTTTGTTTATGCAAATTATATTTGCATTCAGTAACGGGTTGGGACCTTAGTGTAAATCCCTAAAGTCTAGGGGCCTCCCTGTAATTTTTCCTACCCACCCCCGACGACCAGCCCCGACTGCCCCGACCGACCTACGCCGCTGCCCCCGCCTTTTCCGGCTGCCCCCACCGCCATCGACCCCCTATTTAAACTCCCCTCATCCCCCTGAACGAAACCCTAACCCTAAAACTCCCCCACAACCGACCACGACCCCCTTTCTTCCCCGACGAACACCTAAACCCTAGCTCTACTCCGGCGACCCCCGTTCGACCACCACCGCTCGACGTCATCGACCACCACCACCACCAACAAGTTCGCCCCGACGAGACGAGGCGATCGCCACCCGAGCGCCACGACGCCGACGCCCCCAGCCGCCGTTCGCCCTCTCGAAATCCTTCTTCTTCGCCGGACACGTGGGTAACATTCCTTCCTCTGTGTCGTACGTGTCTCAAACTGAGACACGAGACTCGCCTAGACACGGGGGACTCAACTGTGGTGCTGGACACGTGTTAGCCGAGTCGTACGTGTCGTGCTGGGCACGGACACGTCGACTCTGTGTCAGATTCGACTTCTCGTGTCCTGGACTGTATGGACACGAGACAAACTGTGAAATAGACTAACGGGTTGGGCTTTGCTTAACGGGTAAAAACCCATTTAATTTCTAACCTAAATAAATGTTAAGTAAAACCTAACCCTAACAGACTTAGCGGGCTGACCCACTGGCCAGCCCGAACAAATAAACCCCCCCCCCCCCCCCGCCGCTGAGCCGAGTTCGAATCCCCCCCCCTTTGCTGCTGTTTATTTTCCTTTTCTTTTCCTTTTCTTTTTCTTTTTCTTTTATTTTTTTTTATATGTATACATATATTTGTGTATATGTGTATATGTATTATTATACATACTATATTTAGGTATATATAGTTGCTGTTTTTATATATATATATATATATGTATACTTCATTATTTATATGTATATATATATTATGTATACATATATATTTATGTATATATATTTCTTTGTGTATATATATTATCATATATATACTATTATATGTATATGTATACATTAATTTTGTATATATATATATATATATATATATATATATATATATATATATATATATATATATATATATATATATATATATATATATTATATAGTTAAGTATTTTCTTATATGTATGTATATATACATATATTTGTATATATATATATATATATATATATATATATATATATATATATATATATATATATATAATAATATAGTTAAGCATTTTCCTATATATATAAATATCCCTATATTTATATATATATATTATTTCCTATGTGTATTTTACTTAGCTTAGTGTAAAATAATTATATAAAATAATGTTCATACTTTTATAGTAAATATGTAAAACTTTACCTTATTAAAATATTAATATTTATTTTGCATTTCTACCACTTAGTATTTTCTGTATATTTAAATTACTGCAACCATTTGGTGTCCAAGCCTAGCATGGGTATTTGGGCTCAAATGTGTTTTCACACATTCAAGACCTGTACAAGTCATATTGGACTTGATTCATGACCTTGGGTCCTGTATTTGAACTTTGGTTCAAATTATATACATGGACAAAATACGCAGATAATTAATTATTGTGTGCATTGCTGTTTTTGATTTTCTAAAAATACTTAAAGTATTGCTAAAATTATGGAAAAATAGTTTTTAGATACTTTGTTAAGTTAGATAATTTAGTATAATTTTTGTAGTATTTAATTTACTGTTTTGCCCCTAGTTTGGCATATGAAACCAAAACTCACTTTCTGTATACTTAGGAAAACTGATTTTTATAAAATACTTGTACTGGTTAATAAATTCCAGAAAAATTATAATAAATTTCTATGATTAACAAGGATCACTTTGATACTTTACTTTAAGAAAAACTAGACTTTTTGCCTATCTCTAAAATTGTTAGAACACAATGGTCTTTTGATTTATTTATTGATTAATTACGACTTGTAGCTTTTTATGTTATTTGCAGTTTTAGTCGTGTTGAACCCCATCCCTCACTAGTGTAAAGACCCTAGAAAGTTAGCTAACATAGTGTGTCACCCCACATTGGTCTCCTATGCCAAAATCATCATTTTGGCTAAGTGCCCAATCACAAGTCGTATTTCACCAATTAGTGTCCTAGTGTTTTAGCTTAGTGTAAAAACTAAGTTATTGTATTTACTTCTACAGCGACGAGTTACCGGACATCCATAGCATTGTTATCGCAGCTTGTTTAGTTTTACTTTGCTAGAGGCAAGTACATCTACAAACTCATTTACTGTCTTTTAATGCTAGAACATGTATTAACCATGTTAAATGCTGATCCTTGGGGTAGCAAGTTAAAACGTCACATGTTGTACTTTCCATTACTACCATGCTTAGAACAGTCTTGATGTATCTCTCACATGATTAGAATATGGGTTATGGGAAAACTGATAGTATTGTACGTGATCATGACCCCCCCTATAGTAGCGAGCTTGGTCGCATTTTATATGCATACCTTGTCCGTAGGCCAATACTGCTCTATTTGTACGTTGTACATCTATCGCTTGAGTCTTGTACGGAACGTACATTATATACATATGCCCACTGCATTTTGTACATCTATTGACCGATCACGTACCTGCTACAGTTTTAAACATTACATATACATCTGTCTCTATGACATATGTATCCTTGCCATGATAGATTATGATGACATGATTGTGATACGACATGAGATAGATGCCATGTTCTTTATGTTACTATGATACTATGATCCCAGTTGTACCATGACGACATGTTTCCAGTATTTCCTGTTTTATAGACTCATCCTTGTTGTACATCTCTTTCATTATATGTTCAGTACTTTAGTTGTAGAGGTTGTACTTGCTCCCGTCCTGACAGGATAACGTTGTAGGTATACTTACTGAGGAGGAGTTGCTCTGTGATTCGTATTGTGGAGTTACTGTCGAGGACCCGGTTTTGCCATACGAGGATGTTCCTGCGGGGAGACTCGTCTAGTTTGCTTAGCTGCTTGGGATACTTAGTGTAGTCATGTATTAGACTATATCATTTTGTAACTGGACATGTATCCAGTTTTACATTTCAGATTACTTGTACTTGGATATTTTACTATATACGACGACTTTTGTGTTTGGAGCATTTATGTTTCTTCTTCACTTATAGAACTGTTAGCACATTTAGTCTTATCTTGTTATCTCTAGAACAGCTTACTGCGCTTTATCTTAAGCGTAGGCTGGACATGGCTCGGCCCGGCCCAACAATTTGGGTAACGGGTCGTGACACCATGAGTTACAACACTCCCCCTTGGCTCTTCACAAACTCTGCTTGTAAACACCTCTGAGCTTCTTCATCTGTCTGTAGCTTGCTGATTCAAATTTGACCACCTACTTGTGCCTTGTCAAAAACCTTGCCAAAGAAAACCCAGTGGGAAAAACTTTGGTCGAAGGACAAAAGAGTACACACAGGTCAGTGATGATGGGGGTAAACTAACCATTGCAAAGGTGCCTCGTCAAAAACCTTGTCAGGAAAAACCCAGTGGAAAAAAAACCGCTGATCGAAGGACAAAAGAGTACACGATGGATTAGAAGTATACACTGCATACTCCTCCTGATTGCAATAGTCCTTAGTGAATAAGAGATTTGAACTGTGTCTCGTTAAAAATCTTGCCAAAGAAAACCCAGTAGGAAAAACTTTGGTCAAAGGGAAAAAGAGTACACAAGCATACATCAGGATGCTTCCCTTTTCACTCGCACTCGACAGGGTGCGGGATATACGCACAACAGGGCGTTTAGAGGCGCTCGTTGGGGCGCTCTCCCTCACATGCACACAATAGGGTGCAGGAAACATGTTTCACTTAGGCTAGCTCTGAAAGTTTCCTAAGTCCAATTGCTCTGACATGTTTCTGGAACGAGTGTTTCGGCAGTGACTTGGTGAACAAGTCTGCACGGTTATTCTCCGATCCAATGTGTTGCACGTCAATCTTCTGAAGCGCTTATTGTTCATGTGTAAAGAACAACTTGGACGATATTTGCTTGGTAGCATCCCCTTTGATGTAACCATGTTTCGCTTGATCAATAACAGCGGTATTGTCCTCATAGACGACAACAGGTTCATCTGGGTCATATGGAAGATCACATGTACTTCGAATATAGCCAATAACAGCTCGAAGCCATACACACTCTCTAGTCACCTCATAGAGCGCGAGTAGCTCAGAGTGGTTCGTTGAAGTAGCCACTAAGGTCTGTTTGCGAGACCTCCAAGAAATTGTCGTGTTTCCAATGGTAAAGACGTAACCAGATTGGGAACGCCCCTTGTGCGGATCAGATAAGTATCCTGCATCGGCGTAGCCAACAAGGGTCGCGTTGTTTCGAGTGCCAAGAGCGTTGGACTCACTCAAAACCGCGTAGGGATAGAACAAGCCCAAGTTCGTAGTACCCTTAAGGTAGCAGAAAATGTCTTTTATGTCATTCCAATGGCGGCGTGTTGGCGCAGTGCTGTGTCGAGCTAGACAATTCACAGCAAACGAGATGTCCGGTCTAGTACATTGGGCCAAGTACAATAAAGCGCCTATTGCACCCAGATAAGAGCACTCAGGACTCAATATCTCTTCGTCGTCCTCCTTTGGACGGAATGGGTCCTTAGTAATGTCTAGAGAGCGGATGATCATAGGAGTAGCGGATGGCTTAACGTCAAAATGACTAAAGCGTCTCAACACCTTTTGGGTGTAGTTCGCTTGATGGACAAGAATTCCAGCTTTACGGTGCTCGATCTGTAGGCCGAGGCAAAATCGTGTCTTCCCAAGATCCTTCATTTCAAATTCCCTCTTCAGGATATCAGCAGTTTCTGACAAGTCTTTTTCGGTTTCTATGAGATTCATGTCATCTACATAGACCGCGATGATTGCGTATCCTGAAGTAGATTTCTTTATGAACACACATGGACAAAGTTTGTTATTAATGTATCCCAAACCGATCAAGTATTCGCTTAGGCGGTTATACCATATTCGCCCGGATTGTATCAATCCATATAGCGAACGCCTCAGTCTAATCGAGAACGCGTTCCGTGATCGGGAACTACTTGATTCAGGCATCTTTAGTCCTTCAGGGACTCTCATGTATATCTCTGTGTCCAGATCCCCGTAGAGATAGGCTGTGACCACATCCATGAGCTGCATATTCAGTTTTTCGGAAACTACTAAACTGATTAAGTAGCGGAACGTTATGACGTCTATTTCGGAAGAATACGTCTCCTCGTAATCAATTCCAGGGCATTGTGAGAAGCCTTGCGCCACAAGGCGAGCCTTGTATCGCACAATCTCATTATTCTCATTACGCTTCCTTAGAAAAACCCATTTGTGACCAACTGGTTTAACATTGGGTGGTGTTGGAGCTACAGGTCCAAACACGCTTCTTTTCGCTAAGGAATCTAATTCAACCTGGATTGCTTGTTTCTATTGTGGCCGGTCCGTTCGTCGTTGACACTCGGCAACGCTGCGATGTTCCATGTCATCATTGCTCATAATGTCAGTGGCCACTGAGTATATGAACACATCATCGATGACAGTTTCGTTTTGCTTCAAAATATCGTCTAAGCTAGCATACTTGACGGATATTTTGAGGTTATCGGCATGATTAGGAATAGGCGTTTCATCTGGAATGCGCTCTTTTAATACGTCGCCGTGATCCTTAATGATCTCATGTGGTAAAACGCTTTTAACAAGATTTTTCCGCTTTCGGGGCAGAACATCTTTGGAACCAACCGGTCTTCCCTTCTTTTTGGGAATAGCGACGGACTGGACGGCGGGTTCGACCGGAGCAACATGTTTTACAGGAACATGGCGTCTCTCAGGGACGTTTATCCTTACAGGCACATTTGTAGCAGGTATAATTGATCTCGTGACTTTTGCTAGGTCGCTAAATACGTCTGGCATTTGATTTGTAATATCTTGCAGACCTAGAATCCTCTGTACTTCCTTATCACTGTGTGCAGAGGAGGGATCATGATGAGCAAAAGCGGGCACATTCCACGCTAATTCACGTCGTTCCTCATCAACATTAGCGTCCATTTCTCCCCCTAACGACGAGAAGATTGCCTCATCAAAGTCACAATCCGCATGTCTCGCGGTAAAGAGATCGTCTGTCAAGGGCTCTAAATAGCGAATGATGGACGAGGAGTTATAACCGACATATATTCCCCGTCGCTTCTGAGGTCCAAATTTTGAACGCCTTATCGGCTCAATTGGAACATTGACTAGGCACCCAAACACGCGTAAATATGAGATGTCAGGCTCACATCTAGTAACCAGCTGGTACGCGGAAAGTGGTTGGGTAGCCATGGGCCTCAGACGGACCAAATTTGCAGCGTACACAAATTGCGTAGCCCCATACAGATAGTGGGAGTTTGGTGCGCATAACCAAGGTCCGCGCTATCACTTGCAGTCGCTTTATAAAAGCTTCCGCTAGGCCATTTTGGGTATGAACATACGCAACAGGGTGTTCAAGATTTATTTCCAAAGTCATGCAATAGTCATCGAAAGTCTTCGATATAAACTCCGTGGCATTATCAAGTCTAATAGACTTTATCGGATAATCCGGATGATGAGCCCTTAACTTAATGATCTGGATGAGGAGTTTAGAAAATGCTGCGTTTCGGGTGGACAACAACACTACGTGTGACCATCTAGTCGATACATCAACCAAAACCATGAAGTATTTAAATGGTCCGCATGATGGTTGGATTGGTCCACAAATATCTCCATGAATTCTTTCAAGGAATTGAGAAACCAATCTCGTAGGTTTCACATGGAGCGGCTTGAGATTCGTCTTCCCAATCGAGCAAGCTTGGCAAAGGCTTTTCGAATTTATAACGAAATTCTTTCCTCCAAGAGGATGCCCATACGATGCATTCATAGTACGAAGCATCGTATTTTGACCCGGATGACCCAGCCGGTCATGCCATAGCATAAAAATGCTCCCATCAACTGGCGCTTGGCGAATGATGAGATTACTCTCGATGTGTTGTATCGTAGTGAGATACAAACCACTTGAAAGACTTTTCAACTTCTCCATGATACGCTTTTGGCCGTACTGAGTGGAGGTAATGAAAATATACTCGAAGCCATGTTCTCGAGCAGTTTCAACATGAAATCCGTTTTCTCGAATATCCTTAAAACTCAGTAAGGTACGACTGGACCTTGGAGAATATAAGGCCTCTGATACTTCAACGGGAGTACCATTAGACAACGAAAAATGGGCTTTGCCAAAACCTTGAACAAGGGTTGAGGGTCCCGAAATGGTTGTCACTGAGGTTACTTTAGGCGTATAGGAGATAAAGTATAATTTATCTCTCAAGATAGTGTGAGTCGTTCCACTATCAACCAGACAATCTACTGCCCCGTGGTCCATGCCTATAAGTAAAGAAAATTAAAGTTTGTCACACGTTTGAGGAAAGTTGTCACGCCCCAGAACCAGAATACCGGAGAGCGGGGGCAGACATAACCAGCTACGCAATTCCAAAGTACGTTAATACTCTGAAATCACGTATAAGCTATCGAGACATGGGGGTTACTCTACAAGCCATCAGTCAATCCTAAGGTTTAACAATCCTAGGTATCTCAATCACAGACAATTATACAAGAGCAAGGAGTACGATCATCATACATACAATAGTAAGGCGTCTCGAACCATATATACATGAATGATCATGAAGCCAGTGCCACAGAACTGATGACTAGCTAGAGTATTAGTCGTACATGATAAGGACTAGCTATAGTCTAGAATATACATATCATGTTTATGCCCGTAGGCTACAATATCAAGGAAAATACCAAAACACGAGCTAAACACGTGCTCAGGGCTAAACCTTACAAAAGAAGAATTTACATATCAGTGGAAGGATGAAGAAGAAACCCACTGAGGCACTCTGGTGCTCCGGCTGGTCACCGTCGAGTAGATGGTGCGGTAGATCCTTCGGGCTCTTCTATTAAAACCTGGCCATACAAAACCAGTGGGGTCAGACCCCAAATAGCAAGTACCACAAAGGAGGCCGAACTATGAACTTAAAACCAGTAATCATAGGCAAACAACAGAGAGAGAAAGCAATAAGTTAAAAAGGATCGAGATTCGTGCAGTACCAATGCACTTATCTCGAACATAGGAAGACAGTAAGTAAATCATCATTTGACATAAAGTAAACTGGAGAACATGTTAAATAAATAGAGCTAGGCAATATATGAAGAGAGGATGAAGGTACTGTTCCGGAAGCCAGGTTACAACCCTTAAACCAAACAAGGACCGGGATTGTAACCCTTCGCCTGAACAGAACTTGGTTCCTGATCATTTATTGCTAGAGGTGACAATCATTAAGTGACAGTGAGAGAGTGACAATACAGAGTACAATACATTAGAGTGACAATCATTGCAATCATTATCCTAGAACAATTAGGAACTGGATCTAGACAAGACTTAGACTGGAAAGGTGATATACGATGGGATAACCATGGGACTATTCAGATAACCAGGTTACAACCCATAAACCAAACAAGGACCGGGGTTGTAACCCTTCGTCTGAACAGAACTTGGTTTCTTCCACCATTTATCGGCAAGATAAAATAAGAAATCAGGACATGTAGCAATCATGTACAAGATCAAAACAAGACTAGACAGACTGAACTCCATCCAACATCACGGCCAAGCAATAGATACGGCTTGATACTTTAACTAACTAGGGTTATCACAGGCCTAGTTACTAGCAAGATGCAGTGAGATTGTTCCACAGCCACAAGTCCTGCAGACCATCCAGGTTATCCAAGCGAATATTAGTACAATAAGGGTGCAACACATGACAGTGTGCTGGTGTCACTACCACATTTCTAGTTTGAGGGTAAATTTGTTATTTTTTGGGTAATTTAAAATTATTAGTATTAATTAGAATTTATGGGAATTTTTAGGAATTATTTTGGATTTATTTGGACTAGTTTGATTTTTGACTAGTTTTGACTCATGTAGACCAACCTAGGAACTAACCCTAGTTAGTGGGGCTTGGTTAGGTCAAGTGACTCTAGTATAACTTAGTATGACCTAAGTTAGTAGTTATTGATTCATTAGAAATTTAATTAGGAATTTAGAAATCAAGTGTTTTGATAAATGGCTTGTGGTTTCATAAGTCATTTTGTAACTAAACTCAATAGGACTAGCTAACCTAGTTCAAACCCCACCCAAACCCATCATGGCCGGCCAGCTAGGTTCAACCTAGGAATTCCCCTACTATAAAGTCCCTCCTAGATTTTAGGGCTAGCCTCTTTTAGGGTTCATCCAAAAGTTCTAAGGAAAGAGGTGAGTTCCATCTTCCAAAATTCATTAAAAATCCAATTTAAATCCTTTCTTCCCTAAACCAATTTCATTAGGACCTAAAATCAATGTTCTTGCTATTGGTAATGGTTATTTGCAGGGAAACAATAATTTGTGAAAGTTTGGGTGGCTTGAGGAATCTCTCCATTTAGTTTTTGTGAAGGCTTATTCACCAATAGGTAACTTTCCCATTTCTCCATAGATTTTCAGTTTATCTTCACCAATAGGAAGCCCTAAGGGTCCCCCTAAGGTCTGGATAGGTTTTGTGTCCAGTGTCGAAGGATTCGTGTCTATTCTGGACACGTATCAGTACACTAGACATGGTGTTCGACAGAATGCCACAAAGGGCATGTCGATCGAGTTTACCCATTGTTTTTGAATAGGAAATAGGGTTTTGTTCTTGCTTAGTGTTTCATGTCTTTGTGTCTTGGATTTCGTGTCGTCCTGTGTCATTTTGATGGTGTGGACACGCGCGTGCACACGCTCGCGCGCGTGCTACAGGGATCCCCTGCCTATCGGGCCCTGTAGCGGACACGACACGAACTTTCTGGACACGAAACTTTATGGGAGCCTCGGGGCACCCACTGACACGCCATGTGTCAAGTTTCGTGGGCCCACGTGGCATATCGAGTGAGAAATCCTCGACGCACGGGTTTCTCACTGTTCTGTGCAGTATGGTTCTTTTGTTTCTGATACGTGTGTGTGGACGCGCCCGTGTGACACGACACGACGGTGCAGGGTGTCCTGTGGATAGCCCTATATGCGGTGAACCTATGTTAGTGGACACGTGTCTTGGGTTGATCTCTGTTGAGCACACGAGACTCGTGCACACGCGCACGAGGAACAGCACAATATACACTGTATTGTACACTGTTTTGTGTGGACACGTTTGTGTCCACTTTCATGGACACAAACTACTTGTGTAGCATGCACTAGTTATACTTAATTGTTACCAACCTCTGTAATTACATTTTAAATCAATTTCATTATTAAAACTGCCATTTTTCTATTTTTCTGAACCACACTGTATCAGCCCATTCCCTTCCTGTTTTCAGTTTGCAATTTTGAGTTTGCCTGATGACTTAACCTTGGTACTGATGTTAAATACTGAGTTTTAAATCCTAAATATGTTTCCCTATATGTGTCCTATGTGTGTATCAAATTAGGTGTTGTTGGGTTGACAATTAGGTTTGTTTTAGAACTAAAATCTAACTGTCATATATAGTCACTGTTGTGTATGCTTCAACTGACATTTGTTTTGAAGATAAAACTGGGAATTGGTTTTGGTTTATTTGTTAAAACCTGAGACTACTTGACCTGAGAATTCAGTGAGTAGTTCACTGTTGAGTTCTGTCATTTGGGATATGTAAAACCTGATATTGGAAGGGGCAATGAATTGGTTTCCCTTTCTTTCTTCCTATTTGATTTGAGTTTCCAGTTGGTATAAACCTGAGTTAAGTTCCAGTTTTGTACAAACCTGAGAATGGGTCCATGTCTTCCAGTTTTCAGGATACATTGACTGTTTTAAAATGCTGTACTGATTTTTCCCTTCCTGTTGTTCCTTCACTGTTTTGATGAATTCCTGCACATTGCTCTACCACACACACACACACACACAGTCTTCTCTTTCCCTGTTATTAACATTCCTGGACACCCATGTATTCATACACACACTCCCCACTGTCCAGTTTGGACTGAACTGCTCACACACACACTGTCATTCTTCACTGATTTGTTTTCCTGTACACTAGCTATTTGTTCACTGTTGAGGTTGCATATTGCTTCATCTCTCTCACATACACATGTTTACTCTTATTCCCTGTCATATTTTTCCTGCTGTACAGTTCACCCACACACACATTATCCTTTACACTGTTGGCTATTTTCCTGTACACACACACAACCTCATGTGCCACACTACACACATTCCCTCTATATGCACATGTTAAGCACCCTT
Organism: Iris pallida; assembly: GCA_029216955.1. Classification (NCBI taxonomy): domain Eukaryota; kingdom Viridiplantae; phylum Streptophyta; class Magnoliopsida; order Asparagales; family Iridaceae; genus Iris; species Iris pallida. The sequence continues at coordinate 13,113,803 of JANAVB010030817.1, read as the reverse complement.
AGATAGGATTGTCTATTTGTGGTGTGAAATGCTTTATATACAATATGTAGACATGTATACTTGTGTGGTGTATGCCTATATGTATATACATATAGTATTTTAGTCTAGAATGCATAGTGTTAATCAATATCTGTATCTATATATATATTGTTGGATATACTTAGGTATAATGGATACTTGGAATGTGGTGTGCTGTCTAGTATAGACTTGTTAGAGCCTAGCATGTCTGGTTAGACCTAGATAGTTGAGTTTAGACTTGATTAGACTAGATTGACCTAGTTTGACTTCTAGGGTTGACCAAAGTTGACCAAGAGTTGACTTTGGCCTAGATTGACTTAGAATCATGTAGAATGCATAGTAGGACTCTATTTTACTATTTTGGACTTGTTGTGACTTGTGCTGTTCTGATTAGGAGCCAGACACCACTCCTTGGACGGTACTTTTCATATTGGACACTCAGTTACAGGCGAGTACATTCTCTGATCATTTCATATCCTGCTTAGAATTATTTCCTGTAGTAGATTACTTTACTTGTACTGTCACGTTGGTCACACGGATTGGTACTATATGGATCCTTTCTTGAGATGTTATCCTTAGGGAGCATAGGGTACTCTATGTTCTGTGCGTTTCACTTTCATAGCGTATCATATGCTTCTTGGTTCTTTGATCACTTACGACATGTACCCTCATGATCGTAGAGTCTTCCTGGAATCTTACACTGTTGGGTTACCTCCAGAATTCCCATGTTTATGGAACTTACACTGTTGGGTTACCCCCCAGAATCCCCATGTTTATGGGACTTACACTGTTGGGTTACCCCCAGAATCCCCATATTTATGGGACTTACACTGTTGGGTTACCCCCAGAATTCCCATTTTTATGGGACTACTATGTATCACCTTCGGGGTCTACCACCCTTCGGGGGCTTATCACCTTCGGGGTCTATCACCTTCGGGGTCTGTTACATAGCATCATATAACATAACCTGGCTGGATCCTTGTGTATTGATCAGGGGTACGGGGGAGTATTACATGTTCATATTGTACTCTGACTCACTAGTCACTGCTAGTTCCCTATGTATAGTAGATATTTCTATTACAGTTCTCTCTCTGTTTACATACTGCACTTCTTTCAGTACTTGTATCTTACTTTACTACATGTTTATATTTTCTAACCTGCTATGATTTGTTGAGATGTACTGTACTCGCTCCTGTCCTGACTGGACCTGTTGAAAATATTACAGAGGACGAGGAGGAGGCTTGCCTGGACACTTACCACGGGCAGCCTTAGATGACACCTGCGAGCTGGACCCTCAGGAGGACCCAGCTCTAGCTGAGGAGATTACCCTGATTGCCTATACTAGACTAGTTAGGCTTATCTTACTTTATGCAGTCTTGAGACATGTTCTAGTTAGACTCTATTTTGGAGATCAGTTTTGTATATATTCTTTTATCTGAGACCTTGTATTGCTAGGATTATCTTAGACTACTGCTTTTATCTATTTTATTTTCTTGAGTTCTGTTCATATCGTGCTATCTCTTCCTTAGTTGTGATTGAGTTTGTTATTGCTATGTCACCCCCATTCGGGGAGTATAAACTGTTAGATATATACATTGCTAGATGTTGTGACCTAGGACTGCGTTCTACCGCCGACACTGCGGCGTAGGCTGGACGTATTCGCGTCTCGTGCCCTTACTCTAGGGTGCGGGTCGTGACAGCTGGAAGTGTGCCCTACTCGTCGGCAGGCTACAAATCCACAAGTGCGTCCAGGTAACGTGATTGCATGTAGCAGGGAAATCTCTTCATGACTACTGGATTATTCTAGTTGTTAGCCTTAATCGATTTCAGTGGGTACCCCTGACCGTGGTACTCAGGGGTCCCCATCCTAGACATGATGCAAGACAAGACAGGTTTATTTGTACAAGCATAATCGTCCACGGTGTCCAGGCCATTCAATCTTGTCGTGTCATGTTAGCCGTCGCAACATCAATTCGAGAAATATATCATGTCAGATTTACTTGTCAAGAGTGCGCCACAGCGGGCCACTATCAAGAATTATCATGTCAAGTTATCATGTTAAAATTGTCAGGTCAAGTTATCTTGTCAGGAGTGCACCCCGGCGGATCACTATCGTGTTAAGCAATTCATTAATAAATAAATAACAAGCTATTAAGTGGGTCATCGCAATTCAGGTCAGAATAAAAAAATATACACTGTGATTATAAGCTCTATATTAAGATGAGAGAACTTGCAATAAAATAATTAAATAACATATCCTTGAAGCCAAGGAAAAGATTTACAACTTTCATGTTGGGAGTGGGAAGAAATTTCGACCACAAATCAAGCAATAAAATATTAAACAATTAAAGTGGATAAGCAAATAAAATAATAAACCATCAAAGTGGACTCCATGCGGCCAAGAGTGGGTGGGGTCCCATGCAGCCAACCAAAACTCATGCGGCCAGAAAATAAATGAAGGGGTCAAGCGGCCAAGAATGCATGCAATCAAATAAGACAAAAGATAGTGGGACCCTCATTAAATGCAAACTTACATTCAAGCAAAAGAAAAGGGCACCACTCAAGTACAGAGGCCTTGTGGCCTAAATTATATATTCTAGCCAAGTGGGACCCAAAAAAATCAATACAACAAGGAAGGAAAGTTCACGTGAACTATTTAATTAATGATCCACGTGAAGCAATGATTACATGTATATAATAAGCCATGCAAGTGAAAGGGCCAAGGGTGGATGGGGGCTCATGCGGCAGTAGATGGGTACCCATCTATGCGGCTGAGTAAGTGGGTACCCATCTATGCGGCTGGGTAAGTAGGTACCCATCTAGCGGCTGAGTGGATGAATCTCATGCGGCTGGATGAATTAATCTCATGCGGCTGGGTAAGTGGGTACCCATCTATGCGGCTGGATAAGTGGGTACCCATCTATGCGGCTGGGTGGATGAATCTCATGCGGATGGATAAGTGGGTACCCATCTACGCGGCTGGGTAAGTGGGTACCCATCTATGCGGCTGAGTGAATGGGGACCCATCTTCTCAGAAAACCTGAGAAGGATGGCCATGGAACCCTTAGCTTCCAAGCTCCATAAAACCTTCACTGTAAGTCCAAATTTGGACTTCCATAGGTCAAAATGGGATAGAACGCAATTCTCTACAACATGGAACCATCAATTGACAAAAATATACAAGTTTGACAAATCAAAACCCATGAAAACCGAAAATACTACAAAGCTAGATCTACCACAATCCACCAGATAAAATAAAAAACTCCAAGTTCTAAACATGCTTAGAATTTAACAATAAAAAGAATAGAACAAACGAAATTAAAATCGTTCAACTTCGGCAAGGTGTACTTGCCTCTCTCTAATGGCTAGGGTTTGGTGGAAAAGAAATGAATGATGGTGAATGAGGAGGGAGAGAGAAAAAGTGACTTATATAACAAGCTCAAGTGATCTCCACCATTCATTCTTCTCCACTCAATCTAAACCATACACCTCATCTCATAAAGAACCAAACTAAACCAAACCAAGTCAAAGTGGAACCGAACCAAATAAAACCAAATCCAAGTTAGACCAAGTCATGAAATCCTATACTTAGAAAATTTTAAAATATCACGCAAATCGATAAATACGAAATACGGCTCAAATAAACACGTATCCGTATAAAATACCGATACAGTGAGACGGGTCTCACAAAAGTGCTCGAAATAGAACTTTAATTTATCGAGAAAACAGAAAATACAAACCACCAAAAGTTTCATGACTTAAATCAAATATAGAGAGAAAATGGAGATTCATTCTTCCATTTTTGCTATAAAATCCGGGGTCTCAAGATTTAGATTTTCGTACTCGTTGACCAAATTTGCTTCGGCCCGGCGCCCCTTGTGATAGTTATCAACTTCTTGGGGAGTTGTCCTGCAAGTCCGTTGCATATGACCATAAGCACCACATTTGTAGCAGAGAGTAGGCGCTTGGCCTTCCACTCTCGCTTTGGGACGACTGGCCCGTTGGTTCTTACCATGAGACGGTCTAGGAGTCAAAGGTCCTTGGTTCTTATTAGAACCTCGCTTTGGGTGACGAGACTTAAACTCGCCTCTGTTCCTTGGCTGGGACGACTGGCCCTTGTCTCGTTTCTACCGTAGATTTGGTCCACGGAGAGCATTTGCATCAGGCATTGGAATTGCCTTTGTTCCAGCAGGACGAGAATTGTTGTTTCTCATTAAAATGAGACTGTTCTTCTCGTCTAGTAAAAGCTGGGTGATGAGCTCGGAAAACTTGGTGAACTTAGACTGACGGTATTGCTTCTGGAGCAAGTTGTCAGTGGAAGAAAATGTGGTGTATGTTTTTTCCAATAGATTACTGTCGGTTAATATCTCACCGCAGTAATGGAGAAGTGATGAATCCTGCAGACTTCATTGTTATAATCAGTTACACTCTTGAAGTCTTGGAAATACAGGTTTAACCAGTCATGGCGCACTTCAGGCAGCCATATGGTCTTCTGGTGGTCGAAGCGCTCTTTCAGAGAGTCCCATAGCGTCTTCGGAAGGAGATTTCAATGAACTCCGCCTTCATGGTGTCAGATAAATGCCTGCGGAATAGAATCATCGCTTTGGCGTTCGTTGAGCAAGTGACTTTCACTTCACGCTCTTCCTCGTTATAGATGACGTCCAAGAGGCCTCCGTGTCATGACCCGCACCCACTGTGAGGGTACGAGAACGTAACAACGCCCAGCCTACGCCGCAGTGTCGGCGGTAGAACGCTGTCCTAGGTCACAACATCTAACAGTATAAGGCTAAACAATTTATACTCCCCGAATGGGGGTGACATAGCAGAATGTAAACTCAATCACAACTAAGGAGGAAAAAGTACGACATGATATAAAACTCAAATGAAATACAGAAGGTCAGAAGAGTCTAAGTGTCTAAGATAACATCTCAGCAACATCCAGAAATACAAGTCTCAACTACTGAATATGAAAGAATATATACAATCCAGATCCCAAAAGACAGTACTAGTAAAACCTAGACTAGGGAGCCTCAGTCTCTACAGCTAATGGATCCGGCTGAAAATTCGGATCACTGGTGTCATCTAGAGCTGTCCCGTAGTAAGTATCCACACAGGCCTCCTGTAACACTCAGTTTTCTGAAATTGGAATATTTTGAAAATTTATTATTTTTATTATTAAATAATGGTGATTTAGTCATGTTATGAATTTTGGTGATTTTTAGATAGTTTAAAACTATTTTCTAAGTCATGGCTTATGACTTTGGTTAACTACTAGTGTAACCCTAATGTAACCCTAGAGATTATATGACTTAGAGACTAACTATGACCATATGAGCCTAACCATGTGATTAGGATATCAAATTACCACTTTTTAGTCAAAATGATATTTTGGTAATTTATTAGAATTTATTTGGATTTATGTAATTTATTATTATTTAATTAGTTGTTAAGTGTCATGTTAGCTCCTAACCTAGTTTAGCACTAATCTAGAGGTTAGAAACTAACCTAGAAGACTAATGTTAGATGTTAGCTTTATGTATAAATATCTAGTTAGATAATATCTAGATATTACCTTTAAGGATATTTCCTAGAAACCTAAATATCTATCTACCTAGTCAAAGCCTTAGGAACTAAGTTAGCAAGGTGGAGGGAACCCTAAAGTCTACCCCATACCCCCATGGCCAGCCACCATGCCCCCCCTCTATATAATCACACCCCCTCATCAAAAGCCTCCTTTCATTACACCTAAAAACTAGTTTTTCCTACAACTTCAATCCTTCACAATTTAACCATTTTAGCTCCAAATTGAGCCTAGTTTCTTGCATTGGAACCCCCTACTATTGAGGATGCTAAGGGAAGCTAGCTAGCAAGGTTTTCAAGACATTTGGGCATCATCATTTGAAGAGGACACCCCCTACTTTGGTGTTTTCTTGAGTTTTCACTCAATAGGTAAATACCCCCAAACCTTGTTAATATTGTGTTTTATCTTTATGGTTGCATGCATATAGGTATACCCTAGCTGTGGGTCAAATTTGGAAGGAAATAGATTTGGTTTGGTGTCCGTATCGGACACGTATCTATGTTTTTATTAAAGTGTTTGGTGAAATGTCACTTAGAAATAAATGTAGTTATTTTCCAAAACAAATTGCATTTTTGGGTAGCCCTTAGCATGCTAGACACGAAACCCTAGGACTGAGCACGTTATCGTGTCGTGTCCGTGTCCAAAACGGACACGAATATACTGTACACACACATACACTATGTCCTGCTGCTCGAGCCCCATTTCTCACTATATACGACACTTTGACACACCAAATTTGGTGGACACGTAGGGGACATGACTGACATGTCAGCCCCCAAGTGCCATGTCACCTCGTATCGTATCGGACGAGGAATCCGACACGCACTGACCACACACTACACTGCACACAGTGTTAAACACGCACTGACACGGCCTTCGTGTCGTGTCTAGACACGACCGGGACACAAAGTGTCAGGCTTAAACCCTAGCCCTAGACCTAGGCTACACCCTGACACAAGCACGATACGTTTCCATGCGTGTGTCGTGTCCACAAGGCTATGTCCTCGCTGCACGAGGCCGCACCATGCTCGCGTTCAGTCCCCTGCTGCTCAGGGCTCACGTAGGACACGACACGACACGTGGAGGGGTGATACTTGGTGGACACGAGGGGAAAATGTCTGCGAGCATGCCCTCCAAGTTTCGTGGCTTCTAGTATTGTGTCGGACACGAATTCGTGTGTGTATCGATTTTACACTGACAGCGCACACGAGAAATTTGGGCTCTGATACGGGCTTGGACACGACACTGTTCGACACTTGGACTCATTTCAGGCTATAGGACACCTGGACTAACCCTAGGCGAACCTAGGGATATGACCACGAGACACATGGACACGTGTGTCGTGTCCTACACGCGTGTGCATCTCTGCACGACGCTGTGTCACTGCACAGTGTCTGAACTTACCCGATTGGGTTTTTAGACACTTGGACACGTCGTGTTGCGTCGTGGTGGACACCTACGACACGTGTACACATGGGGGCACGATTACCAACCTTTAGGTTTGGGTATTAGCTAGGTTTTGGTGTCGGATTTGGGTTTACCCCCAGTGTTCAATAATGAACAGTAATTCCTGGTTTTATTTCAGTATTTATTTTGAGATTCAAATTGATTTTTATGTATATGTATACATATATTTGTGTGTATATATACTGTATATATATGTATATAAGTATGTGTATATGTATGTAAGTGTGTGAGTGTGTATATGTATGTATATATGTAGGTTTGTGTGTATACATATATATGTTATAAGTATGTGTGTGTGTGTGTCCCCCTATCTCAGAATTTCTGAGATAGACCCCCCCTTTCACAGTCCACATGCATCACTGCCTAACCCTAACCCTCACACCCTCACACTCTCACTTACTCTTGTACACACACACTCTCTCACCCTCTCATTCACTCTCTCTCTATATATCTATGTTATGATATATATATATATATATATATATATATATATATATATATATATATATATATATATATATAGTGTATGATATATATATGTGATATATTTGGTTATATATGTATGTATATATATATATATATAGGTTATATATAGGTGAGAATATATGGTATTAGATATATATTGTATAGATGTATGGCTATAGACACTTATATGAGATACCTATACATGGTATCTAGTTACACTAGCCTATAGCCTATGGTTAGTGAGTTTGGAATTGACCAATAGGCTTAGTAGACCTAGGTTGACTAGCAAGTTGACCCTTGTTGACCATTGTTGACCAAAGTCAACTATAGGTCAACCTTGACCTAGAATTGACTTAGATGGATTTTAGATGACTTGATGACTTAAGTTTGACTAAACCCTAACTAGATGATTAGGTTAACCATAGGGATTATGAGGATAATCCTATGTAGATTAAGATATGTATGGGTTTAAGTGAAATACTTAGAGTTGAGTCATGACTTGAGTTGGAGTATGGGATTAGCTTGATTATAGGATTAAGGTTGGTATTATATATATGTATTTATGTATGATATACTTTGTATAGATAATTGGTTATACCTTAACATTGTGGTATAGTATCTTAGATATCCTAAGACATGTTACTTAGAAATAAATGTAGTTATTTTCCAAAACAAATTGCATTTTTGGGTAGCCCTTAGCATGCTAGACACGAAACCCTAGGACTGAGCACGTTATCGTGTCGTGTTCGTGTCCAAAACAGACACGAATACACTGTACACACACATACACTATGTCCAGCTGCTCGAGCCCTATTTCTTACTATATACGACACTTTGACACACCAAATTTGGTGGACACGTAGGGGACATGACTGACATGTCAGCCCCCAAGTGCCATGTCACCTCGTGTCGTGTCGGACGAGGAATCCGACATGCACTGACCACACACTATACTGCACACAGTGTTAAACACGCACTGACACGGCCTTCGTGTCGTGTCTAGACACGACCGGGACACAAAGTGTCAGGCCTAAACCTTAGCCCTAGACCTAGGCTACACCCTGACACAAGCACGACACGTATCCATGCGTGTGTCGTATCCACAAGGCTCTGTCCTCGCTGCACGAGACCGTACCATGCTCGCGTTCAGTCCCCTGCTGCTCAGGGCTCACGTAGGACATGACATAACACGTGGAGGGGTGACACTTGGTGGACACGAGGGGGAAATGTCTGCAAACATGCCCCCCAAGTTTTGTGGCTTCTAGTGTTGTGTCGGACACGAATTCGTGTGTGCATCGATTTTACACTGACAGCACACACGAGAAATTTGGGCTCTGATACGGGCTTGGACACGACACTGTACGACACTTGGACACGTTTCAGGCTGTAGGACACCTAGACTAACCCTAGGCGAACCTAGGGATACGACCACGAGACACATGGACATGTGTGTCGTATCCTACACGCGTGTGCATCTCTGCACGACGCTGTGTCACTGCACAGTGTCTGAACTTACCCGATTGGGTTTTTAGACACTTGGACACGTCGTGTTGCGTCGTGGTGGACACCTAGGGACACCTACGACACGTGTACACATGGGAGCACGATTACCAACCTTTAGGTTTGGGTATTAGCTAGGTTTTGGTGTCGGATTTGGGTTTACCCCCAGTGTTCAGTAATGAACAGTAATTCCTGGTTTTATTTCAGTATTTATTTTGAGATTCAAATTGATTTTTATGTATATGTATACATATATTTGTGTGTATATATACTGTATATATATGTATATAAGTATGTGTATATGTATATAAGTGTGTGAGTGTGTATATGTATGTATATATGTAGGTTTGTGTGTATACATATATATGTTATAAGTATGTGTGTGTGTGTGTCTCCCTATCTCAGAATTTCTGAGATAGACCCCCCCTTTCACAGTCCACATGCATCACTGCCTAACCCTAACCCTCACACCCTCACACTCTCACTCACTCTTGTACACACACACTCTCTCACCCTCTCATTCACTCTCTCTCTCTCTCTCTCTCTCTCTCTCTCTCTCTATATATATATATATATATATATATATATATGTTACATATAGATTATATATATATATATATATATATATATATATATATATATATATATATATATATATTTTATATATATATATATATATATATATATATATATATATATATATATATATATATATATATATATATATATATATATATAGTGTATGAGATATATATGTGATATATTTGGTTATATATGTATGTATATATATATATGTAGGTTATATATAGGTGAGAATATATGGTATTAGATATATATTGTATAGATGTATGGCTATAGACACCTATATGAGATACCTATACATGGTATCTAGTTACAATAGCCTATAGCCTATGGTTAGTGAGTTTGGAATTGACCAATAGGCTTAGTAGACCTAGGTTGACTAGCAAGTTGACCCTTGTTGACCATTGTTGACCAAAGTCAACTATAGGTCAACCTTGACCTAGAATTGACTTAGATAGATTTTAGATGACTTGATGACTTAAGTTTGACTAAACCCTAACTAGATGATTAGGTTAACCATAGGGATTATGAGGATAATCCTATGTAGATTAAGATATGTATGGGGTTAAGTGAAATACTTAGAGTTGAGTCATGACTTGAGTTGGAGTATAGGATTAGCTTGATTATAGGATTAAGGTTGGTATTATATATATGTATTTATGTGTGATATACTTTGTATAGATAATTGGTTATACCTTAACATTGTGGTATAGTATCTTAGATATCCTAAGACATGTTAGCCTATGTTTGGTTTTGAGTTAGCCTTATAGAGTTTGACTTAGATAGTTGACCATTGACCTAATTACCTTATTGACTAGTCTATGTTTGACCAAAACCTTAGTTAGTCTAAGATTGACCTAGACTTTGACCTAGTTTGACCATATTGACTAGCCTGACCATTATTGACTAAACCCTAGATAACTTGACTAGTTTGGCTAGAATGTTTGACCAAGAGTTGACTTTAACCTAGATTAGACTTGTTTAACCTTGTTTGACCTTGTATGACTTAGTTTAACTTCTTGTGACCTAGTATGACTTAATTTGACTTAGTTTGACTGAAGAGTTGACCAAGTTTGACTTTGACCTAGATTGGCTTAGAAATTATGTAGATTGCATTGTATCTTACATTTACCTTTATATTAGACATGTCGTAACTGTATTGCTCTATTTTAGGACATTGTGATCCTGGTACAGACATCTGATATTACACTACTCTTTTCAGAGTATCAGGCGAGTACATTATCTGATAGTTCTCTTATTTATTTGTCAATTACTGTATTTCAGTTCTAGTTAGTTCTATGTGATTCTCTGTATCAACACGTATGGATATTTCTGGATTCATGTATCGACACATACCTTACTTGCTGGCCTCTATTACTGGAGTCATTGGAATCATTCCGAAATCATTTCTGGAATCATCATGTATTGGCCGGACTCATCTCGATTCTTTTATCGATTTTGGATTCACTTGCTGGGCGGGAAAATATTGAGTAAGACATGTAGACATACCCCAAATCCGGAATCTCCAACTGGAATCTACCGGAAGCATAGCCATCTCTTGCCTGATCAGTGAGAGATGTGCCTGATACCTACAGCCGTTTACATGTCGACCTCGGTATTTTAAAACACACTTTTAGATCATAGTTGGACTCACCCTGGATTCATTGATCACTGTTGGACTCATCTTGTACCGAAAATCATCTGGTATCGGATTATATGGACTGGACCCACACTGGGATTACATTAGACTTATATCGTACTGTCTGGACTCATATATATTATTCTAGTTCAGTTAGCTTTTATTACCGTCTTCATTGCCATGATTCTTCTCTTGTTTTAGTTACCTTTCTTTTCTTGTATCTTACTGTTTTTCTATGTCATCATTACCTGTATAAAACTACCATGCTCATCAATAAAACTGTTTATAACTGCTTTATAGTTCTTTGTCGTTTACTTGGGTTTTCTAGATGAGTTGTACTCGTTCCTGTCCTGATTGGACCTGTTAAAAATATTACAGATAATAATCCTGAGGACACATGCCCTACTTACCATGGACCTGACGAGGGATTAGCTACCTTTGGTTCCGACTCTCAGGAGTGATTCAGGAGATTAGCTAGTAGACTACTTTAGCTTTCATGTTTTGACTTGTTGTATTAAAGTTAAGATATTGAGTTTGTATTAAGTTTGTTTGAGATAATGTTGTATTATTTTAGTAGTTAGTTGTTGTTGTCTTTAATTCCTTAGGTATAACTTCTGTGTTATCTTATCGTGTTTTAGACTGTGATTGAGTATATCCTATCCTTTACTTGTCCTCTATTCGGAGCTGACATCTGGACAAGTACATTATATACACTGTATAAGATTAGTTAGCAATCTAGGACAGCTTACTACCGCCGACACTGCGGCGTAGGCTGGACGTACCCACTTCTCGTGCCCCTATACAGGGTGCGGGTCGTGACACGTTTTTAGTGGTGGCCCATGCAGGCCGAGACTAAATTATTTGGTTACGTTATTGTACCAAGCATGCCTGCAATTAGGAACTTAAGGTAATTAGACAATATTAGGAATGACGCTTAGAATACCTAGAGGAATACTAGGATTGCAACATAGAAAATACATCACATGCTTGCTATTATAATTAGATTTTCTTGTCTATTATAATTTTGCTTTAAAGAGTCCTTATAAGTCCTTTTTATTGTAATTAGATGGTGCTTACTCGTTCATCCCAGTATGTCACACCTGAGAATGGCACACTCCCCATCCAGTCAGCTGACCAGTTAACTGATACACCTCCACCTACCACCTTCCTCCACTCCACAGATCAACAAACCCAGATGCTTCCACCACCTTCCACCTCACAGTCCCAGCAGGACCCGATACTTCCACCACCCCCTGTCACTATACCTACCCAGGCTTCCGTCACACTCGACGAGAACCAACTGCTCACTCTGATCCAGGGGTTACTAACAACCCATCAGGAGCAGACCACCCTACTCCGCCAGAGCACGGAGCATTCTGAGGAACGTACCGTGGTCCCACCACCTGTAGAGCCGCGGTAGAGAGCGGGGACGATCAAGGACTTCATGGGTCTGAACCCCAAGGAGTTCTTAGGGACTGAGGGCATAGTAGTAGCAGATGACTGGTTAGACTCGGTAGAGAGGAAGCTCCTTAGAGTTAGGATGCCGGATGACCTCCAGGTCGAGGCAGCGGGATTTCTGCTGATGGACTTGGCAGGAGTCTGGTTCCGAAATGGGTCGTTGTTTGCGAGAGGGAGAGCCACTTGGGATCAGTTCAAGACCCAGTTCAAGAAAAAATTCTTCTCGACCACCGCTAGAGTAGCCATGGGGCTACGATTCCAGAACATCCAGCAGGGGAACCGTTCTTTTGATGAGTATGCGGCAGAGTTTAGTCGCCTGAGCCGTTTCGCTTCTAGTCTGGTTGCTGACCCTGAGGAGATGACGCGTAGGTTTTGCCATGGTCTAGTTCCAGACATTGGCATTCTTATAGTGGCGAACGGTATGACTGACTACTACCAGAGCTTAGAGTTAGCCCGGAGTATCGAGGAGCGTCTTCTGTCTTGCAAGAGGCCGACTTCTGTACACATTGAGGGACCCTCCAAGCGTCAGGCTTTCCAGCAGAAAGCGCCGATGCCACACCAGCAGACATATCGTCCTCCCACACCACATCATTCGACCCTGCCAGTTAGAGCTCCAGGACCCCAGCAGCAGCAGAAGGGAGCTTTGTGTGTATACTGTAAGGGGCCACACTTTCAGCATCAGCAGTAGAGGCCATTTCAGCAGGTGCAGCATCAGTATCGAGGTCAGGACCCGAAGATGATCAGTTGTTCATACTGCAGGAAGCAGGGACACACCAGGGAGCAGTGTAGGAAGAGGCTAGGGGTTTGCTATACCTGTGGGTCTGATACCCACCAGAAGATGGATTGTCCTGTTGCACCTCCTTATAAGGGTGCTAGGCCACCTGTAGCTCAGCACCAGAGGGGTGGAGCTTTTGCGATGACGGTCGAGGAGACCAACGCTGCAGGTGACGGGTTAGCAGGTTTGTCTTTTCTGTCCTTCCTTTCCCATCTTGTTATGTGATTCCATTAGTACCTGTCAGGATATGCTTGTGATATACTAGATAGTATAGTTACCCTGTTCGAGACTGTGGAATCACGACCAGTAGGACTATGATTGCATGTTATCTTTTGACTTTGATTGACTGGGGGTTTGACCTAGAAGGAGTACGACTATCTTAATTTCGAGGACGAAATTTTTCTAAGGAGGGTAGACTTGTAACACCCAGTTTTCTGAAATTAGAATATTTTGAAAATTTATTATTTTTATTATTAAATAATGGTGATTTAGTTATGTTATGAATTTTGATGATTTTTAGATAGTTTAAAACTATTTTCTAAGTCATGGCTTATGACTTTGGTTAACTACTAGTGTAACCCTAATGTAACCCTAGAGATTATATGACTTAGAGACTAACTATGACCATATGAGCCTAAACATGTGATTAGGATATCAAATTACCACTTTTTAGTCAAAATGGTATTTTGGTAATTTATTAGAATTTATTTGGATTTATGTAATTTATTATTATTTAATTAGTTGTTAAGTGTCATGTTAGCTCCTAACCTAGTTTAGCACTAATCGAGAGGTTAGAAACTAACCTAGAAGACTAATGTTAGATGTTAGCTTTATGTATAAATATCTAGTTAGATAATATCTAGATATTACCTTTAAGGATATTTCCTAGAAACCTAAATATCTATCTACCTAGTCAAAGCCTTAGGAACTAAGTTAGCAAGGTGGAGGGAACCCTAAAGTCTACCCCCCTACCCCCATGGCCAGCCACCATGCCCCCCTCTATATAATCACACCCCCTCATCAAAAGCCTCCTTTCATTACACCTAAAAACTAGTTTTTCCTACAACTTCAACCCTTCACCATTTAACCATTTTAGCTCCAAATTGAGCCTAGTTTCTTGCATTGGAACCCCCTACTATTGAGGATGCTAAGGGAGGCTAGCTAGCAAGGTTTTCAAGACATTTGGGCATCATCATTTGAAGAGGATACCCCCCTACTTTGGTATTTTTTTGAGTTTTCACTCAATAGGTAAATACCCCCAAACCTTGTTAATATTGTGTTTTATCTTCATGGTTGCATGCATATAGGTATACCCTAGCTGTGGGTCAAGTTTGGTAGAAAATAGATTTGGTTTGGTGTCCGTATCGGACACGTATCTATGTTTTTATTAAAGTATTTGGTAAAATATCACTTAGAAATAAATGTAGTTATTTTCCAAAACAAATTGCATTTTTGGGTAGCCCTTAGCATGCTAGACACGAAACCCTAGGACTGAGCACGTTATCGTGTCGTGTCCGTGTCCAAAACGGACACGAATACACTGTACACACACATACACTATGTCCTGCTGCTCGAGCCCCATTTCTCACTATACACGACACTTCGACACACCAAATTTAGTGGACACGTAGGGGACATGACTGACATATCAGCCCCCAAGTGCCATGTCACCTCGTGTTGTGTCGGACGAGGAATCTGACACACACTGACCACACACTACACTGCATACAGTGTTAAACACGCACTGACACGGCCTTCGTGTCGTGTCTAGACACGACGGGGACACAAAGTGTCAGGCCTAAACCCTAGTCCTAGACCTAGGCTACATCCTGACACAAGCACGACACGTATCCATGCGTGTGTCGTGTCCACGAGGCTCTTTCCTCGCTGCACGAGATCGCACCATGCTCGCGTTCAGTCCCCTACTGCTCGGGGCTCACATAGGACACGACACGACACGTGGAGGGGTGACACTTGGTGGACACGAGGGGGCAATGTCTGCGAACATGCCCCCCAAGTTTTGTGGCTTCTAGTGTTGTGTCGGACACGAATTCGTGTGTGCATCGATTTTATACTGACAGCGCACACGAGAAATTTGGGCTCTGATACGGGCTTGGATACGACACTGTACGACACTTGGACACGTTTCAGGCTGTGGGACACCTAGACAAACCCTAGGCGAATCTAGAGACACGACCACGAGACACATGGACACGTGTGTCGTGTCCTACACGCATGTGCATCTCTGCACGACGCTGTGTCACTGCACAGTGTCTGAACTTACCCGATTGGATTTTTAGACACTTAGACACGTCGTGTCGCGTCGTGGTGGACACCTAGGGACACCTACGACACGTGTACACATGGGGGCACGATTACCAACCTTTAGGTTTGGGTATTAGCAAGGTTTTGGTGTCGAATTTGGGTTTACCCCCAGTGTTCAGTAATGAACAGTAATTCCTGGTTTTATTTCAGTATTTATTTTGAGATTCAAATTGATTTTTATGTATATGTATACGTATATTTGTGTGTATATATACTGTATATATATGTATATAAGTATGTGTATATGTATGTAAGTGTGTGAGTGTGTATATGTATGTATATATGTAGGTTTGTGTGTATACATATATATGTTATAAGTATGTGTGTGTGTGTGTGTCCCCCTATCTCAGAATTTCTGAGATATACCCCCCCTTTCACAGTCCACATGCACCACTGCCTAGCCCTAACCCTCACACCCTCACACTCTCACTCACTCTTGTACACACACACTCTCACCCTCTCATTCACTCTCTCTCTATATATCTATGTTATGATATATATATATGTTACATATAGATTATTATATATATATGTATAGTGTATGATATATATATGTGATATATTTGGTTATATATGTATGTATATATATGTAGGTTATATATAGGTGAGAATATATGGTATTAGATATATATTGTATAGATGTATGGCTATAGACACCTATATGAGATACCTATACATGGTATCTAGTTACACTAGCCTATAGCCTATGGTTAGTGAGTTTGGAATTGACCAATAGGCTTAGTAGACCTAGGTTGACTAGCAAGTTGACCCTTGTTGACCAAAGTCAACTATAGGTCAACCTTGACCTAGAATTGACTTAGATGGATTTTAGATGACTTGATGACTTAAGTTTGACTAAACCCTAACTAGATGATTAGGTTAACCATAGGGATTATGAGGATAATCCTATGTAGATTAAGATATGTATGGGGTTAAGTGAAATACTTAGAGTTGAGTCATGACTTGAGTTGGAGTATGGGATTAGCTTGATTATAGGATTAAGGTTGGTATTATATATATGTATTTATGTGTGATATACTTTGTATAGATAATTGGTTATACCTTAACATTGTGGTATAGTATCTTAGGTATCCTAAGACATGTTAGCCTATGTTTGGTTTTGAGTTAGCCTTATAGAGTTTGACTTAGATAGTTGACCATTGACCTAATTACCTTATTGACTAGTCTATGTTTGACCAAAACCTTAGTTAGTCTAAGATTGACCTAGACTTTGGCCTAGTTTGACCATATTGACTAGCTTGACCATTATTGACTAAACCCTAGATAACTTGACTAGTTTGGCTAGAATGTTTGACCAAGAGTTGACTTTAACCTAGATTAGACTTGTTTAACCTTGTTTGACCTTGTATGACTTAGTTTAACTTCTTGTGACCTAGTATGACTTAATTTGACTTAGTTTGACTGAAGAGTTGACCAAGTTTGACTTGGACCTAGATTGGCTTTGAAATTATGTAGATTGTATTGTATCTTACATTTACCTTTATATTAGACATGTCGTAACTGTATTGCTCTATTTTAGGACATTGTGACCCTGGTACAGATATCTGATATTACACTACTCTTTTCAAAGTATCAGGCGAGTACATTCTCTGATAGTTCTCTCATTTATTTGTCAATTACTGTATTTCAGTTCTAGTTAGTTCTATGTGATTCTTTGTATCAACACGTATGGATATTTCTGGATTCATGTATCGACACATACCTTACTTGCTGGCCTCTATTACTGGAGTCATTGGAATCATTCCGAAATCATTTCTGGAATCATCATATATTGGTCGGACTCATCTCGATTCTTTTATCGATTTTGGATTCACTTGCTGGGCGGAAAAATATTGAGTAAGACATGTAGACATACCCCAAATCCGGAATCTCCAACTGAAATCTACCGGAAGCATAGCCATCTCTTGCCTGATCAGTGAGAGATGTGCCTGATACCTACAGCCGTTTACATGTCGACCTCGGTATTTTAAAACACACTTTTAGATCATAGTTGGACTCACCCTGGATTCATTGATCACTGTTGGACTCATCTTGTACCGAAAATCATCTGGTATCGGATTATATGGACTGGACCCACACTGGGATTACATTAGACTTATATCGTACTGTCTGGACTCATATATATTAATCTAGTTCAGTTAGCTTTTATTACCGTCTTCATTGCCATGATTCTTCTCGTGTTTTAGTTACCTTTCTTTTCTTGTATCTTACTGTTTTTCTATGCCATCATTACCTGTATAAAACTGCCATGCTCATCAATAAAACTGTCTATAACTGCTTTATAGTTCTTTGTCGTTTACTAGGGTTTTCTAGATGAGTTGTACTCGTTCCTGTCCTGATTGGACCTGTTGAAAATATTACAGATGATAATCCTGAGGACACATGCCCTACTTACCATGGACCTGGCGAGGGATTAGCTACCTTTGGTCCCGACTCTCAGGAGTGATTCAGGAGATTAGCTAGTAGACTACTTTAGCTTTCATGTTTTGACTTGTTGTATTAAAGTTAAGATATTGAGTTTGTATTAAGTTTGTTTGAGATAATGTTGTATTATTTTAGTAGTTAGTTGTTGTTGTCTTTAATTTCTTAGGTATAACTTCTGTGTTATCTTATCGTATTTTAGACTGTGATTGAGTATATCCTATCCTTTACTTGTCCTCCATTCGGAGCTGACATCTGGACAAGTACATTATATACACTGTATGAGATTAGTTAGCAACCTAGGACAGCTTACTACCGCCGACACTGCGGCGTAGGCTGGACGTACCCACTTCTCGTGCCCCTATACAGGGTGCGGGTCGTGACGCCTCCTCCTCGTCCTCTGTAATATTTTTAACAGGTCCAGTCAGGACAGGAGCGAGCACAATACATCTCATGCAGTTCATATCAAGTTAGAAAAAATAAAGCATGCAATAGAGTAAGATACATGAAACGCTGAAAGAGAATATATAAAGTAAAGGAGATAACTGTAAGGAAATATCTACTATAAATAGAGAACTAGCAGTGACTAGTGAGTCAGAGTAAAATATAAACATGTGAATGGCATAGGAGATTCATGACTACAGCTAAGAGAGTGATTCATGACTACAGCTAAGAGAGTGATTCATGACTACAGCTACTTGGATAATATTCACATGCCTATTTCTACTCCCCCATCTCCAATCAATACACAAGGATCTGTTCAAGTTATGTTAAGATTCATGAAACTTCACATGGCTCATAAAATGAGTGATACGTGAAGGTGATTCATGATGGCTCTGTGAACATGAGAGTACATGTGTCACAAGCGATTCATGAATCAATGGAAGTATAGAGATACATGATGATTCGTGAAACGCACAAAATATGCAGTATCCGATGCTCCCGAGGGGGATAACATCTCATAAAAAGATCCATATAGTATCAATCCGTGCTACCAACGTGTCAGCATCAAGTAAAGTAATCTAGAGCAAGAATATAAATCCTGACAAATATGAAACGGTCAGAGAATGTACTCGCCTGGTATCTAAGTGTCCGAAGAGGGTGTACTGCCTGAGGAGAGGTGTCTGTCTCCTAATCAGAGCAACATAAGTTACAATATGTCTAAAATAAAGTAATTGAACATTACGATGTATTCTACATGATTCTAGGTCAATCTAGGCCAAAGTCAACTTTTGGTCAACCATGGTCAACTACACTAGTCAACTAGGTCAATTAAACCATTCCAAGTCTAAACCTAGACTAACAAGTCAACCTAGGTCACTAACCAATTATCATACAAGTCACACTAGCCTAGTGGTACACAAGTGTATCCACACCACATGCCATATGCTACTCTACCTAGGCCATGAGCCAAACACAAAGCCATATCTCATATAGGCCAAAACACCCATATATATATATATATCTATATACACATATATGTATACCCATAGCAATATATATATATCACATTATAAATTCACATTACACATTTAGCTATATTTATTACATTTATATAGAGAGGGGAAAAGAGAGAAGAAGAACATGTGAATGTGTGAGTGTAAGGGCTTGTATACATAGAAATGTGTGTCTAATCTAGGCATGTGGGTGTGTGCATGTGTATAGGTGTATAGGCATTTAGTGTCATGTAATGCTTCTCAGATTTTGTGTGTGTGTGTGTGAGTGTTCTGTGTACAGCAGGGAGTGTAGTAGTGTGTGTAGGTGTTCTGTGTACAGGAATGTATCTCAGGTTTAACAATGATAAATGCCTCACTTATGTGTGTGTGTGTGTGTGTTAAACTCAGGAATCAAGTGGCAGTAAGACTAATGCGTTTCAGACAGTCCACAAAATGACAGGAATTAAATTAAAACAGTCCCAGGTTTTTTTTAAATGAAAGCATTAAATTCAGTTTTGATACAATGCCAAGTGTGTGTTAACAGCTAGGAATAAGTGTGCACTGTCAGTTCAGGATTGGGTATACATGTGTGTATACTTGTGATCTCAGGTTTACAAAAACAGTGTGTGATTTAGTGTGACAGGGAATTAAGGAGAGGGTGCACAGGTTTTATACTGGAAATCAATGTTAAACCAACATCTCAGGTTCAGGAACCAATTCCCAGGTTTGGGACAGTGTCCTGTGTGTGACAGTCAATGCCTTTGTGTGTGGGTATGTGATTTTGTTCCCAGGTAGACTCAAGTGACAGTGTACAGGAAACCAAAACAGTGTGCTCTCAGTGTCTTAGTGTTCAGGGAATGTGAGAGTATGGTGACACATGAGAGTGTGTGAGTGAAATAGCTATGTGTGTGTGAGTTCTCAGGAATGAGAAGAACAGTTTCAGAAATTAGAAGATCAAATCTCTGGTTTAAAAACCAAATAAACCATTAAATAGGAAGAATCATTTCATGATACAACCAATCCATCCTAACCTGTCATCAATACACAACTGTAATGAACCCACACTAAATTACATGCTAAAATCTATTGCAATTCAACTAGAAAAACAGTGGTTAAATTATAGGGATTAACTTAAACTTTAGTTTCAGGAAAACTGGAAAGTGTCAAACAGTGTATCACAATCTCAGGAAAACAAAAAGTGTATGCAAATACATGCCTACATCCCCAGTTCATTCCCAGGTTTCTCCTAAACCAATTGACAGCTCAAAGTAAACCTTAGCTATTAGCATACCAAAATCGATTCCAATAACCATTGCATCAACACAATTCACAAGCTAACCTGTTCATCATTCAATCCACATGTAGGTAAGCCTATCCTAGCATTTAACATCATTTAAAACAGGTAATTAGCAAATTAAAACTCAGAATTTCATTTCAGCCAAGTGTATCAGTGACATTTCAGTCCCAATGCAATTCGAGCTCCTTTTCATCCATTTATCACAAACAAATGATTCCTACAAACCTAAACATGTTATCTAATGTTCAGAGATTAACCCATAACTAAATTACATGATATAAATAACATAAAAATGTAATTTAAAAAGGAAGAACAGTGTACACAACCACTGATACTCGACAGCATCAGTCAATTAGGAAAGTTCCTATTTCATCATTCAAATTAACAATTAGCAATAGTTTTATGGTTGATAATTAATATTCAACATGTGTTCGTGCTATACATAAAGTATCGTGTCCAAAAACACTAGACACAAGTGTCCAAACCACTCACAAACCAATGTACACAGACTGGGTCAGTGCACAGCGTGTCTGTGTCCAGTGCGGGTCGAATCCCTCACTCGACACGGGCTCAAATGACACGTGGTATCATGACCCGCACCCACTGTGGTGGTACGAGTACGTAACAGCGCCCAGCCTGTCACGCCCCGCTCCCGTAGGAGCGATCGTCCTCGCTAAGACGTGATGTCGCACGAGCCTAGATTGCGCTCGTGCAAGGCGGGTTCTATAACGACCGATTTTAGCGGCTGCGACGGGGTCGTCGCACAGAAGTCCCAAGCAGAGACATTGAACATACAGCAGAAATTTAGAACAAACACAAGTTATTCAACAGAAAGCTCTTTATTGATATTGATACAAAGATTACAATGGGCGCAAGGCCAATATTACAAGTCTCTCAAGCTCACTCAAGCTCACATTACAAGTCACTCAGCTCTCTCTCATCTCTCAAATACAAGTCTTGATCCAGCGGAAGCTTCGGAAGGCGACGTCCATACATTATGTCCCGTATAAGTCTTTACTCCATGCGGCCGTACGCTTCGAATCGCCAATGAACTCCGTGTCTCGATGCATCCAAGCGAGCTCCGCGCCACGAGCTTCCACCTGTGCCTGTACATGTAAACTATGTGGGTGTCAGTACTCAACTGTACTGGTGGAATGAGCTCCTCGCCCACCCATACAAACCCAACACGTTTGATTTACTTTGTACAACATAGTCACTTCTTATCGATTGTCTTTCTAGTCTTGCCTTAGGATCAATTTTATGACCGACGCCTTGCCTATTTTGTGTCTCTAGACCATCCCGTGCTTGCAACGACAATGTTAACTCATACCTTGCCTCAAGACCCTTCTCATGCCAACAACATTAACCTATCGAGTCGTGTTTGCCTTACGGCTTAAAATCAGAGATACAACTACGCGATGAAGCTCCATTTTCCGTATGACCGTGCTACAAACCCTTGTTGAGGTCGTGCCTCGCAACTCAGTGAGACTCAATCATATCGCCGCCTCGCGGCCCTTCGCTTCAATCACCAACTGACCCAATCAGGACTTGTGAACTAAATGTCACGCAACCGACTTTGCCTTGCGGCATCTCCTGACTTAAACTTAAGACAACTCAATCATAACATACAACTTATATGCCGACGACATAGGACTCGATGCCACATCTCGTACCGAAGCACGTCGCCTACGTTGCGACCAAATCTTAGGCCCAACATTGTATTCAAACTATACACACACATTCAACTCGACTCCTTGATATAGTGTACTCAATACTCGACTCAATCCAAAGGCATACTCGCGGATTGCCGCCCGTGCCGACTCATCTATATGAGGTCACTAGCATGACAAGCTATTATGGACACATAGCTTGCGGTTGGCCGGGACCCTTCCAGCGCAAGGTAGCTAGCCCCCTGGAAGTCCTCGACTAACCCGGTGCTATCGAGTCAGCACAGCTATCACCGTGTTTCCTTTTGGCCGAAACGGTCCCATGGCCCTGGGTTGCCGTTACGAGAAAACTCTACCTTGTCGACAAGTTGTCCAATAACCATGCAAGACCCTTCACTCAAACTGACGTCTCACACAGTCATTGCACTCTCAGTGTTATCATCTCTTTCCAAAACCAATATTGTCACGCCCCAGAACCAGAATACTGGAGAGCGGGGGAATGACTCAGCCAGCTACGTATTACGGATAGATGAATACCGTATAATACGATCAATGCTGTCTACAAGACGAGGGGGGTGCATACTACATGAAAGTCTCACTATGGTCACTTCACATCTATTGTCTCAATCATTCAAACAAGAAACAAAAATAAAGAACATATAAGATAAAGCAGTAAGGCATCCCAAACGCTTAGTCAAAATGTTCTTTGATATCTGGCTTTACAAAACATAGCCAGATGATGTAGCAAGGCATACACAATTGTTATCAGCTGCAGCCTGACTTAGTTACAATTATGTAAAAGTAAGTACAAGACGATCCGACTAATATGTCGGTACCGAACGGTAAGTTATAAAGTAGATAACAAAATGAGCGAGGAAGTAAGAAACCCACTCGAGTCCTCCTGCGATCATCCCTCTAGTGTTGACCATCTTGGAGGTAGAAGTAAGCTGAGTCCTCGGAAACCGGCTCTAAATCTGGCCATGCAAAACCAGAGAGGTTAGACCTCTAATAGCAAGTACCACAAGGAAGCACGACATGAGAACTAAAACCAGTAATGAGAAATATGATAAATAGATCTCTGCTTGCCACTAGGATTCTCATAACATCACGACACTTCGAACCAACCTTCCAACCAAACAAGGACAGAAGTTGGCCCGTCATGTCCTGACATTCTGATCATCTTAGTTAGGCAACAGAGTAGGTACAGTACACAAACAAATCAATTTAAACGACCATTCAACTACTACGGCTTGCTACTGTGTGTTCCAAGTTATCCTGGAATTATGCAATAAAAGATTCCTCAGTTCTCACTATGTGCAAGCAAGGCTAGTTTACCCAGTCAATCAATTGCGCCAATCATGAATTAGACGAGTCCCAGCAGGACGTCCGTCATCAATATATAATATACAATAAATAATATAACCAGATACCGCTCCGTGCCCGTGTGGCAGGCTTGCAGTATCTGTGGGAACCAGCCGACCTGTCGGGCACTTAATAGTCCCAAGAGGGCTGCCATGTAAGAACTCGAGAATCCATTCTCTCCATGCAATTATTATTTTATTTAACTTAATAATCTCTATGTTGAGTGAAATCCCATGTCGTGGATCATGGTTATTCAAATGAGTACGTTCGTACGGGGTACGATATGCGCAACTCTACAACGATACCCGTGCGGCTAGGTTATAGGTCTTACATAGCGTAATACAACAATCAAATCTAACCACGAAATAATTATGCCTTGACCATAAAGTACACATGCTGCTTTTGTAGAAAAATAAATAAATAATTATTTAATTTGATTGAAGCATGCATGTGTCTGTATGCCGAGGTTCGGGATTAGCCAGTCGATTACAATAGTTCATAGTTAATATGAACGTGTCTCATTCATTCAATTCAATAAGACAACTAACCAGTCTCTCAGTTCCAACTAGGAACACATGATCAATTATTAGTAAAATTACCCATCAATGTTAATTTGTACCAAGGCATGAAAGTCAACTATTATAGAGCAAATAGAAACACCAAGGTTAGATTACGCCAAGGTTGGTCTATGCCCAAGTCAGGCTACGCTCAAGTCAGGTACGACTCCTTACTATCCAAGCCAGCGTACGCAAGTTATACGCTTCCAAAAGGCAGCGTATGAACTCCATACGACTCCTTACAATCCAAGCCAGCGTACGCAAGTCATACGCTTCCAAAAGGCAGCGTATGAACTCCATACGACTCCTTACTATCCAAGCCAGCGTACGCAAGTCATACGCTTCCAAAAGGCAGCGTATGAACTCTATACGACTCCTTACTATCCAAGCCAGCGTACGCAAGTCATACGCTTCCAAAAGGCAGCGTATGAACTCCATACGACTCCTTACTATCCAAGCCAGCGTACGCAAGTCATACGCTTCCAAAAGACAGCGTATGAATCAAACTGCGCTGCGCTAAAGAACGCGCGCAACTCAGTGGCGCAAGCTAAAAAGCTAGCGCACACTGCTCACTGTCTTCTCCAAAACAGCAAGAACTCCATGGTTTGCACCCAAGGCTTCAAAAGTCCATAACTTGGTCAAAATAAGTCCAAATCCAACTTTTTAAAGATCAAATTTAGGTAGAATAAAATTCTCTACAACATGGGACCATCAAAACTTGCAAACAAAGAAGTTTGATAGATCAAAACCACCAAAATCCAAAAATAACTCATTTCTAGATCTACAAAAATTAAGGCTTCGAAATAAAAAATACCAAGTTCTAAACTCTCTTAGGATCATGAGAGGAAGATAAATGAACTATAAAAACATGGATTCTTATGGGAAGCAAGTTGTACTTGCCTACGGTTTGGTAGGTGGAGGGAGTGATGAGGAAGAAGAAGAAGAGTGATGGTGAAGGAAAAATAATGAAGAGAGAGAAAAGGGGGGTTGGCTTTAAATAAAAAGGTGGTGGTAGGTGGGGGTGTTAGGTTTGGTTCATGATGAACCAACTAACTAAACCAAACCAAGCCGAACCCAAGTCTAGCTAAAGCAGAGAAATAAAAGCAGAAAGTAAAATGCAGATAATTAATTAACATGAATTTAAAGGAATTTAAATACAGGATAATACGTGATAAATATTAAATAAATACATTTGAGTAGTACATGTATAAAATACGTATTCTGGGAACAGAGAGTGACAAATATCAAGTCTTCCATCCTTGAGACCCCTCAAGGACCCCTCGACAACCCTCGATCGCGAGCATTCTTTCCATGTTACCATATCATTTCATTCAACTCAATGCCTATTCGATAGTCCTTTCTCCAAAAACTCATTAAATCAACCATAGTTCATGACTTAAACACTAAGTTCGTGCATCGTGCCTTAGGCCCATCGTGCTCTACGCGACACTATCGTCCAACTCATACTCCATACGACTAGCTTTGAAATCGTAGGACTTCGTGGCTATACTCAGCCGTAGAACTCATAGGACCGTGCTTGGAATGACTTAGGTCGACCGCCATCACTTTTCCTAACTTCACCAAGCCTACGACTTAACTCAAGGGACGAGCAAAGGCTATGCCAAGCCTTGCATCATGGAAGCGTGCATGCTTTATCGAGCATTTACGCGGGCGACGCCTATGACTTAGGCTACGTTCATAACTTCGCCTACTCAACCAACTTTTCTTCTTCTAAGTCACGGGACGAAGGATCGAGTATCATTTTCAAAGCACACCGTGCACCAACTCTAAGCCGACCGTTGGACCTTTCCATATTCTAACTCAATTCGACCCGTCGGGGTTATCCCCTTTAGCTATGTGAATTTGTCTCTTTTATTATCAAGCCTACTTGTGCAAGTTGAAAACATGCAATTTCTTATGTGAAGGCTAAGATGAGGCAAGTTCACTGAAACTACCCCACCTGAGCGAGCGGTCGCCTCAACCGAGCGATGTCTTCATGCAGCCGTTGCAAGGTTAAGTCCGAACGCTGTCGGCATTTCGATTCTTCCGATTGACTGAGCGGGACGGGACATTACACAGCCTACGCCGCAGTGTCGGCGGTAGAACGCTGTTCTAAGTCTCTAACTACCATCAACTCATGCAGTATATAGTGTACTCATCATGATCAACTCCGAACGGAGGACAAGTATAAGATATGGTGTAACTCAATCACAGTCTAAGCACGATAAGATAACACCGAAATATAACTAAGAAATTGAAGACAACAATAACTACTGAAATAATAACAATAATCTTAAACAATCTCAAATACATCTCAAGTCTCAATTCTATACAACAAGCTCTACATGAAAACAGATGCAAGTCTACTAAACTAAATCTTGATCACTCCCAAGTTTTGGAGCCTTAGGTAGCTAAGCCATCTCCTGGTCAGTAATATGTAGGGCACATGTTCTCAGGGCAATCATCTATAAAATTTACAACAGGTCCAGTCAGGACAGGAACGAGCACATCTCATCTAGAAAACTCAAGTAAATGACAGAGAACTATAAAGCAGTTATAGACAGTTTTATTGATGAACATGGTAGTTTGTATACAGGTGATGGTATAGAGAAACAGTTAAGATACAAGGAAAGTAAGGTAAGTAAAACAAGAAAAGAATCATAGCAATAAAGACTGTAAATAGAAACTAGCTGAACTAGAGCAACATAATATAAGTCCAGAATGCAAATGTAAACAAGTACAAAAATCCAAGTAAATCCAGACAACATGAATCTGATACCAGGTGATTCCAGTACAAGATGAGTCCAGTATAAGATGATTCCAGTCATAGTGATCAATGATTCCAGGGTGAGTCCAACCTATACTCTAACAGTGTATTTTAAAATACCGAGATCGACATATAAACGGCTATAGGTAATCCGGCATATCACACACCTGGCCGGGTGTGAGATGGCTATCATTCCAGATTGATTCCAGCATAGGATGATTCCAGAATTGGGGTATGTCCACATGTCTTACTCAAGTATTTTCCCTCCCAGCAAGTGAATCCAGAAATTCGACACAATAATTCAAGATGAGTCCAGCCAGAATATAATGATACCAGTAAATGATTCCAGTAATAGAGGCCAGATAATAAATGTGTGTCGTATACATGAATCCAAAATATCCATACATGTTGTAATAGAGAATCACATACAACTAACTAGAACTAAAGTACAGTAATTGACAAATAAATGAGAGAACTATCAGAGAATGTACTCGCCTGCTACTCTAAAAAGAGTAGTGAAATATCAGATGTCTGCACCGGAGTCACATTGTCCTAAACAGAGTAATACAGGTTGTAATGTGTTTAAAAATAAGATAAATGAAGTTTATGATACAATCTACATGATTCTAAGTCAAATCTAGGTCAAAGTCCACTCTAAGTCAAACCTGGTCAACTGTCTAGGTCAAACTAGGTCTAAGTCAACTCTATAATAAAGCTATTCACATATGTTAACCATAATCCTACATTTAACTAATCCTATACTCTAACTCATATATCATGTACCCCATATCTCTATACAATATTGACTCAACCCTAGTCATTCACAAGTCCTACATTACCCTATACATGTATATACCTATATATAATATACCACTCTATTCTAGGTAGCACTATCCTAGACATACATAAGCCTATTAAACAAAACCACATACATCTATCTAACTATCACATATATACCTCATCTATATATAACATATATACAATATGAGAATTCTCAACAACAACTCACATTATTCCTCACTCTCTCAATCCCATGTGGCCAATGGCCCATGCCCTCTCCTAGACACACATCTTAAACTCTATATGATACTCCTTCAATAATTGAACCTGTTCTTTTAACAAAGAATGCAGGAGGCTGGAAATCTCTACAAGCTCACTGTTGCTACTGGCTACTGTTTACTGACATCTAATTAACCCCCATTACTCAAATCTATAAGACACACTCACTCAAAACCTATCTCAGTTAACATTAACTAACCTAGCAATGCCAACATATATATACATATGTACTGACATATATACTCACATGTATACATACAAATATACATGGATACAAATATACAAATATATATAATACATATACTCAATCCCAGGTAACAATTTAACATATTAAACATATTAAATGGTTTAAAAAATGACTGGAAACCAAGAATAACTCAGAAAACCAAACCTCAGTTCAGAGTTTCAGAAATTCCTAGTACAAAACCCAAAACAACAATCAAAATCGAATCAAAAATAGGAGAATATGGTGCACAGGCATAGGGGCTAACCCTACGAGCCTATATGTGTCCACACGTGTCCAAGGAACATGACACGAAGGGTCCAAAAGCCACTAAACACTGTGTCAGAGACAGTGCAGTGCACTGTCTCGTGCACGTGTGTCGAGCCACAAAGGACACGACACACACATCTACAAGTGTCATGCACGTGTCCATAGCTAGGGTAGGTCTAGGGGTACGTGTTCATTAGCCTGAAACCTAACCTTGTGTCTTCCTGTTTGAGAACGAGGCGCGTGTCAGAGCTGGTTTACACGTGTGTGTACGACAGGCAGCGACCAGTGCGAGAGTAAAAACTCCCAAACCACTAAACCATATCGTATGAGACTTTAGGGGCATGTTGTCAGACATTACCCCCAGGTGTCCACCAATTTTGGTGTCCAACCGAGTCGTGTCGTGTCGGATATGAACGTGTGGCAGTAGGACACTGTACGGGGCCTGTGTGCGGTGTCGTGCACGAGGTGCGTGTCCGTTTTGGATACAAAAAATCCACAAAATTGTGCTCAGTCATATACATTCATGATCTACACATTATTAGCTACCCAAATATATAATTTGTTTTGAAAACCAAGAACGAAAAGTTCTAAGAGACATTTCGTCGAACACCTATGTACATACGTTGATACGTGTCCAATACGGACACCAGACGGACACAAAATCCACCCAAATTCGAGGTACAACAAGGGGAATCCTAGATCTAGCCCTAAATGTAAGGAAAACGAAATATTAATACAATTTAAAGGGTTTTACCTATATATGCAAAAAGCTTGGAAAAGCTTCAAATGGGGGATTCCTCCTTGCTATCCAAAAGCTCTCAAATTGATTCAAACCTGAGATTTCTCTCCATGAACATAAATTAGGGATCAATTAGAACCCAATGCAAAAGATTTGAGCCAAAAAGGAATTGAAATGAGAAAGTTATGGATTGGGAAAGATGGCTCCTTACCTCTTTCTTCAAACTTGTAAAAATTTAATAAAAGAGGCAAGAACAAGGAGAAGATTATTTATAGGGAAGGGGGAGCCCTAGTGGCTAGTTAAAAAGTAGAAAATTGGGGTTAGGGCTTAGTCTAATGGCTATAGGCCAAGTTGCACTAGTCATGGAACCAATTTCTAGGTCTCAAGCCCATGGACCAATTCACCAATCCTCCTACTTCAAACTTGATCCTAAGTGTCCTAACTTGAGTTGACTTAAGTTAAACTAGGGTCTATACCATGTTAACTAGGTTACCAAGTCAAAGTCAAAATCTAGGACAGTTCCTTAAGTCACAGCTAGTCAAAAGTCAAAATCAACAATCACTAGTACAATAAATCATGAAATAATTCAAAGAGGCCAAATGACCAAAATACCCTCATGCTCATAAGTAATAATAAATTATCCTATTGACATGGTCAGGCTCTACGTCAGACAGTCTCTCAAGTTACACTAGTAAGGCATCAAAATCACAAGCCATGCCTTAAAAGATTTTTAAATTGATTTAAAAATTACCAAAAATTATAATATGATTTAAATATAAATAAATAATATTTATAAATACAAAATTTCAAAAATATCCTTATTTCAGAAACTGGGTGTTACAATCCTACCCCCCGTAGAAAAATTTTATCCTCAAAATTTAAGATGGTCGTACTCCTTCTAGGTTAAACCCCCAACATTCAAGGTCAAGAAACTACATCTAAAATATGCAAATTGTGGTCCTACTAGTCGTGATATCACGGTCTTGATCAGGTCACTATAATCTCTATCATAGCACAAAACATCCTGATAGGTACTAATGGAATCACATAACAGATGGAAAGAAGAACAGGAAAGATAGACCTACTAGTTCGTCACCCGTAGCGTCGGTCTACTCGACTGTCAACACAAAAGTCCTACCCCTCTGGGGTATATCCCTCTGATGGTGCGGGACACGGTGCTGCGCATACAGGTGACCTAGCTCCCTCTATCTAATCCATGACACTCAAGTAATATCCATCCTGATATTCTATTCAATTATACTAGGGCACCATCTATATTGTATCTATCCTGTAATCTGATAATCATACCCGTCTATCCAGAACCATGTTACCAGAATCCTCGTCACACCAGTAAGTATGGCTGCGATAATCCATAGAGTCCACAACTAATGTATATACCTCTAGAATTATGGTATTTAAAATTTTCGCATTGCCGCTAGCTTGGCTGCGAAAACTTTAAATTTCCACACCCGAGAAATACATCCAAAATCAGACTCTATCTCATCGCCCAACCAACTGATATGGCCGTAGAAGACTCTAGATTTCATGACTGAGGCAACCTAGCCCATAATGTTATCTTCGTAGAAAATCAAGTCAATAACGAATACCAAGAATCAAATTCAACGATGAATTAAGGAAGATAGACAGATACTGTCAGAATCGAATTCCGAGAAAGTTTATAATGAGATTCTCAAGGGTCATCCCAGGAATCTTCTCAAGTAGTCCTAACTGTGATTGATTACTTTCTCAACTAAAGCCTATTCCTTAGTTCCTATCGCAGGCTGTAGTGATACTCTATTTTGAATACCACTACATAAACTCGACCTGCATGGGCCACCACTAAAAATGTGTCACGACCCGCACCCACTGTGAGTGTACGAGTACGTAACAGCGTCCAGCCTATGCCGCAGTGTCGGCGATAGAACGCTGTTCTAAGTCTCTAACTACCATCAACTCATGCAGTATATAGTGTACTCATCATGATTAACTCCGAACGGAGGACAAGTATAAGATATGGTGTAACTCAATCACAGTCTAAGCACGATAAGATAACACCGAAATATAACTAAGAAATTGAAGACAATAATTATAATGCCTGTAGTTTGAATTACGTATTTTGGAATACATGTACGTATTTTATCTTGTATTGTATGATTCCCTTGCTTAGCTTCCTTCATGGCTTGGTTTATTCTTGGGTTGGTTCGGCTTGGCTCGGTTTGCTTGGTTCATTATGAACCATGGGTGAACCCCCTACCTACCACCACTACCATTTATTAACCCCCTCTTCCTTCTCTCTCTTTATTACTATTCTTCTTTCCTCCATTACTTCTTCACCTACCAGAGAGAGGGGTCTAGGCAAGTGCAACTTGCTTCATGGAGGAACTCCAATTTTATTGCTTCATTCTCTTTCTTGCAGCATTTTAACATACTTTAGTACTTGGCATTTTTACTTTTCATGGCTAGATTCTTGTAGATCTAAGTTTACTTTATTTTCAAAATTCTTAGGTTTTGATCTACTTAATCTTGTTATTTCTAAGTTTTGATGGTTCTATGTTGTAGAGCATTTCACTCTGCCCCGTTTTGACCTAAGAAAGTCTGGATTAGGACTTGGGATGAAGAAATGATGAGCCTCGGAACCCTGAACTCCTTGGTTCTTCTTCTCGGATAAGTAGAAAAAAAAGAACAGTGCTGAACGCATGAACCCCCTTAGCCGCATGGCAGCACTTGACCGCATGAATCTTCATGCGGCGAGTCTTCCAGCCGCATAGGCTTCGACATAATTCGAGCCGTATGGACTCCGTCTACCTGTAGCCGCATAGGCTCGTATTCCTTATCAGCCGCATGTGCGTTCATATTTTTTTCCCAGCCACATATATCCAGTGGCACAGCCGCATAAGACTTAGGCATGGCGCAGCCGCATATGCTCGTGATCATTCAGCTGCATGTGGACCCGCTTCCTTTCAGTCGCTTAGGCCTTCTTCCCAGCCGCATGAATGCTCTGAATCAGTCGCATGCGTCCTCTCTTCCCGCTGGCCGCATGGGGACTGATATCTTTAGCCGCATAGGCTTTTTCTTTATCAGCCGCACACACCTGACCCTATTCAGCCGCATGGACTGTTCTCTTTCCAGCCGCATGAGATCATTTCCGACCACATAGGCCTGAGCCACATGGTTCTCCTATAGCTCTGTGTACTGTTGTTTTATTATTATTTTGCCCATGTCTTGTGACCCCTTGTGTAACTTGAGTTCCTATGGCGTACACATTTACCTTTATTGTATATTTTTACGTCCATTTTATATCCTTACGCCTTTGTCCTGAACTTGATAAATCACGATTTGATTGACATGATTGAAATGATAATTGTACATGACATGGTGTGACAAGGAACTAGCATGACCTGATAGTGGCCCGTCATGGCGCACTCTTGACCAGTAAACTTGACATGATAACCTGACATGATATATCTTGATAAGCTGTTGCGACGGCTACCTGACATGACATGACATGACTGTATAGATAACCTGGACACCGTGGGCGATTGTGCTTGTACAAATAATCCAGTCCTGTTTTGCATCATGTCTAGGAGGGGACTCCTGAGTACCACGGTCAGAAGTACCTACTGAAATGGACTAAGGCTAATAACTAGATTAATACATTAGTCATAAAGAGATCTCCCAGATACAGGCAATCCCGTTACCTGGGCGCGCCTGGGATCTGTAGCCTGCCGTCGAGTAGGGCACATTTCCAGCATACTGTCATGTGTTGCACCCTTCAAGCTACCTAAGGGTACATGCGTTTCCTGGATGATGTACCCACCTGAATTCAATCCCTAATTTTTGACCTGGGTAACCTGGATGGTCTGCAGGGCTAGTGGCTGTGGAAGAATCTTACTGCATCTTGCTAGTAACTAGGCCTGTGATAACCCTAGTTAGTTAAAGTATCAAGTCGTACTTATTGCTTGGCCCTGATTGTTGAATGAGGGGTAACCAGTCTAGTCTTGATCTTGTATAAGCTTGTTACGTGTTCTGATTTTCTTATATTATCTTGCTGATAAATGGGAGAAACCAAGTTCGGTTCAGACGAAGGGTTACAATCCCGGTCCTTGTTTGTTTAAGGATTGTAACCTGGTTATCTGAATGGTCCCATGGTTATCTTACCGTATATCCTCGTGATGTTATATTTTCTCCAGTTTTATTATATTACTATTATCTTCTGTGTTAATTGCTGGTTTTAGTTCTTAAGTGAAGCTTCCTTTGTGGCACTACAAAAAAGTTGGCTTTTGGGACAATACTTTTAAGAACTCTAGTTTTAAACGTCCTAAAATATTATTATTTGGGACTGCTATATTTTTTTGTAACAAAAAACGAATTTATTGGTGACAGATTGAAAAATAGATCTCTTATTTGGGACTATTAATAATTTTCGTTCCAAATAAATTTTGAGACCGTCTCAAATAATCTCAGCGGGAATGGCAATTATTTGGCGGCCCAAACCAAATTTTTTAGAAAATTTTTTCCTTACTCCTAACCGTTGGATCTCTAGAATGAATCCACACCATTCATCCACATATATTTTTTAACCTGCCTCCACTCTCTCTCTCTCTATATATATATATATATATATATATTCACTACCACTTTCCCTCTATATTTTTTCTTTCCCTCATAAAATCCTCTAATTCGTACACTTTATCTTGCTGTTCTCTTTAGAAAAAAAACCTAGCCCACGCACCAATCCTACATTCATTTAAATTCATCCCAAATCCTCTCTCTCCACCTGCTCCTCTTTCTCTTTCGGGGAAAGAGAGAAGAAGTGGTGGCTCCATGAAGTGCAGTGGTAGCTCCATGAAGTGCAGCGACGGCTGTGCGAGGAGTCCCGGTGGCGATCAAAGAGAGAGAGAGAGAGAGTCGATGCTCATCCAAATTGCCACCTTCTCTCACTCTACGCATCCCCAAGCTGTCCCCTCACTCTTTTGATTCCTGAGCTCTATACCTCTCCTCTCCGCCTTAGTGGATTCCGAACAGGTACCTAACAATCCTTTCCCAAATTTTGGTTTTTTCCCTTATCCCACCCATCTCCGCTCTTTTCATCCAGATCTAGGGTTTTATTCCTCCATCGATGGAGGAAACACCGCTAATGGTTCCTTCGCCCCGTACGCTTTATCGCCAAGTAGAGGAAGGACTACCTCGACCGCTCCATGCCTCACCCAGTTAGCCGTTGTTCGATTTGGAGATCGAAACCCTCGACCGGCCCTCCCTGTCGATGAGGGGCTCGTACGAGTTCAATCCCTTCTTTCGACACTTCCTGGAGTTCAAGTTCTGGTATAATTCATAGATTCCTTAGTTTTATTTTAATGAATGGTTATATTTTCGGTCAGAAAAAGCAGTAAAGTTTAGATTCGAAGTAGATTACAAGAATTTTGGACTAATTTGGTTTATGATTTTATCAATGACACATAAATAGTTTGGTGTAGAGATTTAATTAACTTTTGTAGAACATTATAACAAGTAGGAAAGTATGCATATGTTTGAAGTTTGACTCATTATGTCATACTTTAATCTTTATCTTCTACTTGAATCATTAAAGACAAAAATTTCTATTATACCTATGAATAAGACTACAATACTCAAACTTTGAAATAGGAGATGTCAATACTCAAGCATTTGTAGGGGAAGCTCATTTTTTGTTTCCTATTAATGCATGCTAGTATCGGTCGTGGAAGAAGTAGTATGTATGTCAGTAAATCTCAGGGCATTGTGACAGGTGCACTAGCAAGGGGTTCACCACTAAGACAAGACATTGTGAATAAAGCTGAAGCTTTTGATTAGAGCATCAGTTAACAACTAATGCTTCTGCAAATGATCTTGCTTCAGAGATTGCTTTGTTGTTAATAGTCAGGGTTACTATTGTTAATGATCTTGCCGATTTTTTGCATCAGTTAAAAACCTCTTTTTGCCAATTTTTTGAAACTAAAACTCATCATCTTCATCGTCATCGTCCCTTTAGATCTGTTGGAGTGCAAGCTACCATTGCACATTGGGTACATGATGAAATGTTTATCAAGCACTGCTGAAATAGCCTGTTGGGATTATAGCTTGAAAGGTATCTGTTACATTTTTGACTCTGATATATTTCCAGTTTTCTGATGTATCAATAGATAGATGAAACTTTTTATGTCATCCAAGAGAAAAAGAACAAGTGTTTATATATATAACAATCTACTTTTAATTGGAGTATCCGGTACTCGACAAGATTTGTGAGGATGATTACTATCAGTTACTTATTATTCTAAGCTAATATTTTATATAAGAAAAAACTAGTCATCCTTTAGGAAAATTCCAAGATGTTGAACTCACGAAACCATCTGTTATTGTATTTGTATGTCATAAATATGTTGTACAACACGACAAAATATGTTGTTGTGATGTTGCCTTCATGTACGTCATAAAGAGACACCAGCACATGCTAAGTGTTTATATAAATGTCACTTTAAAAGATTCAAGCTTCTGAGATCATGATTAGTATAAACCAAGTTGGGCCATATGCTATGTTTACTTGTTGATTCTATTCATAATGAAATGAAGCCTTCAGGAATCTTAGTCAGAGAGATGGAAATTTGTTTTGATACATAGTCAATGTGATAGGGCATTTGAATGCATTTTGTAGGTCCGTAAAAATGTTCTTATATGTCCAGAGGATATATAGCAGTTCCTTTTAACAGTTCTTTTGAGTGGTACAAGTGTTCTGAAATGTTCATTGAAGTGTTCCTTTTAAATGTTTGTAGAAATGTTCCTATATATACTAGTTCCTTTTAACAGTCCATAGAAATGTTCTGAAACGTTCAGATATATAGCAGTACAGAATATATATCAGTTCTGAAATGTCCAAGACATGAATTTGTCCTACACAGAAGGGCATTATGGTCCTAAGAAATGGTCATGCATACATAATGTACAAATATGGAGAGTTGACAATTAAGTATTCAACATAACCATCGAGCCTTACCCGAAATATTTTGCCATCCCCTTATAAGTTGAATTACTTGTTATTTAATGAAATAAATTTATTTCACCTTTTTTGATCGATGAGTGGTCAATTCAGGATAACATAGCTACTCTTTTTTTTCCTCTTTAGCCTATACCCAACATTGGTACCCATGTTTATCCATGAAAGTCATGAGTTGTGAGCTCCATTGGTAAGTGCTTCAGATGATGGAGTTCTGAAGCGAATATTTTTTTAACTCATAATTATGAGGCAACAATTGTTGTCTCACTCATGTTTTGTTACTATGCTAGTCTTAATTTCCCCCCAATTTTCATGAGATCATACTATAATATTATTAATTGAAATATTTCTTCCAATGCTCAATGGTGATTCATCTGGTGAAGAGGAAATATACATTCAGGAGTTGTAGATGTGGGATGAGGGAGTTAGAAACACGTGTAGAACTGGAACTTTATATGTTAAGACACTACTGCACCAACATTGAGGGATACTTCGTTTTGGATGTGTTGAGATGTATGTGTGGGGTGGTGGGGTGGAGCTCTTGCTGACGAACAATTTTGTATGTTGAATTTTACCTTACAATTGCTATTTCATGTTGAATATTTACATATAATGTTCAGTTATGATGCAGGTTAATGCTTTCGCTGCATGGCCTAAGACTAGGATTGAGACCGGCATCATCTTGTGTCAGATATAATTAAAAGTCTATAAATTTAAATTCTTTTATATGAAATCACCAACTTTTTTCTTCTTTTCATTTTAGCATGAACTGTTTCTCCCTAATTCTCCTATTGCTTACCTTCTTTCTTCATTTTGTTTATGAGCTCTAGGTTCTTATGTCGTGTAAGAAGAACATTGCAGGGATCCTCGAAGGAGATTGGCTGGTTGCAAAGAACTGAAGGGTTACCTCCTGTGGAGGATGGTACAAATCGTTTTATGGAGGTCCTTCACGATATAAGGTAATATGCATTGGCATTTAAAAGACGAACGTTTTTTATCTATCCAGGATAATTTTGGCTTCAATATATTATGAAAACTCAAATTTTCCATTCTTGTGATGTTTGTATAAAATGCTTGGCTAGGAAAACTCAAGATCTTGATTTCCTTGAAATACATAAGTGACATACCTCTGCATAAAGGATTGGAAGTCCCAACGATAAAAAGAAGTAATCGTTACCTATTTCAAATGCCACAAATGTTATCTAATCTGTATAATTTAGTAAGATTTTTAAGCTTAACCTATTGCATATATGAGCTAAGCCTAAAACTTTGTCTTTAGGTTTTTCCCAATCATAATTCAATTCGTCAGCATAGCTCATTTTCTTTGTGCTTGAAATTTTAGTAATAATACTTACTAAGTTCCATGGGCCTTAAAGAATACAGATAATACCGGGCAAAATCACTACTTTTAATCATGTTTTCAGTCTATTTGGGGCCTTGACATGAATTAGATGCTAGATCTTGAGTTTTGAGGAAGTGTCATTGTCTCTGTGTTAGATACAGATGCAATCATCTAGAGGAGTATTTGTACACGCGACCTACAATTACACTGGTGAACTCTGTAAAAATTTGATCGATTTGAAGTATATGCAGAAAATCCTATTATATAGCCCACAGAAAGAAAGCAGATAGATATATATATGCACATGTGCAATCTGTGTATGGGAGAGAAGTGATCATAGCATATATAAACAACTGGCTCATACCCTTGGGTTTTAGGCAAGTGGCAATGCCTGGGGGATCCTTCACAGGGCCGGCCCAAAGGTAAAGCCAGACAAGGCTTCGACCATCAAGTATTTATTTCCAACAAGTATTACATGGAAATAAAGGCTGGATGTAATGCTTATGTTAAACATGGGATAGAAGCAATATAACATCCAGTTCATTAGCAGGGGTATCAACATTGAGTTTTCAGGTAATGTTACCATCAAGTTTTTATTTCCAACAAGCATTAGATGAAGATTGAACTATATCTTTATGACAATTGGACTATATCCTGGTCTTGTCTATGAAGATTGCATAGCAAAAACGAGTTTGATGTCATTAGTAGATCTCAGTTCTACTGATTCTGGTGAAATCCTATATTTCCTCATTAAGGAAACCCTTGTGGTAAACTTCTCTTCAACTGTTCATGATCATGTAAAATTTTGTAGTTGTGCAATCCATAATTTTGTTCCTCTAATAACATTATTTCTTCATGAATGTGTTTGTTATTCCCTCTATCAACATTATTTCTTCATGAATTGCACAACTACATTCTTGATTTTTTTCCTTTAGATTTTTTTGTTCCTCCTGTCTTCTATATATTATTTAGCTCCTAATATGAAGTGAATATTAACAGGGGAATGTTTGCACGTGACAGAGAGGGTGTGTTTCATCTCCCATCTATGAAAGAATTTTTTTATTATAAAGGGAATTTTGTCCAACTTAACAATGGTTGTGGTAACATTTCACAGGATGAAGGGAACCCTTCCAAGACAGAGGGTGCACAGGCTCCCATTCTCTTTGGTGCCAAGACCTGGTTGTGTCAAAAGGTTCAAGCAGGTGCCTGCTGCCAATCAGTAAGAGGCTAAATCTATTGAAGAAGGTAACGACAATCACGATTCTTCTCATATTACCAAGATCCTCAGGTCGGTCGACTGCTTTTCTACCATGACGAACAATAAGTTTCCATTACCTTCATGGCTCTAAGATAAAATTTTGAGCTACAATGTTCAATTTATTGCTTTACTTGCACACACGAGTTCTTAATTCTTTATTATGTTCTATTATTGCATGTAAAGGGTATGACACATTAAGAATACATTGACATAAACAACAACTATTTTGGTTTACCTAGCACATTTTTGGAGTGTCCGGTTTACCCTAGAAACTTCATAAATAATTTCACTTGCGAAATGGCACCATACAATTCAAATTTGCTAACACATAAACACTGATTTAGTGGTATCCATTTATATTTCGATGGCACCAATTTTGGTGTCCCTTTGCTTCATAGTTCATAGGAGCATTATATCATACGGTTCATATGGTGGTAGTCTATTACTTGCATATATGCTTGAACTTGATTAGGAATTTTCACTAAGATGTTGCTAGAGAAGGTATTGCACATTGAAATTTCATTTGTTCAATACTAGCGGTGTATTATTTGCTTTATAAATTGATTACATCCATCTAAATGTCTAAAATTATTCTATTCAAAACTCTCTGTTATGGCTATTACCATTGAAGGATTAAACAATGCTAAATATCATTTCATTCAAGCCTAACATGAAATTATGCTATGCTGTATGTATCAAATATTTTTTCTATTCTTAATTAATATTTTTATTATTATTTAGCTTTCGAAGCCAAGAACTCCGAAACTTTGATCTGAACTCTGAAATTGCCAAAATTGCTTACATGTACTCGTAAGAAGGATTGAAACAGATTCCACTGATATTGGAATTTGTTTCGACTTTCACTTGTAGTGGCTATGAGGGGTTGCATATGTCTTTTAACTATAATTATTATATGTTTCTCCAATAAGCTTATTCATGCGTTTTGTTTTATGTGCTTTCTGTACCAGAATTCTCGACCATTGTTTCATTTCCCCCCCTTCTATGAGTTATACTATTTGATCTTCACCTATAAAGTTACTAGTTTCTATATGGTTTTGAAAGTTCACAAACAGACATAATTCTTCCTATTTAAGTAGGATTGCACAGTGACAAATTAGTGATATCTATGGATTCATGTTGCATACTGATTTTTTTACTTGAACTAGAATTTCTGTGTATATTCCTTGCATAGTCGTTTGGAATGGGACGTTAATCCATGGTTTAAAGTATCGGCCGATACCGATCCGATACGGCCTATACCGATACGGTTTGGCATGTCCCGATCCGATACCGACCGATACCTGATACTTACCGATATCAAAGTTCTTGAATTGGATCAAATATGTTTTCCGGCAACATTCTAGAATAGCTGGGTAGTCTTCAGTATCTAAGAGTTATAGACCTCGCACATAATAATCTTTCAGGAATTATACCTCTCAGTTTTTGAAGTTTTGGTGGCATAAAATTTGATCATAGGTACAACGTTGGATCCACCTATGAGCACAACATTATTGTGAACACGAAAGGTAGACAAGATGTGTATATTATGGATAGTGTGTTTCCAGTATAGATACGATAGATTAGTTTCGTCTTAACCATTGTTATTGCAATATAGTACACTCTTATATCAAATGATTTCTTTTTTGTCCTTATCTTTTCTATTTTTTTCAAAACTTGCATCCACTATAGTCTCTATTTAAATATTGCTTCCTACAGAACTTTTAAGAAGCTCTAAAATATTTCGAAAGAAGATTCTTGTAACCCATAAATAAGTTTGGTTGAATCAATTGGAACAAATAATTCATTAAAGAAACACACACTACTCTAATTTTTATAAGATTTAAAAATTATAGTATTTATGGGAAGCCAAAATTTACTACTACAGTTAGATTTCAAAGCTACAACGATGTAAAAATAAAATAAAAAAAGGAAT
The DNA here is from genome assembly GCA_029216955.1 of Iris pallida. NCBI lineage: Eukaryota > Viridiplantae > Streptophyta > Magnoliopsida > Asparagales > Iridaceae > Iris > Iris pallida. The sequence goes on along the minus strand of JANAVB010030817.1, from coordinate 13,072,635 downwards.
AAGAGAACATGAACTTGGCATTTACTTTTATTAGTTTCAACAATTTTGAATTAATCATTGCAAATATTGAATTTTGTTCTTATTTAGGAAAATAATTGTATGATTTGTTCTTAAAACTAGATCATAAAAGTAAAACTGAATTTTGGCCAAGTAGTTAATTCATGTGAGATTGATCAATTAGAATCTCACAGTTATCCTTTTACCAATAGATTCATGTTCCAAAAATTATTGATTAGAATGTAGAATTTCTTATGATCATTGGTTGCAGCTGATTTAACTAATATTGTTGTTATTATTAAATAAAAAAATGAAAGCAATACCATGTTAAAGTAGTATTTTGTGGCAGTAATTCCATGTACCATTGTTTATCTATTAAAGACTATGCAATTTATGATGTCTTATTCGGAGCTTGCCAACATATGTTGTATTTGACAATGTTACGGGTGTTAGCTTTGCATGTGATTTGAGAAGGACATTATTGAAGGATCTGCTAATATGAACCTTGCATTTGTTGCACAAGTCTTCCTGCATAGGTGATAGCATGATGCCTTTTCTTCTTTTATTTTTTTTCTTTTCTTTCTGCAATTTACCTAATATGTGTTTTACTTTTAACCTCATCTCTCTAGCAATTCTCATTCACGTTGAACTTATATTAAGTAGCTCTGCTTCATCTCCATTTGGGCAGGCTTCTGAGACAGACTAGGACTAGGCCAAATTTGCTGGAAAGGAGTCCTAAGAAGAACTTTGATTATTTGAGGTAAGAATCTGTCGCTTACTTTATGCTTGCCTGAGATTCAAACTGATGATCCATTATCTAAACAAAAACAAATATTTTTATGATTGTAAGTAGTTAGATTCAAACTTTTGTAGCCTGACTTTAAGTAAAACTACTGGAAAAAAAATTGTTATTTAATGACTTTATAGTTGGTTTATCTTTGTATGACTAGTGATATGAGAAAGTAGACATTGTTCATGTGTACGCAATGTCTACATGTCTTTATTTCAGGATATGGTAAACAAGAGAGGTTTTACAAGGACTGCTCAAGTTTTAAGTGTGGTTGTGAACCATGTGGGATTTATTTGGATAACAACTGCTCCAATGGAGGTAGAAGTGCCTGTTTTGGACTTCATTATCTGCATGTTGTTTTTTATGAGGCTGATTTGTTTACTTCTATTTGCAGGTCCTTCCAATGCTTTTTGTACCTATTTTGCAAATGATGGGAGATGCCACTTTGGAAAATCAAATATGTTTTGGACTTGTGTAAAAAGTTGTAGATTTTATTTTGTAAATTAAGTGAATGCTTAATGATGTAAAACTTGATGGGAGAACACTCGAAGTGATGTAAGACTTGGATTTCATTTTGTGAACAATGGGATATTACCTTTAAATATGTTTTATAGAAATCGCTTTGTTAATGTTGCGGCTACGCTTTGTTAATGTTGCGGCTACTATATGCATTTGCGATTAAATAAAATAGTTCTGTATGAATTTTTGTTGTATATAAAATTCAATTATATATTATATATAAACAGGAAATTAGTAATTCCATAATAATTTAGACAATTGTTAAGTTTTTCGGACGATTATAGTACTGTAACAAAAAGTAAATTACTTTTTTTTGGGACTTTTTAAAATTTCGTCCCTTATTTATTAGGACGAAATATATCTGTTACAAAAACTTGTTTTTTGGGACAAATTAATAAACCGTCACACAAAAGCATAAATTTGAAAACTTTTGAGACGTTTTGCCTAACCGTCCTTTAGCAGTAATTAGGACGGCAATATCCGTCCCTAAAGTTTTTGCCACGCCACCCTAATGGGACCGTCCATTCCCATCCCAAAGGCCGTCCCAAATATTTGTTGGGACGGTAATTGCAGTTTTTAAGACGGTTTTTTGTTGTCCCCAAAGGTCACTTTTTTTGTAGTGGCACTTGCTCTTTCTGGGATCTGACCCAGCTGGTTTTGTATGGCCAAATTTCGGAGCAGCTCCAGAGGATCTACCGACTTTCCAGCCCGATGGTGGCGACTAGACGTAACCAGGGCAACGAGTGGGTTTATTTTTGATCTCCCACTTTATTGTAAAAATATTCTTTTGAGGCGTTTAGCCGACGAGCACCTGTTTAGCTCGATTGCACTTACTTACTGTCTGCCTACGGGCTGTAACATGATTGACAGATCCTAGGGTTGATCATGTATGACTAAACTCTTGCTAGTCCTAACATTTTGTAATGACTAGCTTCATGATCAGCTGAATATGTAATATTTGGGACGCCTTATTATTGTATATTTAATGATCATACATCTTGTGACTTTACTTACTTGCTTGTGATTGAGATACTAGGCTTGTTCATGACCATAGGAGACTGTTGGCTTGTAGTAAACCCTCATGTATCTAGACAGCCGTGACCGTATAGCGAGATGGATTCCATTTCATATACGTAGCTGGCTATGTCTGCCCCCGCTCTCCAGTATTCTGGTTCTGGGACGTGACAATAATAACTACTGAAATAATAACAACAATCTCAAACAATCTCAAATACATCTCAAGTCTCAATTCTATACAACAAGCTCTACATGAAAACAGATGCAAGTCTACTAAACTAAATTCCGATCACTCCCGAGTGTCGGGGCCATAGGTAGCTAAGCCATCTCCTGGTCAGTAATATGTAGGACACATGTCCTCAGGGCAATCATCTGTAAAATTTACAACAGGTCCAGTCAGGACAGGAACAAGCACATCTCATCTAGAAAACTCAAGTAAATGACAGAAAACTATAAAACAGTTATAGACAGTTTTATTGATGAACATGGTAGTTTGTATACAGGTGATGGTATAGAGAAACAGTTAAGATACAAGAAAATTAAGGTAAGTAAAACAAGAGAAGAATCATAGCAATAAAGACTGTAAATAGAAACTAGCTGAACTAGAGCAACATGATATAAGTCCAGAATGTAAATGTGAACAAGTGCAAAAACCCAAGTAAATCCAGACAACATGAATCTGATACAAGGTGATTCCAGTATAAGATGAGTCCAGTATAAGATGATTCCAGTCATAGTGATCAATGATTCCAAGGTGAGTCTAGCCTATACTCTAACAGTGTGTTTTAAAATACCGAGATCGACATGTAAACGGCTATAGGTAATCCGACACATCACACACCTGGCCGGGTGTGAGATGGCTATCATTCCAGTTTGATTCCAGTATAGGGTGATTCCAGAATTGGGATATGTCTACATGTCTTACTCAAGTATTTCCCCTTCCAGCAAGTGAATCCAGAAATCCGACACAATGATTCAAGATGAGTCCAACCAGAATATAATGATACCAGTAAATGATTCCAGTAATAGAGGCCAGATAATAAATGTGTGTCGTATACATGAATCCAGAATATCCATACGTGTTGTAATAGAGAATCGCATACAACTAACTAGAACTAAAGTACAGTAATTGACAAATAAATGAGAGAACTATCAGAGAATGTACTCGCCTGTTAATCTGAAAAGAGTAGTGAAATATCAGATGTCTGCACCGGAGTCACAATGTCCTAAACAGAGTAATACAGGTTATAATGTGTTTAAAAATAAGACAAATGAAGTTTATGATGCAATCTACATGATTCTAAGTCAAATCTAGGTCAAAGTCCACTCTAAGTCAAACCTGGTCAACTGTCTAGGTCAAACTAGGTCTAAGTCAACTCTATAATAAAGCTATTCACATAAGTTAACCATAATCCTACATTTAACTAATCCTATACTCTAACTCATATATCAAGTACCCCATATCTCTATACAATATTGACTCAACCCTAGTCATTCACAAGTCCTACATTACCCTATACATGTATATACCTATATATAATATACCACTCTATTCTAGGTAGCACTATCCTAGACATACATAAGCCTATTAAACAAAACCACATACATCTATCTAACTATCACATATATACCTCATCTATATATAACATATATACAATATGAGAACTCTCAACAACAACTCACATTATTCCTCACTCTCTCAATCCCATGTGGCCAATGGCCCATGCCCTCTCCTAGACACACATCTTAAACTCTATATGATACTCCTTCAATAACTGAACCTGTTCTTTTAACAAAGAATGCAGGAGGCTGGAAATCTCTACAAGCTCACTACTGCTACTGGCTACTGTTTACTGACATCTAATTAACCCCCATTACTCAAATCTATAAGACACACTCACTCAAAACCTATCTCAGTTAACATCAACTAACCTAGCAATGCCAACATATATATACATATGTACTGACATATATACTCACATATATACATACAAATATACATAGATACAAATATACAAATATATATGATATATATACTCAATCCCAGGTAACAATTTAACATATTAAATATATTAAATTGTTTAAAAAATGACTGGAAACCAAGAATAACTCAGAAAACCAAACCTCAGTTCAGAGTTTCAGAAATTCCTAGTGCAAAACCCAAAACAACAATCAAACTCGAATCAAAATTAGGAGAATATGGTGCACAGGCATAGGGGCTAACCCTACGAGCCTATATGTGTCCACACGTGTCCAAGGAACAGGACACGAAGTATCCAAAAGCCACTGAACACTGTGTCAGAGACAGTGCAGTACACTGGCTCGTGCACGTGTGTCGAGCCACAAAGGACATGACACACACATCTACAAGTGTCGTGCACGTGTCCATAACTAGGGTAGGTCTAGGGGTACGTATTCATTAGCCTCAAACCTGACCTTGTGTCTTCGTGTCTGAGAACGAGGCGCGTGTCAGAGCTGGTTTACACGTATGTGCACGACAGGCAGCGACCAGTACGAGAGTGAAAACTCCCAAACCACTAAACCATATCGTGTGAGACTTTAGGGGCATGTTGTCAGACATTGACCCCAGGTATCCACCAATTTTGGTGTCCAACCGAGTCGTGTCGTGTCGGATATGAACGTGTGGCAGCAGGACACTGCACGGGGCCTGTGCGCGGTATCGTGCACGAGGTGCGTGTCCGTTTTAGACACAAAAAATCCACAAAATTGTGCTCAGCCATATACATTCATGATCTACACATTATTAGCTACCCAAATATATAATTTGTTTTGAAAACCAAGAACGAAAAGTTCTAAGAGACATTTCGTCGAACACCTATGTACATACGTTGATACGTGTCCGATACGGACACCAAACGGACACAAAATCCACCCAAATTTGAGGTACAACTAGGGAACTCCTAGATCTAGCCCTAAATGCAAGGAAAACGAAATATTAATGCAATTTAAAGGGTTTTACCTATATGTGCAAAAAGCTTGAAAAAGCTTCAAATAGGGGATTCCTCCTTGCTATCCAAAAGCTCGCAAATTGATTCAAACCTGAGATTTCTCTCCATGAACATAAAGTAGGGATCAATTAGAACCCAATGCAAAAGATTTGAGCCAAAAAGAAATTGAAATGAGGAAGTTATGGATTGGGGAAGATGGCTCCTTACCTCTTTCTTCAAACTTGTAAAAATTTAATAAAAGAGGCAAGAACAAGGAGGAGATTATTTATAGGGAAGAGGGAGCCCTAGTGGCTGGTTAAAAAGTGGAAAATTAGGGTTAGGGCTTAGTCTAATGGCTATGGACCAAGTTGTACTAGTCATGAAACCAATTTCTAGGTCTCAAGCCCATGGACCAATTCACCAATCCTCCTACTTCAAACTTGATCCTAAGTGTCCTAACTTGAGTTGACTTAAGTTAAACTAGGGTCCATACCATGTTAACTAGGTTACCAAGTCAAAGTCAAAATCTAGGACAGTTCCTTAAGTCACAGCTAGTCAAAAGTCAAAATCAACAATCACTAGTGCAATAAATCATGAAATAATTCAAAGAGGCCAAATGACCAAAATACCCTCATGCTCATAAGTAATAATAAATTATCCTATTGACATGGTCAGGCTCTAGGTCAGACAATCTCTCAAGTTACACTAGTAAGGCATCAAAATCACAAGCCATGACTTAAAAGATTTTTAAATTGATTTAAAAATCACCAAAAATTATAATGTGATTTAAATACAAATAAATAATATTTATAAATACAAAATTTCAAAAATATCCTTATTTCAGAAATTGGGTGTTACACATGGTCTTGGGGGTATCGTGTCAGACATTGCCCCAAGGCCTGTGTCAAAGGACTCGCGTCCTCGTGCCCAAAATAGGTCGCACGAACCCACTAGTAGCAGGACAATGCTTCTCACGCGCGCGCGGGCGTGTCCATGGGTCCGACTCGACACCAAATTGACACGAACCCGGCTCAGACACGTAGAAACCCATAAGCGACACAAAAATACGAATTTCTATTCAAACACAAATCAAAAACAGGATCGAAATGCCCACTGTGGCATTTCGTCGAACACATGCGTTCGTCTACTGATACGTGTTCGATACGGACACGTACATGACACGAAAAGGTGCAAATCCTATTCCTACAGTACAGGGACACCTAGGGTTTGGTATTCATGCAAAGAAATCGAGATTTGATGGTAGGAATAGGAATTTACCTATAGGTGTTGTTCCTTCAAGAAAGCTTCAAAATGGGGGATCCTTCTTGCTAGCCTCAAAGCTCCAAATTGTCCCAAATTTGAGAATAACCTCCATGAACAGTAGGGAAATGAAATTTAGATTACTATAGGAGAAGTCTCAATGAAAATGGATCATTAATGAATATACTATGAAGAAATTTCAAAGGAAACAAACCTTGTTCTTAGAATGATGGAAAGAGTGAAAAGAGGCACAAGTTTCAAGAGGGATTTTATAGGGATAGGTGCCCTATGTGGCTGGCCATCAATGCTAGGTTTAGGGTTTTGGGGAATCAATCTAAGGGCTCTCATTCCATCTAGTATATTCAATGGTCAAAAATCTAGGTTTCCCCCTTTAATTAAGTTGCAACCTAGTTTATTCTAACTAGTCATGACTTAACCCAACTAACCAATACTAACTAATACTCACCATGGCTAACTAGACTAGCTATGACTAATCTAGGTTAGGTCCAACTAGGTTAGGGCTAATCACAATCACATGGCAATCCATTTAATGATATTAAATCACACCATTCCTAATAATCATATTAAATTCCAATAAATATATTAAATTCCAATAAATTTAAAATGACCAAAATACCCTCAAGCTAAATGTACTAAACAAAAATCTCTACCCACATGGTTAGGCTCTAGGGCAGACATTCTCTACGGTTTCACTAGCTGCACATCAAAATCAAAAGTCATGATATTTAAATAGTTTTAAAATGATTAAAAATCACCAAAAATTATATTATTATTTATATATCATAATTAAATAAATTAATACACAAAATTTCAAAATTACCCTCATTTTAGAAAACTGGGTGTTACACCTGCGCATCTAGATGGTTCTGGATGTCTTGCGTTCAGTCCAAGTAGTTCTTGCCAGAGGCTTCAAGGATGGGAAAATCAATCTTGATCGACATTTTTCTACAACAGAAGAAAAAATCTTGATCAGTCAACATATAAAACGACAGGTTTATATGGATTTGGTTTGTATAAGCAACAACAAACAATCATAAATAAAACCAACGATTTTGAAAAAACAATTTTTTTTTTTTTTAAAAAAAATTCTTATGTCGATCGACGGGCCGATATAGAGAGTTCAAATATTTCTTGTAAAAATGCATAATTATAAATACAATTTGAGCAAAAAAAATATTCGGTCAACCCCTTTCAGTAGCTCTACGTGAATATGACCAGACGGAAAAATGAGGGAGGAGGGTCACCGAGGACCTCTTAAGAACCAAGTCCCAAGTTCTTTCTGACATCATACCCAAATATGTGAGCCTATTCGGAGAGACTTCGTAAATTTTTTTCTCAAATGTAAGAATAAATAAGATTTTTCAAGAAATTTACACTATTTGCGAACTGTGCAAAATAGGTGACAATTTAGTGCGTACTAAAAATTAGCGTTGCATTTGAAAAATTATTAGCCAAAAAAATTATTTTGGAAGGCCCAAATTTGGCGGTGCCAGAATTTATTTATGTAGCCAAGACAATTTTTCAAGATTTTTCGTTATTACGTTAAAAAAAAGTACAACATAAACAGGCAATAACACACAAAAGAATTGGTGCCTAAGCAAGCGACACCAAAAAAAATGTCAACTATTTTTCCGACGTCTAATGATGCGACGCCAAAAAAAATAGCGAGAAAAAAATACAATTTTACTACCCATCTGTTACAATAATTCATTGAGTAATATAAAGAAAAAAAATGCTACTGAGGTGCTCGGCATGGCGCAGATGGCACTGAGGTGCTCGCCGGGGCTCTCCAAATCCATCATTACCAAAAAAATGTTAGCATTTAAATTTTCTTCGTCAACATGATTTTTTTTTTCAAAAAAAATTATTTTTCAGAAAAAAAACTAACAAATATTTTGTTGGGATAAGTACTATTTAAATAAAAAAATTTCTGAAATTGTCAGTTTAAAAAATTTCAGAAAAATGTCTTTTACCAAAATATATACAGCAGACTATTTGATAAACACGCCAAAGTATATTTTGATAAAAAATTTTTGAACAAAATATTGTGTTTTACCAAAGTATATTTTCATAACAAAATTTCTGTAACAAAATATATTGCTGTAACAAAACATATTTGATAAAAAAATTTACTCGTATATATTTTTCAATTTTTTTTTGAGTATATATTACGAAAGCTTCTACTACTCTTAAAAATCACACACTTCATTTCTTAAACAGTAAGTATGTCCAAATTCATGTTGGGAACGGAATTCGGATGAAAGATAAATTTCGTGACGACTGAAATAAGTCGGAAACATCATGCAATACACAATCGAACCATCGTAAACATAGAATTTTTATGTGAACCATGAAGAGTCTAAGTAAAAGACGAAAAATTCACTAGACGAATAGAAGAGAAAAAAAAAATCACTCAACTACAATTTCTCCTACCGATCTCAGAAACTTAGAAAATGGACCAACCACAACTACTCAAAATGAAGAGTATATTAACAAAATTTTTTTACCTTTCTTACCTTATGGTGGAAGAAAGTGAGAAAACGATCGGTACGTCGGGTCTCCGGCGTTGCACGAGCAAGGTACTGATAACGTGTTGTGTGGACAATTAGCTCAACCTCTCAATGTATATCAATATATCTCAATGTGTCTCTACAAGCCATCCCAACCTCTCTTTATATAGGGAGAGAGAGGTTGAGAGTTACAAATGTGAAGAGTCACTTGGTAGTTACAAAGGTGAAGAGTCACTTGGGAACATGAAGGATTACCATGAGTTACAACAATACCTAATTTTTAAAAAAAAATCCCAAAATGTCCTTATCCCTTCCCTCTTCCCTTCTCCCCTACCCCGCCTCCCCCACTCCGGCCACCCCCACCCTCCCGCTCCGCCTCCCCTCCGGCCACCCCCCTCTCCCACGTCTGGCCAACCCCTCCTCCCGCTTCCGGCGCCACCGCCGCGGCGGCGGCTGCGGCTGCTACTGCTGCCGCGGCGGCCGGCGACGGTGGGGGTAGGGGGGTTGGCCGGACGCAGGAGAGGGGAGTGGCCGGAGGGGAGGCGGAGCGGGAGGGAGAGGGTAGCCGGAGTGGGGGAGGGGGGGTTTGGTGGATGGGTGGTAATTTTAAGGTTTGAGCAGGGATATTTTCGTCCCAAATTTTTTTTGGGTATCAACTTATTACAAAAATAAGTTTAGGGTATTAAGTTGAAAAAGCGAAATAGTTGAGGGTAGCAAAGTGCAATTAAGTCTTATAGTGTAAAATATAATTTTAAAAATATTCAGTTGTATTAATCACGTAGGAGAAAATAAATTGTTGAGTAAAAGTGTAGCTTTCCGCAAGGAGTTTTATTATAATCGAGAAATGTCTAATGATGTTCACCTAGTATTATATTATCTATAAACGTTAAACTAAAAATATATTAAACGTTACGACTTACAACTTTTTCATCATATCCATAATCACTATCGGTACTCAAAATCCTCGGATTAGCAATTAGCAGGTGTTTCTATAAGTCCGATCACGACAGCTCAACGGTCATTAATCACCCTGGTTCCCTTCCGCTCAACGGTCGCGATCGTCCCAACACCAAATGGCAGCACCCGTAAATATCACCAAAACATAAGGGTACAACTGCCAGTTCGTGATTTCAAACAACTCTTTAAGCCGGTAATTTAAGCGCTGAGCTGTAGTCAAAACAAGTCAACTCTAACTAATTAGAAGATAAGCATATTAAACCCAGTAACAACCCGCGCCAACAGCACGCCACGTAGGACCGGTAACGAAATGGGTCAATATTGCAGGTCCCTTTTAGTTTCTGGTTCCCTTTAATTAGTTCCAGTAGGTGAGTGGGGCCCACTCCTACTGCCTTCTTCACCTGCATGCTTTTCCGCTACCTACATTCTTTCGGATCAGATCGCAAGCCGATAGCACGAGAGCTCATCGCCATCGTCCTCGTAGTCTGCCGCGTGTTGTTCCGGAACAGAAAGAGACACGTGGCATGCAACTGCTTTGTTCGCGGCGGGATTTCCTACTACCGGATCGACCAATCTTTATCCCCTCTTCTTCCAGCTCCCGCACTTTACTCTCCCTTTTCCAGTCTTTTTCTTTTTCTCTTTCTTTCTTGTTGTCTTTTGCAATTCAGTCCTTCCTTTTTTTAATTTTGCAAATCTGGTCCTGCTCCAGATCTCGGGACTATAGTATAAGTTTCTCTTTCGTAATTTTCCTTCCACTCTGCTTTCTTCTCTATTCTTTTTTTTTTCTTTTTGGGGTTCGCATTAGGTTTCTTTTTCTTTTGGGGAAATGGAGTAAAGCTCGAGCTAGGTTATTCTTCTGATCTTTCCTCTTTCTGGTAAGCTCCAGATCTGTGAAGTTTCCTCTTCCATTTCAGCTATTTTATTTTCTTCAATATTTTTCTGTGGTGGATTCTTGTTGTACATTGCAAGTGCGAAGAGCTTGAGCTGCTGATCGAGCTAGGGTTAGGGTTTTTATCTTGCTGATGACTATTTTCCCGATTTTTTTAGGGTGTAGTTTTGAAGTTTGGTGAGCTTAAAGTAGTGATCTTTTGAAGTTTTGAGCTAGAGGGAGTGTTTCTTAGTTTAGATCTTTTCTAGGGTTAGGGTTTTTGATGAGGTTTAGATTTGTCGGTGAAGTTTATTTCTTTTTTGAAATAGTGTAGAAAAGATTGGATTTTTTTTCTTCTTCTTTATGTGATATATTTTGATTTTGTAGGTTGAGGAAGCAGAGATATATTAGTTTGGCAACCTAGTGCTTCTGCAAATGGGGAAATCGCCTGGGAAATGGATCAAGACGCTCCTTTTCGGAAAGAAGGCCACCCGATCTCAGGGTTCAAAAGGGAGAAGTGCTTCGGTATGCAATTGTTTGTTATTTCTGCTGAAACATTGTTTGTTAACTGATGATTTTTACATGCTCGTGACAACACGGACACGACACCATTTCGGAGGATCCTATCGTATTCTCAAGTGCCCGTGCCGAACGGGACTCGACGAGGACAGTCCACCAATTTTTTAAGTGTTTTGTGTTACATTTGGCTTCATGTGATGTATCACTTTGTCGTATCGGTTCTGTGGCTCATTTGCATTCATGGTGTTATCCTTAAATGCATGGGAAAGATTCAAGAGTATGTACTGATAACTGTTGATTATCTGAGAGTAGGCTGTGCTAACTGCAGAAATTAGGTGTAGAAATTAGCAAACTCTACTTTGTCGGCATGTTTTAAGTTTTGTGTAAGGTACTCACTTTGAAGGTTGTAGTTTTGATAAACTTTCAGGAAAAATATTGATGATGTATTAGATTGTTGATTTGAGCTACTAGTAGTCTAGTACTAAACATTTTGCAATGAATACTTTCTAAATTGACCTCGACTCTTGTCCACCAGTTGTGATCTAACACCCTTGGTGTTCCCTGTTTCCTATGCCACAGCTGCAGGAATGTTAATCATTGTCCTAATATACAATATAAATATTCAATTCACGCCTTAGTTGCTATCTTAATGAATTTGTGTGTGTATACGTTAACGAACCACGTATGTGTATACTTTTATGGACCACGACGGATATATAACAACCACCATCCTTGACAATAACAGACCACCAACCTACTAGGGAGAAGTTAATTGTACCATATTAGAACTGGAAATGTGGTACATGCATACTTACGTAGAAAAGGAACGCGTCCATATCTAGTCGGTCGATGTGCATTAGTTCTTTGGATTGTTCCAAACCAGAAATTTTTGTTCTCATGGGCAGAATTCTGGTCTGGACTCTGGTGACATGGTTTGAACCAACTGTGATTAATATTCGCAAACCACACTTATCTTAGAAAAAGACAAGTTAATAAGAGGACTAATCACAAGTCCTAACATAGGGCTTAGACAAGCCTATGCAGCCCTAGCCGGATAAACCACGTCTAACAAAAATGGTTGTGAAGCCAAGGGTGGATATCCAAAGCCTAGGTGATCTATAGTAAAAGTTTGCGTCCAAAGGAGCCTTGGCGGCCGAATTTTACAACAGTGTAAATAAAATAGAAGTTTATTAGAGTGGAGTTTGGAGAGAAGAGAAGGAGGAGATAATATGAGAAAAGAGATTGCAAGGACATAAAACCCTTAGGTTGCATCTCATGTTATTTATATTGATATGCAGTACATCCAAAATTACTATTATTACCCTTATTATAAGATAAATAACAATAATAACTCTAACAATTAGAATCACGGATGTTGTTCCTGACATAGGTGGAGAGAAAATGTTTGTCAACTAATGATTTATAAACCCAACCACTTAGCAGTTGGAATTAATTATGGTTGAGGGCGATGTGGAAACTTAAGAACCTTTAGTCAATAAGAGTCGTTTCAATAGCAAACACATGTTGAGTAACCGGACGGAGGGCATCTTTGGTACTTTAGTAGGGAAATTTGATAAGTGACTTCTTTCTTAGGGTAGGGATGTCACGACCCGATCCCAATATAATGGGTCTAGTCGGATCATGTCCAGCCTGCACCGTTGTGAGACGGCGGCAGTAAGCTGTATTAAGCAGTGAAACACAACATACAAAAATCTAACGGAAATAAAAATATTTTATTGAATTGGAAAAGGGTCTAAAAAAACAAACATTAACAATATTTAATTATTACAACTGTTTTTTGAAAAGAAAAATAAAAGAAAGTGCTAAGCCAACATTCTAGGGTTCTGGGGTTCCTGGTTCAGCCTCTGCGGGACCCAAGTCTGTCCCGTAGAAAATGTAATAACTAATAAGGCAGCTCCTTTTCATCGATGTCACCTAAAAATGTTAGGTCTCCAGTCAGGAGGGAGCAAGTACGAGTATGTACCTCACATTTCAAATAATAACAGAAAAGTGCAAGCTAAACAGTTGTAACAATATTTTCCAGCAGTTTAACAATTCAATACTTTAAACAATGTGATTTGAATATGTAACGTCTATGACCGGCTTGGGTTGTACAATAGCATCCTAGAGGCGCGATACGGCTTATTCCCATGTGTAAGAGGGGTAAGTTCGCACAATAACAATATGCAATATGAGGGGTATTGGTCATAAACGCTACACTATTCTCCCAATATTCCCACAATCAATATCAATCAATATTTGAACCCTAGGAGAGGGTTCCGTATAGCAATGTGGTTTAAACATGCAACTTGACAATTACTAATTAAAATATAAGATAGCATAACCGTAACTTGCCTCAGATAGTCCCTTGACGTGGAAAGCGACGAGTAGCAGGTAACCGTTTGGGCTTAGGGTCCCGAACCTACAGATTCGTAACACCAGGTTCAGCAGCTAGAAATAATTACACTCTAATCCTTAAGGGCAACGCCAACTAGTTAATTAGGGCTAAGTCTGGTCGGGTTGAAAATAACATAATTTTGTTAATAACGTTGAAAAATATTTATATTTTAGATACTAAGTTACAAAATAATCGTTTTAGTAAAAATACAAGTTTTTAACGTAATAATTAAGGTTAAGAAAATTATTATTTAATCGTATTATAGAAATTAGTATTTTTATGTAATTACCAAATTACGCAAAAATACGATTTACAAAATAATCGTTTTAGTAAAAATACAAGTTTTTAACGTAATAATTAAGGTTAAGAAAATTATTATTTAATCGTATTATAGAAATTAGTATTTTTATGTAATTACCAAATTACGCAAAAATACGATTTACTAAAAACCCATTTTTTGACTATTATTCACAAAATAAGGAAAATAATATTTTAACTGTATTTAATAAATTAATATTTTACCAAATTTATAGTTTTCCTCCAAAACTAATATTCTAATATTTTAATTAGCTAGAAATTATTTTTCGGTTATTGTTACTAAAAATGTTATTCAAGACCAAAATAATTCATTAATGAACATTTTTATTATTAAGAGAAATTATTTACCGAACAATATTAATAAAACGATTTCTCTTAGAAAATACATTTTTTAACCATTTTTCGTAATAAAGGGAAAATAATTTTTTTTTAAATACTAAAATAGCACTTTTGCATAAAATATGATTTTCTTGTCAAAATAACGATTTTTAAATAAATATTAGTTTTTATTATATTAATCTCTTTATAAACCTTTTTGATTAGAAATCATTTTAAAAGGAGAATATATATAATTTATAATACAATTTTTCTAACAAAACTTTTATTTAAAATAATAACTTTTAAATGAATATTATTTACCACTATTTTGTAAATAAAATAACTAAATCATTTATTAGATTTAGAATCTCTACAAATTAACATTACAAAATAAATGATAATCCTAACTTTTATTTAAACCAATTAAATCATTTAAACCATATTTTAAATTATTAAGGTTAATCCATAAATCAATTAATACCAATTAAGCATGTATAAAGTTTCCTAATATGTATATTATTACCACATTGCTAATTTAACACCACAAAAACCAAATAATCAAAACACAGAACTTAGTTTAATAATCTACAGAAACTAACCTAAGGCCAGAAGGTCTAAATGGTTCTATGAACAGCCAGAAGATGGAAAAAATGAGGAAAGGGATTACCCAAGCTTGATGAAGGAGTACCGAGGGGAGGCCTCAGACTCGTAACAACGCCGGGAACGATGGAAACGACGAGCACGGACACGTGTACGCACACAGACGGACACGCGGAGACGGGACACGCGCACGGGAACACGCGCGAGAGGCGCCGGGCTGTCGGGCTGGCGCGGGGTTGCGCGGGGACGGACTCGGAAGGTGGAGGAGAGGGGTCTGTAATAGGAGAGGGCGGCGAGGGGAGCGCGGTGGTGGTCTCGGATCGGAGAATGGTGGAACGGTTAGGGAGATAGAAGAGTTATTGTGATGGTGGAAAAATGAAGTTTCTGTGGATTGGGAGGGTTTCTGCTCCTAAGGGTTACGTAGGGGAGAGGGAGAGGAGTACGTGGGCACGGGTTGGACGGATCAGAGAGGGAGACTCGGATGAGTGGGAGAATGGTTAGCCTATTGTGTTTGGGCTTCGGGTTGTGGGTTCCAGGGCTTAAATCATTGGGCTGAAAAATAACTAACTAGTAATTAGTTAATAACAAAAAAAAAATGATTAACAAGTTGTGGACTAAAAACAAAAGGCTCATCAAACAATATAAAATATGGACATTAAAAATAAAATTAAAGTCATGGGCTTCACAGTAGGGCAAGAGGTCCCGTTCTGTAATTTGTGTTTCGTACACCAAAGGCTGATCACCTTAGGTCATTATTATGTATACATGCCAATTAGACCCTTAAGAAAGGTTTTACCTCTCGCTTTCTGCACACTATTGAATTAGATTGTATTGGGGATATTTGTGTATCATTCAAGGTTTTACCGTTAGGTATGGACCAAAACTGATACGTTGTGGCTCGAAATTGGAAATCGCTGAAACTACCGAAACTGATTGATTCAAAACCCCTCCCCCGCTCCACCCCTCAGAAACGATACTGATAGGAGAAGCCCGAAATTGAGTTTCTGAATCTTGGTATAATTTCTCAGTTCATTTTTCGTAGTTTTGATTATGATATTGCATTATACAGTGAGAACATTTTATGCGAAAACATTTTGAGTTTCTCACATTTGCATATTGATTCTCATTGTTAATTGCTTTCTGCTCAATCAACTCTTGAAGAAACCTGCATGTACGCTTTCATTTATCAACTGCTTTTTCTTACGTAAGTTACAATTCTTATTTGAAGAAAGCTGGCACTGATAAAGGATACAGTGTGACCAAAGGACCTCCAGCTTCCACTGAGAATTCCCCCGTAATTTCTGAGCCTGTACTTGTTAGCACCTGCAGTAATGGAATTAATTCTGAACTCGAGAGTGGGAAACCATCCAGCTTAAGGAATGATGCACCCACAACTCAAGTTGCTGAGAAACAAGGGATGTCTGGATCTAGTGCAGAAACTGACCCTGAAAAAGTGAGAGAAGAGCAGGCTGCTATAAAAGCTCAGGCAGCCTTTAGGGGCTTTCTGGTAATTTCACAATGGAACTTTCAGCAACTGTGGTAAAATTTCTTGTATTACAATGCTTGTACTCCACCTTAAGATATTGGGATCTGGGCTTCTGTCCACACCTGTTATCTTATTGGCTGTTATACCATCTCTATATCTAGTGTTGGAAGGACTATTGTCACTATTATCCTTCTCTAGGGGAAGGCCTCTTGAAATAATGGATTTTACAAATTTGTGATGCAGGCACGAAGGGCTTTTCATGCATTGAGAGGCATCATAAGGCTGCAGGCTCTAGTTCGAGGGCACCTGGTCAGGAGACAAGCTGTTGTAACTCTACATTCTATCTTAGGAATTATAAAGTTACAAGCACTGGCTCGCGGTCAAAAGGTCAGGTCTTCTGTTGTCGGCTTTAAAGTTAATAGAAAAATATTGGCAAGGGTAGTTGTGGTGAATTATGAACCTAGTTTTGTTATTAGTGTCTGCTGCAGTGTGCATGTCTTGGCTTGTTTATCTCTACTCTTTATAAAGAGGCTTGGAAATGGCTCAAAATGATCCGTTTAAGCCGGATGTATATCCTCACGTAATTTAAAAATAAAAATTAAATAAATTCTAACTAATTGTTTAACTACTTAATATTATCTAACTATAGCCAAACACTTGTAACTCATGTGGTTAAGATGGAAGACATTCTCCCCTGGCTGGGTGGGTTCGATCCACATGACAGCTATAACAAATTCTAATTTAAATTATTTGTCAATTATTTTTTATGTATGTGCAATGAACGTGCACATTATTAGTTGTTATAATAGCTACTTATTATGGTCCTGCTATGAAGAGAGAAGAATAACATCATACCTGTTAATTATGCATTTAAGAAACAGAAAAGCTGCCTACCCTAATATATAGGAGAAAACTGGTTTACTAAGCTTTCCTCTAATTTTGGGAACCATAGACATTATTTATATAATACTTACCTTTTAATCACCGTGGCATATGGTGTGCTACTGGAGCAACTAATGTTTATTCTTTAACAATCATTTGCTAGTTCCATTCTCATTCTTCCCCACTTTATCATCATCAGCACATGTTACAGAAAATGCTACCCTATGGGTGTAAGATAAGAGGATAAAACAAGCAAGTTGTGCATCGATGACCGACCCAAGCTAAGGGCAACCCTCCAACATTGTAGACATTTGCTCACACATCACCATTAACCATGTTTAAAATTGACTTGGAGCCATCCTGCATTACTTCCTTACTAGGGAAATGCTTTCTTTTGACGCAACTAGGATACGACATGCAATGAATATGTCGATTAGTGATCGTCCCTGACCAGGGCTACTAGCACCAAGACCCCCTCCCATTTAATTATTGCCTGGACTAGGATTTGAACCCATGCCCACTCCTCCCCTCCCTTACTAGTGTTACCACTAGATCACCCCCTTGTTGTTGAATCTCTCTTTCCAAAAGCATCAAAAGTAACTAGATGTGGAGTGCTTTGTTATTTCTTTACAAGCAGAGGATTTGAGAGATGTATATGCATGAACATGTGGATACCTGATCTTGATGACATTATTTATATGTTGTAGCTTGATTTGGGACAAACCTGCAAAAACATAATTATTGTAAGCATTCCCCCTTTTATGGGTAAACACCTTTTGATACTCTTATTTCCAGAAGACCAGAGAACAAGTTCATAACAGATGTTGAGTGATTTGTCAGTTGTAAGTTGGGCTGGATACCCATCATATACATGTGGGTTATCTTTATCTTCATAATATGTATGAATGTGGATTGTAGGTATAGACATTCTCACCATCAGGGCAAACCTGCTGTAAAGAATTACTTGTTTCCTGTAGTATGAACGAACCTCGCCCGTATCTTGTGTGTGCCAGGTAACATGGTGGGGCATACATCCCGGTCACATTATGAGACCATTCACCAGTAGCCCAGATATGCCCCTTTTACGCCCCTTTACGTCCAACAAATTTCCAACTATGTTGCACAGAATCATTCACATGAATGAGACACGGCAACACGGGTATGGCATATATTTTGGTATGTCCTAGTGTATTTTTCAATGTGTCTCGTGTCCAAATACATGCCCTACATGAACACACAGACATGGATCCAAGTTCATGTCAGATGCTCTACAGTTGTTCCATTAATATGATAAAAAGGGCAATCAGCGTACCAAGTGCAATGAGGACGCCCTTTAATTTTTTAATTTTTTTGGTGTGTGTGTGTGGACAGGTTAGCTGATAATTGGACCATGAGTTTTAGAATCGATTAAAAGTTTTAACCCCAATTAATTGAAGTGCTTAGCCAACTGAAAAGAGAAATGAATAACCGATCCAGATGGTGTGGTATGTGCGACAAAGCTTCAACGAGCCACTAGTGAGAGGAGTACTCTGGTTCGTCTTCACAAGCTAAGAACGAGGATACACGATTTCTCAAGCGTAGTAGGTGAAAATATATGAAAAGAGAATAGAGAATTTTGTAGTTACAGCGGATTCAAGTTCTGATACAGCAGAGCAGCAACAAGGATAATAAAGCCTTTATCCCATGTTTTTGGGTTCACAAGTACGATTCAAGTTTTTCAGGGATGATAAATAAAGATAGTTCATAAAATAATAAAATAAATATTCTAAATAAGTTGAGACCAGGTTCAGTTGTCACTTCTCATGAATATGATAATTTACTTGTGCGAAAAATTGTTATTCGTTCTGTAGGTGTTCAAGTTTCTAAATTGAACCGATAATGTGAAACTTTGTATAAATGATCAAGTCTATAAGTAATTTACTTTGTTGACTGATTGCTCAAGATTTGTTCAGGTTGCGAAGGGTGTGGACTCCAGGAAAGGCAAGCTTTACAGAAATACATTTGTTTGCAAGGTAGGTGAAGTTACCTAATCCTATCCATCCACCAAGATATTGTTTTTGAAGATTTCACTCATCAATGATTAACTTTGATACTTTGAGAGTAATGATAATTATAGAATATTCATTTGGCATAAATGGGACAAGTATGTATATATACCCATGCCTAGGGTTTGTGGTTGAGCATGCTTTACTAGTTCCAAGTGTTCCCAACAACTTAATCACATGTGGACCGATATAATTCATAGTACTTCCCTTTTTTTCCACTTGAAAGTCGTGCAAGGGGATTTGTCCTTTTTCATATAAATTAAGGATATTCAGCGGCAGCTTTTTTTTCCCATGTGTATGAACACAACATTAATTTATTTTTTATATCCATTCTTACCCTTGTTTTCCTACATATAGCTTCTTTCTTCTTCGCTGGTTGTCATGCCTCTGCAAATTCAGTATGATCAAGGGGAGCCCAATTCAGTTTTCAGCTGGATGGACCGATGGACTTTGTCCCATTTCTGGAACCCACCAACTCTACCAAAGAAGACAACAGATTCCAAATCCCAGACTAGAAGGGGCACTTATGCAATGGAAACAGAGTCATGCAGAACGAAGCGCCTTTTCAAGAGGAACTCATCTGCCAATGTTGATTCAATAAGTAATACCAACTCTGAACTTGAGAAAACAAAACGTAATATGAGGAAATTGTCTACCTCTTGTGATACGGCGCCAGAGCATCCACAATCTGAGCTTGAAAAGGTTAAACGTAATCTGAGGAAGATCACTAGTTCCATGGTAGAGACTTCTGATAGATCAGAGATGGAATCTGAGAAACAATCTCGCAGCATGAAAAATATTGCTGATTCGCTGTCTGATGCTCCACATCAAAGCATAGATGATTCTGCAGAAAACACTAGGAAAGACGTAGCACCGACTCCGGAGACCAAGCCTAACGTGGAAATTGCTTCTGAAACTATACCAGCAGAGAGGCCTGTTGATGTTTTGGAAGATAATCATTCTGCACACGAATCACATCCCTTGCAGAGCATCAATAAGGATGAAAATATTTCTGTGATGAATGGAGAGTTGAGCTTGAAGGAAGAACATGCATTTAATGAAAACCAAAAGACCAATAAGAGGAGGGCTTCTTTCTCAGCCAAGCCTGAATATACCGAGGACGGTGTACAAAACTCTCCAAAGCTGCCGAGTTATATGCAAGCAACTGAATCTGCAAAGGCAAAGCTACGAGCACAGAATTCCCCAAGCTTTGGAACAGATTCAGCTGAAAAGAGTGGCATCACCCGTCGACATTCTTTGCCATCTGGGAAGGCAACTTCACATTCCCCCCGCACCCAAAGAATAATTCAAGCAGCTGGTAAGGCAGGCAATAGGGGTGACAGATCTCTATTGTCATCTAGAGATGGAAGTGGTATGAGTTCAGACTCCATTATCCTACTCTTTTCCTTTTGCTACTGTTTTATTTAAGAATATGTTTTGCTACTTTTGTGCTTTGCTACAAGTCTTTGCTTCCAATTTTTGAATCTTTATTTTCACCAGAGATATATTGTTTATTTGTTTATGCATGATTGCAATCATAATGTTCAGCCTTGCCCTTCTGCAGTTATTAAACTAGTCTGGATATGTTACTCTGCATGCAAATTCACAATACTAGTCTAAAATAGTATTCCAATTTTGTAGATTGTGCTAAAATGGTTAGTTTTGCAACAAAGAACTATTAAGGAAATGATACAACTTGCACATGTAAGAATAATGTCATGTTTTAGATTATATTGTTAGTCTAAAATAGTATTCCAGTTTTGTAGATTGTGCTAAAATGGTTAGTTTTGCAACAAAGAACTATTAAGGAAATGATATAACTTGCACATGTAAGAATAATGTCATGTTTTAGATTATATTGTTTTCTTTTCATGATTAAAGATGCAGCAATTATGTTGGAAAATGACAGGCATTTGCTGTGATGTGGTTATCTTATAATCTTAATCTACAGGAGTGCCTGCTTAAAATGGACACCAGTTTGATGCTAAGAATGTTTATTTTAGTTGAAACTTTCAATTATTTGGATATCGTCATGGGCATGATCACAGGGTATTGAAGGTGACAGTAGATCATATATAGTCCAGAAAACAGTGTCGTGAAAATGAAACATTTAATATTTCATTTAGTTTATTCCTCCCTGAGGTTGTGGTTGTATATGATGAAACCTTGAACTTTAGCTGCAACTAATAAACTAAAATTTTAGCTAGTCCAAAAACACCCGACACTGATAGCCACAAACATGTGCCCTACAAATTGAAGTTTTATTCAAAATGTTCATGTTTTATATATATATATATATATTTCTTATCCAATTTCTGATTTAGAAAAAAAAAAGGAGGCATGTTGATTCGCTTTTAAGAGAATAAAATAGTGGAAATAATTCAGACTATCTTGGAGTTGTGCTGCTGCCATATGCTTATAAGACTTGCAAGGACATAATCTAGCACATGCATCGAAGTGAAGTTTAGACAAGTAAGGGCCCAATTTCGAACTTTCCGCAATTTGGTGATATTTGTATTACAAGGTTGAAAACTTGAACCCTCCACATAATTCATACATAGACTTTCGTTTGCAAGGACTAATGTTCTAGAAGGTGGAAGCAATGCTCAGCAATTTGGTGGGAGTCAAGTTCCTAAGGGTCTAGGTTGACTTCAACTTCTTTATAAAGAATTAAAGAAAAACTTGGAAATAGTAGAAGTGTAAAAGGGTCCATTTTACTATTTCCTATATACATGTATCCTACCTCAATGAAGTCATTGGGCATCCCCAAATAGTTGACTTTTCTTTCAACATGGTATCAGAGCAGGGTTATCTTAGTTGCCAAAATAAATCATGACAACACTTCCCAATCTCCACATGTAGATTTTTGGTGCCATGCGCACAGGCCTCCTGATTTGAAGTTGGTACACTGTATGCAGCAGCCATTCGATCCACTGGCGACGTGCTTTCCTTCTATCCCCTCGCCAACTATCTTTATCCTTTCTTGGTTTGGATTGTTGTTAAGCTAACTACATATACTTATTAGTTACAATATAAGGTTTGCTTTTTATGATTATTAGCTATTCATTACCTTGTTGCCCTTTAGATATACAGCCAGATTGTTAGGTGATCTTACAGCTCTTGATTTGGAAATATTTATTATACGACCCTTGTTTAGGATGCAAAACTCAAAACTATACCTTCAACTCTACTTTTTCGTTTTCAGAAACCTTTCAATGCTATGTGGGACTGTCTTGCTCTTTAAATGGATGAGTGACATTTCTTGTTTCTGATTTCTATAGTAATGAGAACTGACACCATGGATTGGTTAAGGTTTGTGATCATGGATTGAAGTAACTTGTTTATTTATATTGCAAAGTAACTGTGGCGGTGATGCTTTCTTACCCAAATTAGTCGATACATGCTTTGCTGTTTTTTTATGTTTTGGTAGGCTTTTCTCTTGAAAAGCAAGAAAGCAGCAAATCACAAATGAAATGCTCTATATCCTACTTTTGCTGATATTCTGCAATTCTGAAAGCCGCAGATAAGATGATCCAAGTAGACTGGAGACGGTGACTTTGTGAGGCCAAAAAGCTCAATCTTATGGAGGAAGCAACTGCTGTGGTGATGATCTGTAGTTGATCCTTTTTGTTATTTGTTTTCATGTGTAAAGGCTCTGTTGTACTCCCTAACTAGTTTCATGAATGACTGCTGTGGTGTGCCTAATACCTTACACTTTGTTGAAGCATGGTGTGTTCTGATGTATAGTGGCTGCGAGCCTGTCCAGAGTTTGTTTATGCTGGGTTACTGTAAACTTTGTTGTTCATTCATTTTTCTTGTTACAACACCACCTTCATGGCAATTAACATTACTTCATCAAAACTTTTGACATCTGGGATGTTTCTCTTAATTTTTGTGTTGTATTGACCCAAATGTCTTGTTGATGAATTTGTTGTTTGAACCTACCCCAGTTTACTTAGCAATGCTGATTTGATTTATGCAATATATAATTTGCGGTTGATGATTGTTAATAATTAATACCCTGCTGTTGATTCGTGTGAAAAAATAATGCAAGCTTTGGGAAGAGAGGAAAATGGGGGGAAGGAAAATTTTGAGGAAAAAATGGGAGGAAAATTAAAAGTAGTGGTGTTTGGGAAGAGGGAGAGGAATTGAGGGAGAGGAATGTGGGAGGAAAATTCATGTAGGTCCCACTCAAAATTTTTTTTTCCAAAAGTGGAAGAAAAATGGAGAGATGAGAGGATTGTGAAATAAATTACCCAACTACCCTTCAATAAAATAGTTATTAATTATGATTTGAAAAAATCAAGAACTAAATGGTAATTATATCTTTCTCCATAATAAATAAATTATTATTTTTAAAAAAAATTTTCTCTACTTTTTGTTTATCCAAACAAGTGAAAGAAAAATTAATTTTATCTTCATTTTACTCTCTTCCATTTTCTTTTCCCTCAATTTTTTCTCTCCTTCCCTCCTAGGTTCCCAAACACAGCGTAAGAAATTCGAACAGTATTACTTACAAGGGCCAAGCAAGCAGTATGAAGCATTCCTTACTTTGATCATCGATTGCGTGGATTGAACATTACTAGTTACAAACTCGAAGCTAGATTTACTGAAACAGTTGGTTCATAGTTGACGAAGGGGAAATCAGCCGTGATAAATTTAAAACTGGAAATTGCTGAGAAACCCAATTTCGGGGTAGGCTTTTATGAAATGTTCACCCGCTGGATAAGTTTTATGAAATACCCAGAATTAAGTATTTTCACGTTAAATATTCCAAGATTCCCTTTTAGATGCCATCCGCTAGAAACTGCTATTTTTATAATACCGAAACTACCCCTCCGCGCGAATTGGTCATCTATATGTATTTGAATTCAAAAAACTCAGATCTGGATTGCGATTTTCGTCTTCTTCTTCACAGGAAATCTGAATTCCATTGCTCTCATATTCAGCAGAGATCGCAAAGATCGTTCGTAGTTCGGTGTGTTTTTCTTCAGTCGAACTCAGATCATCGCTCGTCATCATCATCACCATCATCATCATCATCTTCATCGTGGAGACATTTGAACTCAGATCTTCAATTGTGGAGAGAAGATCTTTCTTCTTCTTTTCCATAAGAATTATCATCGCTTTGAAAGAAGAACGAAACTCTTTATTCCTGAAAAAACTAAATTACACGTTTTAACACTGGAAATGACCATTCTCCGTCTTAATTAGGACGGAGAATGGCATTCGCCGTTTTATTTAAGACGGAGAATGCCATTCTCCGTCCTAATTAACACGGAGAATGACATTCTCCGTTTCCGTCTTAATTAGGACCGAGAATGTCATTCTCCGTCTTAATTAGGACGGAGAATGGCATTCTCCGTTTTATTTAGGACGGAGAATGGCATTCTCCGTTTCATTTAACACGGAGAATGACATTCTCCGTTTTATTTAAGACGGAGAATGGCATTCTCCGTTTCATTTAACACGGAGAATGGCATTCTCCGTTTTATTTAAGACGGAGAATGGCATTCTCCGTGTTTCTAACACGGAGAATGGTCATTCTCCTGCGTTTTAACACTAGAATGACCATTCTCCGTGATAAATTACACGGAGAATGGCCATTCTCCGTCCTAATTAAGACGGAGAATGGTCATTCTCCGTTTAATTTAGCACGGAGAATGGCCATTCTCCGTCTTAATTAGGACGGAGAATGCCATTCTCCGTTTTATTTAACACGGAGAATGACATTCTCCGTTTCATTTAACACGGAGAATGGCATTCTCCGTGTTTCTAACACGGAGAATGGCATTCTCCGTGTTTCTAACACGGAGAATGGTCATTCTCCTGCGTTTTAACACTGGAATGACCATTCTCCGTGTAAATTAAGACGGAGAATGTCATTCTCCGTCCTAATTAAGACGGAGAATGGTCATTCTCCGTGTAAATTAAGATGGAGAATGCCATTCTCCTGCATTTTATGGTTAGCTGAAACTTTGGAGGGCCATAACTTTTGACTGGGAGGTCGAAACGAGGTCCCGTTTGTCGCAAAATGAGCGTATCGTCGAGGAGACTGAAAGTAACCGCTTCACCGTTAGACGGCCTTCCGAAATTTTAGATTCGCAAAAAAATGATGTTTGGACCTCCGTTTTAGCACTTTTGTCGTTCGTCCCGGTCTTTCCGAAATTTTTCGACGAGTTTTTGAAGATTTTTGAGGAGAAAACCTAGATTCGAAAGTGAGCAGCGTATGGAAGAAGATGGAGTATTGAAACATTTTTTTAAGAGCAGTTTTGTGGGTGTTTCCAATAAATTAAAAGGAAGGACAAAATGGTCATTTGGAACCCGCTTTGGATAAGTTTCTCTAATTCTGGGCACGCGATGAAAGTTTTTTTAGCGGTGGGTTTTACATAAAACTTTTTTAGTTTTTGGGCATTTCATAAATCTTCCCAAAGAGAAGACTCATTTAGTTGCCTTGTCTCGACTATATTTCCAACGTCTATCAGGATAACAGATTATACTTGGGAGCTGAAACTATTCTGCCCAATACACCGTCGGAAATAATAAATATTGAAACTATTTCCCAAGATATGCACCCAAGATGAATCGGCACACCGCAACATTGAACACGGTGGCCGACTCTTGTAGAAAATAAAGATCATAAAATACAAGACCTGCAAAAATATAAGTTAAAAAGTCCTAACTTGTAAAATCCATTGGAACGGTGAGATCACTAATAAATACGGTTATAAGACTTTACAAGTTCGTTACAACTCCATAACCCCCAAATACCAATGAATGTACTAAAAAAATAAAAATCAGATATTACATCCAAGAAGATTTGAGAAAACCTCACTCTCTCTCACTTCTTCAACCTCTCTATTTCTTCCTCTCTTTTTTTCTTTCTCTCGACCTGCACAACACCTTTGTTGAGTAAAATCATCTACAAGGAACTCTAGGTCTCTTTATATACCATATCATGTCTCCGTATACAGAAACCAGATCCCAAGTAGACATGACATTGGTTTCCTTGTAAAAGAACTCACTCTTTATAAAAGAGTGTACGTCTCCTAATGCTTGAGAAATATCGAATCATCTGCAATATCCCCTGTCCAATTTCATCTCATTATTAATCAGCATGCAGGAAATCTAAGTGGTTTAAAAACGAAAACATCTCTAGCTAAATATGAACTTAACAAGCAAGTACATGTGTAACTAAAGCAGAGCTTTTAACAGTTCATAACAAAATTTCAGCGTCTCCATACCGGTTTTTCTAAGAAAACCACATTTGGGTCCCCAATAAGGGTTACTGCAACACTAAGGCCTCGTTACCACCATTCTCACACCAGTATGAAGGCTTCAAAAAATTTAAAAAAAAAAATTCGATTTCCTCGCACTATTTGTATTCGCCACTATGTTGTCAAAGTAAATTGCCAAAATGAACCACAAAAAGAATGTGCAAATGAACCATATAAAAATAGTTTCCTGTTGAAAAAGTAGTATAAATCTCAAACCTGAAAATCAATAAGTTTAATGATGCAATATTTTGAACTCTATATTTAAAATTTACAATTGTCGTAACACAGTCCAGTTCATCTGACGGACATTTTCCACGTTTTGTCCAGCTAATTCCAGGGGCTTCATGCGTAGAGATGTTGCATTACCGAGCATTTTATGAGCTTTGGCAAGAAGGGTTGTGGGGAATACAGATCATATTACTTTACAAATTTTTGTCTTGGCCTTCACTATACCGAAACCCAAATGATGTAACAAGCTGATCTATCAAAATAATTTGTTGCATAAAATAATTTGAATCTGTTGCAGGTTTTATAGAGACAACAATTGAATTATGCGTCCGAGGATCTTGCCTAAGTGACAGAGCCAATTATAAATATTGAAAATTAGAGAGTCGTGGGTGATTTGCTAATAAATGCTTATATCATGAAGGCATGACTAAGCTGCAAAAGATACACATGAACACAATCAGACAAATTGGACAGGCAAGTGATATACATATAGTTATTTACTGCTCTTTCTTTAGTAACAATCAGCACATATCAGGGAGAATCAGATATGCCAGAACCAAATGACTTGAGATTTAAATCGAGTAAAAAGGACATGGCATTGAAAATTACCATATTAAGTTGAAAGACTAAGAATGTGATGAACAGAACCTTGAAATCTTTGTGCAGGAAAAAGTTGAATTGGAAGATCATCACATGAATTAATGTAAAAAGAGCTGTGAGAACTGTCAAAAAGGCCTCACATACCAACCTAGATAACCAATAGGTAGATTCATAAAGGCCCATGATGGACATTGCCTCGTTTGTAAGGTTCCGGAAAAAAGAAAACTTAATACTCAGTACGTGGTTATGGAAGCAGGGGCGGATTCAGAAAATATAATTGGGATAGGCTACCAAACATTTGGGTGGGCTGGAAGTAGATTAATCAAATCAAAAAAATTATATATATGGAAAAAAAAAGTGTAAATCTTTTTTTTTGGGGTGGGCTCCAGCCCACCCCACCCCAAACCTGGATCCGCCCATGGAAGCACATAATGATATAAAAGCATGGAAGCAAAATGACAGCATCTGAGGATACATTAATAACTGAAAGAAATGATGAAAATTCTGATGGAGCTTGAGGTCTTTTTTCCGTAACCAAAGTACTAATTTGAAACACGAAACCAAACATAGCAATTGCAAGGATAAAGGTCGACCCTGCTTGTCCTAATGTGGTGAAAGTCTCAGTCGAAGGGTGGGCAAATTCCTTGGGTCCAACAACCCAACTGAAATTTGGATCTATACATGCATATATGACCAAATAAACAAGGGAATCGAGGAAACTAAAATGGCTTTCAAATTAGCATCATACAAATGAAAAGTACAAATAAAATCCTAAAGTATATAGACATAGTACCACGAAAAATGAAGTACACTATTTGGTTGTCCATCTGTGCAATGCATATCAAATAGTGATTAATTCTAAATACTAGAAAGATAGATCTCCCTAACTATGATACTGTTTAGGATGCGTGATATCTTGGGCTTTATAGAAGGCAGCTGTTGAGTTCTTACACCAAGCTCAGCATATTCAAAACATATGCATAAATACTAATTACGTGAAAAATAAAGGTTCCAGTTTGATCTTATTCCATAAGATAAGGATAATTGAAGTACTTAGAGAAAGTATAAATATGATATGGAAATTGCCATATATTTCATCAATTTTGACATGGAGACAAAATCAATTGTAGAAACACCAAGCATAAACGACTGACTCAGATTAAAATTTAAACCTCAAAGGTAATTGAATAACAACAAAAGCAACAACAACAAAAATCTTCGTTCAAATTTTTTGGCATGGCAGCATCAATCCTTATCTTCCACAAAGGCAAATGAATATTTTTGGAATAGTATAAATTTGTAATCCTCCATCCTCACCACAACTCCGGAGTTTTGGTGTAGCAAGAAATATATGAGCAACGCAGGTTCAATTTTCCTATGGATTTTATAAAATTTATAACGCTGCCTGGATCCAACTCTTAGCCATAAAATGAGAGTTCAACATGTGAGGACGTGTTGGAGTAATATAAATATTTAATCCTATACCCTCGGCACAACTATGGAGTATTGATCTAGTGACAGGGACTTCAACAAATACTATCCATGATTCTTCAACACATCTGGTTATAGCCAAACGGTAATGTGCATAATAGCCCATACTTCATAAGTTTTTTTTAACTTTTATGGCATGGACTTACAACATAACTTGTTAAAAGCAAAGAGGAAAATAAATAGATAAAATGGTTCGAGTTCAAGGACAGGCCAATCAAGTAGAAGTAGAACCAAGTAATTCTGGCCAGAGAAATTATTGTGATTCCTCTATGGTCTTACTGGTCTTTTTAGTCACTTCCTGGATAGATTTTTGAAAGAGAAGTAATGGAACAAAGGAGACAAGGTCCATAGTAAATAGTTCCAATGGTGGTGGAATGAAGTAGATTCTAATACTAAGCTCTTGATGATTTTGTTTATGTCATTGTCTTCTAGTAATATCCAAACCTCTCGAACTCAGATTTGTATTTTATTTTCACTGGTATGACATCCAAGACAATAATAACCAGATCAGAGGATCAAAATAAACCTTTCATTCGGCGTTGGCTGAGTTACTTATGGGGAGCTGGGTTGGAGTCACCAAACAGGAACTCAAGTGTTCATTCAGCGAGGGGCTGAGTAATTTACAAAGCGGATGCTCATTTGTGAGGGTGGGGGGGGGGGGGGGGGGGGGGGGGTGATGCCCATAAGCCTTGTGATTTTTGACATTATATTTTTCTGGATTTTCAAGAAGATAATTGTCTTGAGGACAAGAAAATCAAGATGTACCATGGACTCTTTAGTGAAAGCGATGGATTCTAGCTACGACAAGCTTTGACTACTAGGCAGGTTGTTCGGATTTTGTTTGAGTTTGAATTTTGTATTTGTTTTCTCATTGTTCTCATGTAATCGGGTCTATATTTTGTTAATTCTCATTAATGAAACAAGGGGGAATTCTTCCCACCGTTTATTCTCAAAATAGCCCTTACATTTTAAAATAAATTTAACAGTATCCACAATTTGAAAAGCTAGACTCATAATATCCTCCTAATTACTAAAATAAGTCGGTAATGGCTGGTCTTGTGAGTGATTAAGGCTCAGTTTGGATTGTAGTTTGAGGGATGAGTGTTTGTTCCAATGCCCATCTACGGAACACTCGTTGGACAAGCATTCCAGAAATGTTTATTTGAGTCCCCAAATAAATTGTATGTTCAAGAAAACATTCATCTGAAATCTGAAATGAAAGTGTTTGGCTCGCCCCTTGCCACCTTGCTTTTGACACTAAATGGAGTTCCGAATGAAACGTAACTGCAAACCAAACTGACCCTAAATTATCTGGAACCATTCAAAAATTAATCAATCCCATTCTTGTTTTTGTTGTTGTATTTTCTTGATAATTCTAATAGTACTTTGAACCTTTTCTTAATCATAATATGTGTCGACACTGAAATTTGTTTCCCTAGGAAGCACAAACAGGCAAAAAATTGATAATGTGTCATTGTCGCGTTAGTGTAAGACACATACATGACACGACATAAACACCCCAAAATATATTAGGAGACACCAAAATTGATATCGGATATTTCTCATAATGTCCAATTGTGTTGTGTCTAGCGTCACCTAAATAAATAATTCTACACAAATTCATATACTTCAATCCCAACTGACAAACTCCATTACCATTCCTTCCTGTAAATCATAAACAAAAGTGAAAACAAAAACAAATTAAGAACCAGAGCTGAATAAAATAATCTCAATTTTGATTAAAAGTGACGCCTTTTTTAGAAAACATTCCACAAAAATCATATTTTCAAAACTTATAACCAGATTACCGTTCTTTTTAAAACCGTGTTTTATTTTTTAAGTGCTAATTTTAATCAAAATTCTCTCAATCAAAAGAAATCACAAATGCTCAAAGTAAAGAACCTCACTTTTTCACCTTCGGTCTCCCTCCCTCTCCCGCTCCACACGAAGTCGTAGCATGGATACTTCGCTGGAGTCTCATCGACGCGGCCGTACGCCTTCGTGGCGGAGAACCGCGACCGGACCGAGCGGTCTGTGCAGTAGATGAGGAAGACGAAGAAGAGGGAGGAGAAGAGCTGGATCGACGCCGACCGCTTGTTCCGCCATGTCAGAATAGCGCTCTTCTTCGTCAGCGCCTTCAGGAGCGGCAGTCCGGGGAGGAGCTCCACGGAAAAAAAATTACGGTTGGGGTTAGGGCTTCTGGTGATGATGGGCGAGTAAGGAAAAGAAAAGAAACTTCTTGGCGCGAGAGGAATCTTAGTAAAAGACGGATATGCCCTTTCGAGATCCTAACAAATTTCTTCTCAAACCTATTTCTGTTTCTTCTCCTTTCGTCAATTATGGAAATACCATCAATTTGTTAGTCGAGTCCAGCGGATTTCCGGTTTGGCGAGGCTTTTTTATCCTTTTCCTAAACTACCCCTATTGGCCTATTCCCGAAACACACGGGTTTTGTAACGGCTACTTTCATTTGAAGCAAATAAATGAGCACATTAGTAATAATTTCCAATAATACCCCCGAGCCACCTAGACCAAAAAAATTTCCATTCAGAATATATTTGGCTACAAATAAAAGAAAATGCCATTATTTTTAGTTTGGCTACAAAGTAAGTGGAACATTATTTTCATTTTTTTTACGAATGGAAAAAAATATTGGTGTCCACTTTTATTTCCAATATGGCCAAGTTCAACATAAAAGTAAAGCTTATCCTTCTTTTTTTTCCAATGAATTATGAGTGTAAAACACCTTAAAAATAACAATTCCACATATTAAGTTACTCATTTATTAAGTTTTATACAAGTGCTAGGGCTAAAAGAGAGTTACACTTTACTAACAGATGCGTTAACCTATTGATGATAACAAGATATGGTTTTGAATCAGCAAAGGTATTAGTGCATGTATATTTATTTTAGGCATTTGCACGTATAACCTCCAAAATTATCCATTTTTACATTTATATTCTTATTAAATTTCAAAATAAATAGCCACCCTACAATTATGTGATCAAAATTGATTAGCAAGGGATATTACGATGTTCTTTTCAGTTTTACTATTTTGATTGAATATAATGCTCTCTTCATTAAAAAAAAAAACTCAGTACTAGTTTTCTAGCTAAAGCTAAGATCTGGTTTGGAATTGCTGATACTTTTTGAAAAATGATAACAAAAATAACTTTGACATCAAACTTCTATCTATTGTCAAAATTTGTCTCAAAATTGAATTAATTATAATTTTAAAATTAATATTAAAATTAACACTAACATAAAATTAATATTAAAATTAATATTTTTTTGGATAATTAAATTTTTGGGTTAAAATTTGTCATATCAACTATCATATTATATACTATATAATACTATTTAACATGCCATATTAGCTGTCATATAAAGAGGAATGGTTAGTAGGAATGTATAGCATTATTTTTAAAAAATAAACAAACAACCGTGTTATGTAAATGTGCTGCTACGCAATTTTGTTTTCGAAGAATATGCATGCAATTATGGATTTTAATATTAATTTTTAAATAAAAATTAATATTAAAATTAACACTAATATTAAAATTAATATTAATGTATATTTTATTGGATAATTAACTTTTTGTGTAAAATTTGTCATGTCAACTGCCATATTAGATGCCACCTAATACTATTTAATATGCAGTCAGATGGTTTGTAGAAAATATTATTATTTTTTTTCAAAAAATAGACAAACAACCGTGTTATGTAAATGTTCTCCTACGCAAAAAAAAAAAAAATTTGGGAAAATAAATATGCAAATACGGATTTTTATAAGGGCGAAAACGTAAAGAAGAACATTTGAAAGCAAAAAAAAAAAAAAAAAAAAAAAACAGATGAAACAGTGTTCTTAACAGAAATCCTATCTCTTTGGTGGGGGGTGGGGAACAAAATATTTTAGAGGAAACCTACGAGAAACTGAAATGATATCTATACGTCTCTGACAATTAAAGAGGAGATCAGTATCGGAAGGCCACTGCTCTCTGCTCTTGTTTTTTTTCTTTCCAAATGGAGTCTTCTTCTTCCTCTCGTCGCCGCCGCCCCCGCCCGGCTAGTTTCTTCACCCAAGCCAATGCTCTCCTCCGAAAGAACCTCTCCTTCCAGGTTCTTCTCAACTTTTTTAATTAATTATTCACTATACGAATCTTTATTTATTTATTTGTTGATCTAAATAATTCTATGATATATATTTTCAGAAGCGGAACAAGAAGACGAACATCGGGATCATAGCCTTCCCGCTGTTCCTCTGCGTCCTGCTGTTCGCCATCCAGAGCGTCGTGAACCGAGTGGCCGACATCGGCGCCGGCGACATGTGCGGGGACCCGACCGGCCTGGGCCTGTTCGGGACCTGCCCCTCGCCCAGCCCGCCGAGCTGGCCCGCATTGCTCCAGATCCCCCGCCCCGAGTACCGTGCCGCCGCCTCCGAGCCGTGCAGGGCGAAAGGGTCGTGCCCTGCCACGCTCCTCTTCACCGGCAGCAACCGCTCGCTCGCGGAAAGTACGGTTGCAGACCCTTCTTTAGCCGCTTCCGATACGAATGTTGTTGAATTATCATAATCGCACCCCAACTATAGCACTCGAACGTTATAAATTACTTTTTTTGAAGCACCTTACCCATTGAAAAGAACATCTGACAATACAAGTATTTAAATTGAGCTTTTGTACAACAATATATGTTTTGAAGTGGTCTCTATGATTTGCTTCAAAATTGACGAAATTTGTTTCAAAAGAGTAATTTATGAAATTGGGATGACAAAATCGAGCAGTGTAAAGCTCATACTCTTTCAGTCATTTTGATAATGTAGCCTTCTTTGAGAGTGATTATAAGTGTAAAGTTCATACTCTTTCAGTCATTTTGATATACAGTTTTTTTTTTCCTCTCCAATTTTGATCATGTTTTCGCCCTTCTTTGTAGGCTTGACTGGGAATTTTTTCGCGGGTACCCCCTCTTTGAATGCCACGGATTATCTAGCAACTCTTGCTAATGTCGTACCGGTGAGTTCACTCATATTTTTTCATATTTTGACTAGTTATTTCCTTGAAACTATGGATGAAGAACTAGTTATAATGTGTGTGTTCTGAGCAAATATTAGGGAACGGACGCACCACCGGGCGGTTCGCTACTTACTGAGCCTGCCATCACCACAACTAGACCATTGTATGTCATCCAGTCTCAGTGTGTGCCTGACTCTACATATTCTCTTGCGATCGAGCTTGCTAATCAAACATTTCAGAAAGGTAAGGATGTAGGGAACTGTTCTTTTTTCTCTTTATATATGCGAGGAGCTATTTCTTTTTATCAGGAAAATAGTTCTCAATGTGTTTGTTTTTATGATGGACTAGTTTATATTGATCCTTTCTGTTCGTTAATAGGGAAGGTTTAAAAAAAATAAAAAATCCTGAAAGACTGTTGCTTAGTTATCTTATTGCTAAGAGAGGCACCATTATTAATTATGACAAAGTTTTCATGACTTGTTGTCGACATGACATCAACACTCTATGTTGGTACTAAATACCTAATTAAGATAGCTATGAGCATGAGACGGCCATGCCCTAAAAACCTATATTTGGTCATTTGACAGATAGGTATACCTTTCTTTTGGCTACATAGCTTAAGCTCGTGTCCCCTAAACTACAAGGAGTTTATACGATTAGGTAAGATGATACAATATGCTATTAGGGAATTGCATTCATCTCTGTGATACATATGTTTATGTCATGAATATCATAACCAAGTAAGGCGGAACTAAAGTAGGGCTATAACCCCCCCCCCCCCCCCCCCCCCCCCCCCCCCCCCCCCCCCCCCCCCCCCCCCCCCCCCCCCCAAAAAAAAAAAAAAAAAATCTTTTTGCGAAAGTACGTGCTTATGTTTTGGCCCCCCACACCATTCAATCATGGTTAAGTAATCAGACATTTTGCGAATTCCTTCCAGAACAATGGGTGATACCCCCATTAGGAGGACAACAATGAGAAATATATCAAGATAAGATTTTAAATATGTTATTCTTAACTTCAACTATATTGTAATGTGTTCTCTGCAATTGGAACAGAAGTAAAATGTGTTCAAGGTTCCCCTCAGTGGCGTGCTTCATCGTCAGCGATCAATCAAGAATTATTCAAGGGTTACCAACAAGGGAATGCAGAGAAGAAGATAAATGAATTCATTGCAGGTGGTCCTGTTTTCTTTCGTATCATCCATTGTCTTCAATCTTCGGCAGTAGGACCAAAACTAAAAGTTCATTCTCACTTGCAGCTTATGATTTTTCAAACACAAATGACATGAACTTTGATGTAAGTATTTGGTACAATGCTACCCTTGGCGGGGGTTCTGCGAACTCTAAGGCATTGCTTCGCGTTCCCCGCTCTCTGAATATGGTAAGCAATCCAGATTTTTTTTTTTCCAGACTTTAAAACATATTGTCTGTTCTGTATAGTCTAGGTCCTTTTTGGTGCAAAAAAAAAATCCATTTCGAGACAAAATATGCACAAGGTAACCAATTATTTTCTTCGCCAATCAGGTCTCTAATGCATTCATCCAATATCTCCGAGGCACTGACACGATGATGCAAATCGAATACGTAAAAGAAATGCCCCAGCCTGGAACGAAACTTAGACTTGACTTTTCCTCGCTGCTCGGTCCATTATTCTTTACATGGGTCATACAGTTGCTTTTCCCGGTGAGTATAACCCTCTAGCATTCTGTAGTGACCTCTTTATTAGTTGTCATTCTTAATTTATTTCGAGAAACATTTTATGCTCACAAGTTTCTGATATAGGAGTGAATCTTTGATTAACATTTGCTTTTGACAGGTTATATTGACATACCTGGTTTACGAGAAACAAAAGAAACTGAAAATTATGATGAAAATGCACGGGCTTAAAGAAGGACCTTACTGGATGATATCTTATGCCTACTTCCTTCTTTTATCTTCAGTTTATATGCTATCTTTTGTGATATTTGGATCCTTCATAGGTGAGACTATCCAAAAATGATACATTTTATCATTGACATCTAACATTTGTCCTTAACTTATGGAATTTTGTTTCTCTCCAGGCTTGAAATTCTTCACATTGAATGACAACCTTATACAGTTAATGTTCTATTCCATTTACATAAACTTACAGATTGCCTTAGCCTTTCTCACGTCGACATTATTTTCTGATGTAAAGACTTCTACAGGTCAGTTCTGTCTATCTGTCAATATATCCTAGATGAATATAGATGATTCTCCGTGTCGAGTCTAACATGATTTGGAATGTGAGATCTGATGTTGCAGTGGTTGCATACATATATGTGTTCGGGTCAGGCTTATTAGGAGAATTTTTTTTGAAATATTTCATAGAAGATACATCTTTCCCTAGTAAGTGAACTATACCGATATGTGCATTACTTTGCAAAGCTATTTTGATTGATTAATTATTGGAGCTTCTGTTGTTATTATAGGAGTTTGGGTTCTAGTCATGGAGATGGTTCCGGGTTTTTCCTTGTACAGAGGGTTATATGAATTTGGACAATATTCTTTCAATGGAAATTATATGGGGACTTCGGGTATGCAATGGGAAGATCTAACTGACGGTCTTAATGGAATGATGAGTATCTCAATAATCATGGCGATCGAGTGGCTGGTAATGCTTCCAATTGCGTATCGTCTGGATCAGGTATCATCATCAGGTGGAAGAAGCAAAGGAGGACCTCAGAAACTGAGTTCACAGCAAGATGCGTCTAACGTGTTCATTGAAATGGACAGGCCTGATGTTGCTCTAGAAGTAAGCTTTCTTGTTACCAATTATTTTAAGCCCAATGCATTTCATTTTGTGATCCGAAGTAAACAAACAATAACCTTACGATGACAGGAATAACAAGGTACAATATCCGAACAATAGCAACCAATAAGAGAGAATCTTTATTGAATCAATAAGGGAAAAAAAGATCTTGTAAGGATTACACACAAACCGTAATGCTAAACACTCTCCTTACGAGATCTATTTTAATTTCTCTCTAGATTCCCTTAATGGCATCCAAGAAATTTCTCTTGCAAAGCCTCCTTAAAACTTCAGTATAACACATATACAACATTGTAGGTGTTACAACTAAGTAATTAGTGCAGCTAACCAGTTCATTTAATTAAGTTTTATACATAACTTGACTCCAAAATCCATTCAACCGCACTTTTAATTCCATACTTTTGTAATAAATATTAGTAGATACTGTTGTCAGTAAAACTTGAAGAATTACACCCAAATTTGCCATGGGTTATTTCTTGCCCACCTTGGAAATGTATTGCCATTTTCCTTAGTTTACTTGAATCTTTATGATTTTGTGAACATCGTCAGATTTTCATGATACTTATCCTTTTCTTGTTTCATGTCAGAGAGAGGTGGTTGAGCAGTTATTACTCGAACCTAACAACAGCCATGCCATTGTCTGCGATAATCTCAAAAAGGTTTATCCAGGAAGGGATGGTAACCCTGAGAAATTTGCAGTTAGAGGATTATCCTTAGCTTTGGCTCGTGGAGAATGTTTTGGCATGCTTGGTCCAAATGGTGCCGGAAAGACTTCATTTATCAATATGGTCAGTGATACTTCTGATTGAAAATTCTGACTTGGGAATTGAGAGAGAGATGAAAAGGAAATCAACTTTACTATTTCTTATAGTACTGGGAATTTAAAGTCTTCGTTTGAACTTACATTTTCTGTGTCTACTTACTAGTTATTACCGCCACATACCTAATACATAGATATGTAGTCACATATCAATATGTAATTCCATTTACCTTTCTAATGTTTACAGATGATTGGTCTCACAACACCAACCTCCGGCAATGCCTATGTTCAGGGATTAGATATACTGACCAATATGAACCGTATATACACAAGCATGGGTGTTTGTCCACAGCATGAGTAAGACTTACTGGACTTCTCCACATGACTAATAATTAATTGACTAATAAGAAAGTTACATTAATACTTGTACGATATCTCAAATATATATATTGCTGATTCCAAACAGTAGAAAATTGGGCTATTGCTTTCCTGCCGTTTAATCATCCTGATGTTATCATACAGCTTGTTGTGGGAAACACTAACTGGCAGAGAGCATCTACTGTTTTATGGCCGATTGAAAAATCTTAAGGGTGCTGCATTGACGCAGGTAAATATATGACGTATAAAAATTCCATTTGAATTAAAATAGATCAATTATTACATCTTTTGCAAACTGTGTAGATAGGTGATCATTAATTGATATGTTTGCAAAAGCTTAACTTTATCACACTATGTTTGCAAAATTGTGAAAATTTTAAATGATATTGTGAGCAAAACTTAATAACTTACATATCTGAATCATTCCTCGAAGCTATTTTTTTTCTCTCTTTTTCAGGCAGTTAACGAATCCTTGAAAAGTGTGAATCTCTTTTCTGGCGGTGTTGGCGACAAACAAGCTGGTAAATATAGTGGTGGTATGAAGAGGAGGCTCAGTGTAGCCATTTCACTGATTGGCGATCCGAAGGTATAGGTAGCATATAAATGATACATTTAAATCCTTAGGCTATCATTTATAATTGAACAATTGGATATCTAATTTAGGTTGTCTACATGGACGAGCCGAGTACTGGGTTAGATCCAGCTTCAAGAAACGACTTATGGAATGTCGTTACTCAAGCAAAAAGGAATAGGGCAATTATCCTCACCAGTAAAATCTCTTTCCCATTTTGTGCTTGCATTACCAAAATATTGCAACAGAAAACTTAGCTCAAGTTACTTGCCATTGAAATATAATTAAGTTCTAATCATAACCACTCGTCAACTTGAGTTTTCTGTAACACACTTGATAATGAATCCTTCCGGTGTCTGCTTTCAGCACATTCAATGGAAGAGGCAGAGGTTTTATGTGATCGACTCGGCATTTTTGTTGATGGGAGATTGCAGTGTATTGGGAATGCAAATGAGGTATGTGCAAATTCTTTCATCAAAAAATAATTAGAAATGATACTATTATTTTAGATTGTATCACAATGAACATAAAAAGTCGGTATAGTCTGATTATGAAATTGGGGAAATTGGTGTGGTATATACTCTGATGATGCATAATATATCCAAGACTATATGCAACCTATACTATGATTTTTTTTTCCCCACTTAAACATCATAGGTTAAGCTAAACATTCATTTCATTGACGGTGCTTGATGGCAGCTGAAGGCTAGATATGGAGGAACATATGTCCTTACAGTGACAACATCCTCAAATGAAGAGGAAGCGATTGAAGTCTTAGTCCGGGGACTCTCTCCAAGCGCGGTCAAGATCTATCAGATATCAGGAACCCAGAAGTTCGAAATGCCAAAGCAAGAGGTCAGGATTGCTGATGTTTTCAGAGCAGTCGAAGCAGCGAAGAGGAAGTTGGTGATCTACGCTTGGGGTCTGGTTGATACTACTCTGGAGGATGTGTTCATCAAAGTCGCGAAAGGGGCACTGGAGTCATCTGATGAGCTCTCATGATAGATGATAGATAGATAGATAGTAGTAGTTCTTGCAGTTTGATATACAATAATTTCAACTATGCTATACTAATTTTAGAACTGCTGAACTTTTTTTGGCTGTCTTTAGAGAAATCTATGAACGTGCGGTATCAAAATGTCGAAACTATCTTTTTATCTTTTTATCCATTTTAGCATCATTCTACCCAGTGAAGCTGAATTATCCTTTAAATTAAGCCAAGTTTTAATTTTTAGTGACCACCAAGTTATCCTTTTATACTTTTGCTTTTCCCCAAGTATTAAATTAAATTAATTGATTTGTAATTCTAAATCTAATTCAATTTAATTTTAAAATCCTTTAGTTTTTGTGTAAATAATGAACAAAATGCTAAGAAAAAATATAAAATAAACATACCAAGTAGCAACAACGAATGGGCATAATTTGATCGTAATCAGTGGTAACTTGATTGACTTAGTAAAATAATCCTAAACTGGAAGGAAAAAAAGAGAGAGTATAAAATGATAATTTTGTTACTTTGATAGTTAAACTTAACTATAGTTTAACAAATTTTAATTATGCGACATTCTTTTGCCGAAACTAAAAACAAAAGATCAATTTGGGTAGTTTTGTTATACCAAGTAGCAACAGGTTTTGCCTGTATTTAAGGTTCTGGTATTTTTTTTCTGTTACCTTGCTGGTTTTGCTTATTGGTAACATACTGTCCTCATCAAGAAAACACAGGTATTGCTGTCCTCATCCAAACGTCCTTTGGATATGAAAATGTTGATTCCTTTTCCATGGAAAATGAATGGGAAGTTGATTCCTAGGAATAAAAAACTTCATCCAAACGTCCTTTGAGGACCGGAGTCCCGGTCTGATTCTGATAAAACCAGGTCAGTCTTGTCAGGTCTAGGTCTAGATCATAGGTCTAGATCTAGGTCCAAATAACAGTCCTAGACACAGCAAAAGGGAAGTAATAGTGGCAGGCCTGCTCTCACCAAGAGCCGAAAGGAAAGGGTTATGCTGCTGAAGAAAAAGAAGAGTATCACAGGTTGTAAGGGCTTTAGTAAAGAAGAAGCATTGGCTCATATTTGGGAAGAAAACATCAGTTTCAAAGCAATCTCCACACTGCACTTATTCCCATGCTTTTTCTTAATTGGGAAATAAATTCTCCTTCACTGTTGGTAAAAACACCACCTCCCTTGCTTCCCACACAGTTCACTTCCATATTCCTGCCTTCCCCCATTTATACTTAGAAATAAACACAACAAAATCAACAACATTGCATTTGTTACTTAAGAAGAAGAAATAAGCATGCCAGAAAAAAATCGACAAATCTTTAATATCACAAAAGACAGGTACAAGTACAAGATGGATGAGAATATTGACATGAAAGATTAATAGATGGAACTGAAAGAAACATTATATATAGAAGTTTACAAGGTTTAACAATAATCACAAAACACCTTGCACTAATGACATTTACAAGTGTGAGCTTTTGCAGTCCACATGAAGCGCAAAAAACAAGGCTTCACTTTCAGAATTCTGTTCAGGTGGAGACATATCTTTGACATACACTGCTATGAGCATCCCTTTTCTGCTAAACTGTCAGCCAAAGCAGTTCCTTTGCCAAGTAATAGTTGAAAGAACAATAATATACAGAAAAACAAACACTGTAGAGACAAACTCCAACACTTCAGTTAAGAGAATCGTCACTTTCATAAACACCACTTCAACTCTTATATAAGCAGCCCATTTCGTCAGCTGGGAGATACATACCCAGTGAAGATCTGAGGGCCTCATCTTTCCCTTCCCTTGCCCTTTACCTAACCATACAATATGATATCTCTGGCAGATTTCTACCATGTCCTTGAAGCAACTGTGCCACTATATGTAGCTATGATCCTGGCCTACTTGTCCATAAGATGGTGGAAGCTCTTTACTCCAGATCAGTGCTCCGGTATTAACAAGTTTGTGGCAAAATTTTCGATCCCTCTTCTGTCATTCCGTGTCATCTCAACCAACAACCCATACGTGATGGACCTTAAACTTATGCTCTCGGACACAGTACAGAAGCTACTAGCGCTCCTGTTATTTGCAATCCTGAGCAAAGTATTCTCTAGAGGCAGCTTGGATTGGATAATTACTGGACTCTCCGTATCTACACTGCCCAACACCTTGATAGTGGGAATCCCATTATTGAAAGGTTTGTATGGGAATGAAGCTGCCAGATTCTTGGCTCAGATAGTTGTGTTACAAAGCTTGATTTGGTACACAGTTCTATTGTTTCTGTTCGAGTTCCGTGCTGCTAGGTCAATTGCTGCAACTCCAACAGAAAACACAGGTAGCTAAACAAATTTGAGTGAGTTTAATATTAAACTTGATTGTCATGCATTCTCATTGATGCTAATGCTGAATATTACTGCAACCAATCATAACAAGAAGCAAGTGCTAATCACTCACTACTCATAGTCACAGCAGATACATCATCAAAGTCTACTGACCATCATTCTGGTTTTATTTTGATTACATGTTGTGAAAGCAAGTAGAAGTTTCTAGGTTCAGGAAGCATTGAACCAACACAAAACAATGAGTAGCTAAGTAGCTACTCACCCATTGCAGATGCATCACCATAACTTACTGACCACCATGTGAATTAATTTTGATCCAACACACTCAAAAACTAGCAACTTGTTTGTAGGTTCAAGAAGCATATTCATACCAAGGACTAGTTGTCACACTTAACAAATATATCGGCACACTTTAAACATATGTCCAAGTTCTAACAAAATGCGGTCTGTGACAAGTAAAATGGTTACTATCAAACTACTGAACATACACTCAAGTTACTAGATGTAAGAGCCTATATACCCATATTCTTCTTTGGAAACTTGAAACTCCCCTTCGACCATTATCTGGAAATTCCATTTTATCAGCTAAAGATGGTAACATGTTTTTCTATGTTATGTAATGCAATTCCAAATAGGGATATCAATGGATGCTTATTGGTACGGATAGGGAAATATCCGTATTCGTATCCGATTTTTTTAATATCCGAATCTGATCTGATATCCGAACGGATGTCTCTTTTGACACTTTGAATTCGTATCCGTCTAGTTTAGCGGATATTGGATAATATCCGATCCGATCAACTAAAAAAATTCGAATGTTATTATTCGAATATCCGAAATCCAAAATATTACATTTAGTTATCATCCGAATATCCGAAAACCAAATTCAATTGCTCTATTTGAGCCCTTTCGTCTTCTGTTGAAAATTCCAAGAATGCTTAACTGACTTGCTCTATTTGAACCCTTTCATCTTCTATTGAAAATTCCAAGAATGCTCAACACACACACACACACATATATATATATATTGCTCTACATATCTGAGCCCTTTCATCTTTTGTTGTAAATTATAATTAAAATATATTACTATTATATATACACTATATTAAAATATAGAGGGAGAAAAGTAATAAATGAATTGAATTATGTAAAATTCAATTGAGAATAAAATTATTTAATTTCCTCTAGTTATTAATATATATTACATATACATTATACTATAATATATATAAAACTTTGGATATCCGAATTCGAAATCCGATATCCGAAATTTGCAATTTAAAGTCGAACCGGATATTAACGATTTCGAACAAATTAATATCCGAATTCGTATCCGAATAAAAAAAAATATCAAGAAAAAAGGGATATCCGATATCCAAAATTTCGAATAATATCCAAAAGTTCGGATATATAATCGGATCGCATTCGAATTTTCGACTATCCATTGTAGAAATGAGTCTAATTTCTCAGATCATATTATTGAGGGCTACTGCCTACTACTTATAGAGGGTCCAACCCCTCTTCATATTACATCTAACCGATGTGGGACTAAAGTCCCTTATTTACTCTCAACACTCCCCCTCAAGATGGGCGATAGATATTAATCATCCCCATCTTGTTACATAGCTTTGACAGACTCAATGAACTAAGACCCTTAGTCAGACAGTCTGCCACTTGTTCTTCTGAGCGAATATAGTCAATCTTCAGTATCCCTTGTTCCAGCTTTTCCTTGATGAAGAATCGATCGATCTCGATGTGCTTCGTTCTGTCGTGCTGAACCGGATTGTTCGCTATACTTATCGCAGCTTGACTATCGCTCAGAAGGTGCAATGGTGTCCCCTTGTCTAGCTTCAACTCTGTCAGCAGCGTCTTTACCCATAGCAATTCTGATACTCCTAGAGCCATTGCTCTGTATTCTGCTTCAGCTGTCGACCGTGCTACCACTGACTGTTTCTTGCTTCTCCATGAAACCAGGTTTCCTCCTACAAAAACACAGTACCCTGTGGTAGACCTTCTGTCGTCTATGCAGCTTGCCCAGTCTGCATCGCAGTATCCCTCAACATCTGTGCATCCATTCTTCTTGAACCACAGTTCTTTTTCCGGCGTCCCTTTCAGATATCTTAGAATCTGAAATACTGTATCCATATGACCCGTTCTTGGATCATGCATATAGCGGCTTACAACACTTACTGCAAATGAGATATCAGGGCGAGTATGCCCTAGATAAATCAGTCTGCCTACTAGCCTTTGATACCTTTCGCGATCAACAGGCTTTCCTGCTTCTGCTCCCATCTTGCACTTCTGGTCAATTGGAGTGACTGCTGCTCGGCATCCCAGCATTCCTGTCTCTTTCAGCAGATCTAGTACATATTTCCTTTGTGAGAGAACAATTTCTTGTTCACCATCACACACCTCGATACCCAAAAAGTATCTCATCTCTCCCAGGTCCTTCACCTCAAACTCTTTGGCGAGTTTCGTCTTCAGCTTAGTGATCTCAACTACATCGTCACCTGTGATCACTATATCATCTACATATACAGCAAGTATAGTAATGTGGCCCCTTGCATGCTGGAGGAAGACAGTATGATCTGCATTTGTCTGATGGTACCCCATGCCAGTGACAGCCCTTCTGAATCTGTCAAACCAGGCTCGAGGAGATTGCTTCAGCCCGTACAGCGACTTCTTCAGTTTGCACACTTTTCCATGTGACGTTCCTTCACCTGAATCTGACACAG
The DNA here is from genome assembly GCA_029216955.1 of Iris pallida. NCBI lineage: Eukaryota > Viridiplantae > Streptophyta > Magnoliopsida > Asparagales > Iridaceae > Iris > Iris pallida. The sequence goes on along the minus strand of JANAVB010030817.1, from coordinate 13,028,011 downwards.
AGTAGCACCCCGGAGGAGTCTCCATGTATACTTCTTCTTGTAGGTCTCCATGAAGAAATGTGTTCTTTACGTCTAACTGGTGTAGCTTCCACCCATAGTTTGCTGCAATGGAGACCAGCGTTCTTACGGTACTCATCTTCGCTACTGGGGCAAAAGTCTCATCATAGTCGATACCATATGTCTGGGTATAGCCTTTTGCAACCAGTCTCGCCTTGTATCGTTCAACTTTTCCTTCTGGTGTCTCCTTCACTGTGTAAACCCATTTGCATCCCACAGCTTTCTTCCCTTCAGGTAATGGCACCAGCTCCCATGTCTTATTTTTCTCTAGTGTCCCAAGTTCTTCCATCATTGCGGCTTTCCATCTTGGGTCCTTCTTTGCTTCCTGCCAATTCTTAGGTAAAGAAGTGGAGTCTAACGAAGTGAGAAATGTTTGATAAGTCGGAGAAATATTAGAATAAGATAGGTAGTTGGCGATATCATGTTCATAATCTTTATAACGAATAGGAGCCTTTCTCGCATTAATGCGAGAAGACCTCCTTCAGGGAGCAATGGGTGGTGGGGAAAGCATACCATCCGAATCGGAGAGATCCGCTTCCGAATCCGAGCGATCCGGTGCGGGAGTAACATCTTCAGGAGTCGGGGCAGGAGTAGACGAGGGACTTGGCACTATAGGCACAGGGCACGGCACAGTACTGGACCTCTGCTGTCTTCTTCTGTAAACTTGGAGCTCCTTTTCCCTTGTCTGCTTCTCCCCCTGCGTAATGTACGTATTGTCTTCGTCATCCTCCGTATCAGTATCATTGATGCTTTCTCCCCCTTTCTTCCAGTGTGTCACGACAGGACAAGGTACCGATCCGACAACTACGTTTGGGCGTACTACCTCCCCCTTACGTCTAACACCCGCTGTGTGAGGCGTGTTCCCAAACGCAGAACCTTCGTCCGAACCATAATAAGGTTCCAGCTCTCTGAATGTAACGTCCATGCTTACAAACATCTTCCGTTCAACCGGGCTCCAGCATACGTAACCCTTCTGTGTCCCGGTGTACCCAACAAAGACACACTTAACTGCTCGAGGATCCACCTTACCAACGCCAGGCCTGTTATCGTGGACGAAGCATACGCAACCAAATACTTTCGGAGGAACGGTGTACGCAGTTGTCCCCGTGAGCATTTCCAAAGGCGTCTTCCAGTTCAGTAATTGAGAGGGCATCCTGTTGATGAGATAAGAGGCTGTCAAGACAGCCTGCCCCCACAAAAATTTAGGGACATTCATAGCCAGCATCATTGTCCGAGCTACCTCCAGCAGGTGCCTATTCTTTCGTTCGGCAACACCATTTTGAGCCGGTGTATATGCACAAGAGGTATGATGCAGTATACCATGAGAGGATAAATACGCAGCAAACCTCTTATGGGTATATTCCGTCCCATTATCCGACCGGAAACACTTAATACGAGCATTATACTGTGTCTTTATCCGTTGATGGAGGCTTTGAAATGCCTCAAAAACATCACTTTTATTCTTCAGCAGGTAGACCCACGTTACGCGGGTAGAGCAGTCAATAAAAGTAACAAACCATCTATAACCGTTAACACCGTTTGTAGGACAAGGGCCCCACACATCGGAATGAATCATATCAAAAGCAGCAGAACATCGATGCCCAGAACTCACATAGGAGCTTCTGGTATGTTTCCCCAACTCACAAGCATCACAAACTAACAACTCTTTATTTGCTTTTTGATATAAGGACGGATACAGTCGACTAATAACGGGAAAAGAAGAATGTCCTACACGCTGATGGTGGAGGAGCAGCTCGGCTTCGACACTTCGACTTCGGACTTCCGGTTGTGCGTCTGCAACCAAAGATGCCAGTGCTCTATCCAGACCGTTCCTGTCCAAGTACCATAGACCCTTATGCCATGTGCCAGTGCCTAGTCGTCTCCCCGTTCCCTTCTCCTGAAAAGTTACCTTAGGAATATCAAAGGAAACAATACAGTTTAGATCAAGGATAATGGCGCTAATGGATATAAGATTGACAAGAAAGGAAGGAGTATGTAAGACATTAGATAGAGTGATGGAAGGAGTGCAATCAACAGTGCCTTTACCCGTAACAGGCCTGGAGGTACCATCAGCAGTCTGAATGCTTTCTGGCGGCGTTAGAGTAGAGTATTCCCGGAACTCACCTCGGGACCCCGTGACATGGCAAGATGCCCCAGAGTCCATAATCCAAGCTGGCTGAGAGACAGATGCAAGAGCACGCGGAGGTATACCGGCACTGGTTTGGGAGAAGTAAGTACAGTAATCTTCTGTAGTGGACGGCGCCCCAGGAATGACTTGTCGTTCACCAGAACCAAGCTTTGAGCCGCGCATCTTCTCGAGAACTTCTCTCTCAAATGGAGTGATGTCCGCCAGCTGATTGTCCCCACCTTCATCCGCCAGATGCGCCTTGTTGCCTCCAGAGTAAGTGCCCCTTCCATCACTGTAGCTGCCTCGACCACCTCGTCGTCCACCGCGACCACGGCCCCGACCATTCGAGGGAGTCCGTGTCGGTTTTGGGCAAAAGCGGATGTAATGTCCTGTGTCACCACAGTTGTGGCAAACGCCTCCCGTAGAAGGAGACTGTGTGAAAGTGGCAAGAGCAGATGTGTCAACTCCGACCTGCTCCCCCTGGGAGATACCCTTGGTAGGCATCAGCTTCAACCGTGCTTCTTCTTGTGCCATGGCAGGTATGGCGTCTTCTAATGTCGGCAGCTGCGGTTGTGCGAGAAGTACATTCCTCCGTTGCTCAAATGCAGGGTTGAGCCCCTTCAAAAACTTCATCATCCGTTGCCGCGAGATATAATCCAGAAATTTCTGGAAATATTTTGCAAAAGCCGGTTCAACCTGAGCATCCTCCATGCCAAGAGGATCATAATGGTCAAGATCAGACCAGTACTTCTTCAACAAGGCAGCGTACTCAGAGATGGTACGATCGTCTTGGATTACCCGATCGAGCTCATCCTGCAGTTGGAAGACTCGCATGGGGTTACCCGAACCGGAGTACATGTCTTTCAATGTTCTCCAGATATCAGCAGCTCCCTCCATTGCTTCAACGTTACCCGACACTTGGTTGGTCAAAGAGGCTGTCAACCAACCAGTCACGACATTGTTGACAATGTCCCATACAGCAAACTCCTTCGAGGAGTGATCGACAGGGGCCTTGGTGTGGCCATCTACATAACCAACCAAGCCACGTCCCTTCAGCGTCCGCATCGCCTGTCGCGACCATTTCAAGTAGTTGGTCGTGCCTTCCAACTTCGTCTCCAGCTTGTCCAACTTTCCCATTTTGTACGGTGACGGATCCACATCCGTATGGGTCACGCGTGGGGTTGCCTCCGGTAATCTCTTGGTCAGGAGATCCTCGACCAGGGCCTTCATTTCTTCTGCTGTCAACTTTCCATAGATGGAATCCATGACTTCTTCAACTGCAATCAGTGAGGTGTTGTTGTTTCCTGAGTCGTCTTCTTGTGAGTCGTCTTCGTCGTAGTCAGCTATCGGGGGAAAACAACAAAACGAGATCCCTCACTGATATGTCGTAATTTATACGACCAACTAGAACCGCGTCATGATAACGCGTTCGGACGGCTCAAGGATAACCAACGTAGTTGTGCCTCCTTACATGAGACAAACCAGAGGTATACCAGCCGTGCAGAAACGATTGTAAAGACAACGTTTCTGAGATACGAAAATCTAAAGAGATTTCGTATTCGTAGAAATGAGTCTAATTTCTCAGATCATATTATTGAGGGCTACTGCCTACTACTTATAGAGGGTCCAACCCCTCTTCATATTACATCTAACCGATGTGGGACTAAAGTCCCTTATTTACTCTCAACATCCATTGACAGGTCTAATTCCAAATGAAATCAAATTCCCCAAAATGGACGATTTCTTTCTATGATAACTTTGCCTTTTCATAATCTTAATGATATCCAGGGGCCAATGGTTTTGTTCTTGATATAGAAGGAGAATCAGAAGCCTCTGGAGTACAATATAAACCTGAAGACGAGGAGGAAGCAAATGGCAAGTCCTTGAGAAAGTACAAATCCCAGCTTATTTTGTTGGTGGTGGGGAGGAAACTTCTGAAAAATCCTAACACTTATGCATGTTTAGCTGGCCTTATTTGGGCATTAATCAGCTTCAGGTACTATCATAGGAACAATCATTTGATCCGACAAAAGACAAATCTAGAATTTTCTACATGTGATTTATGTTTGAGAAAGGTTATTACTTAATATGTGTAGTGACCAAATATGAATTGCAGGTGGGGATTTAAGCTTCCATCAATAGTTGATAACTCCATATCAATATTAGCAGATGGTGGGCTTGGCATGGCCATGTTTAGCCTAGGTAGTGCCTGCAGAATGATATAGCTAAAGTGAGAATAGAAGTAACAACATCCTCTAGTATTAACAAACAAATTTTGTGGGCACATGACAGGTCTTTTCATGGCGTCACAGTCCAATATAATTGCCTGTGGGACTAGAATGCTGCTCTTGTCCATGGTATTGAGGTTCATTGTAGGACCAGCACTGATGGCAATCCCATCCTATTCTATTGGACTGAGGGGCGTAATGCTTAGTGTCGCAATCGTTCAGGTATGTTGATTTCCTCCACAGATGTAACTTACGTACTACAATATAGTCAATGAAAGATTTAACCGTCTGATGATATACAATTTGTTAAGAGTTATATTAGAAATAAGTGTTATATTAGAGTTATTAGTAATTGGGCTTTAGTCCCACATTGCTTAGAGTAATAGGAGAGGAGGCTAGCCTCTCCTATATATATGTAGTCTCTCATCAATAAACAAATCATCCCATTATTCTATTCTACATGGTATCAGAGCCATAATCCATCCACCCCTCTCTCCACAAAAAAAAAAAAAAAAAAAAAAAAAAAAATTCAACCACCCCCCCCGCGTGCTACAGTACCCGCCCCCCCCCCCCCCACCCGCTGCTGCTGCCTCCCCCCCCCCCTCTCCTCCACTCGCTGCTGCTGCCTCCACCCTGTCCAGCGCCCACCCCCCCTCGCGCCCCCTGCTGCTGCTGTCCCCCCCCCACCAGCGCCCCCCCCCCCCCCGATCCTGCACCCCCCCCCCCCCTGTCCGCTGCTGCTGCTGCTGCACCCCCCCACCAGCGCCCCCTGCCCCCGCCACTGCCCCCCCCTGTCCCAGCACCTGCTGCCCCCCCCCCCCGTCGGCGCCCCCCTCCCCCCCCCCCCCGCGCTCCACTCTAAACCTAGCCCATCCAAACCCTAATCCTAGCCGCCATTATGTTACTTATTTCACATCCAAACCCTAACCCTAGCCGTCTTTCCTTTTGAAAAAAAAAAAAAAAGGAAGGGAACGGCGTATTTCGAAGACAGATTGTCGCCAAATGCTTTATTTGGGCACCTTCTGTTCCTAGATTACGCCGTCGGGAATTAACAAATGCTATATTTTGTTTATCCTACCCCGATCATCACATCAGGATCTACACAGAGAATGATCGTGTTTTCTCCTGTGTCCTGACGTGTTTACTTTACATGCGCGCACCGGCGGTGGCCACGTTTATAGCGCATTCGTAAAGTTGGTGTGATATTTGGGGTTGGAAGAACTCGCGACGATGACAGATCCGAAGACCGATGATGGTACCGGTGTCAGCAATATGATAAGTACTGGCACGACGGTCTCTTCGATTCGACTTGTCGACCATCGATTGGACGGTCCCGATGGTTACTCAACATGGCGTAAGAAGGTTGAGAAAACACTCCGTGGGATGCGGCTGTCTAAACATTTAACTGACAACCCTCCGGCAACGACTGATCCCACTTTTGAACAGTGGGAGACGGATGATAGTCGACTGTTTACACAGTTGATGAACTCCATGGAACCGTCCGTCGAGGACATGGTTCAAAACACGAACACAGTCAAGGAGCTATGGGAGGTCCTAGCAACGGCGTTTGATGGAAAGCGCGACTTGTCCCGCATATATGATTCGGTTGTTGGCGTTTACCGAGCTAATCAGGGAGACAAGTCTCATAAGGACCACTTCCGATCCTTCAAGGCGATGGTGGATGAAATTGATCGTATTCTTCCTCTGACGTCAGATATCAATGAAGCTCGGTCTCAACGCGAGCAGCTTCATATTATGGCATATCTTGCATCTCTTCGTCCTGATGCGGACTCGGCTCGTTCCCAGATCATTGCTGGATCTGATGTTCCATCCTTGATGGAGGCCCACTTCCGTGTTCTAAGGGCCGCAAAGGTGGTTGAGACCACTCCGGGGGATGCTCCTGCCGATCGATCTGCTCTTAGTAGCGCTGCTCGTCCTGGCGTTCGTGGTGGACGTGGTGGACGACGAGGTGGTCGGACTTATGGACGTGATGGCGGACGAGGCAATGGTGGTCGTGATGGGGGATGACTACGGACCTGCTTTCACTGTGGCCAACAAGGACATTTTCAGTGGCAGTGTCCTAAAGCTCCTGTTGCCAATATTACTTCGGATGCTCCTGATAATAGCATTCGCTCGGTTCCATTGAGCGACGATTCGTACGCGGAATTTCTTGAGTTCCAGGCTCAACGTCGTGGTGAAGCATCAACGTTTGGTTCCACAGCCGGATACTCTGCAGCATGCATTGTCAATCCCAAGCAGTGGGTAATTGACTCGGGTGCATCCGCTCACATGACTGGTGACGCAGGTATGATACATAATTATGTACCTGTCCGTCGTGCTTCTGGCATTACTGTTGCAAATGGCGGTTCCCTGACAGTCCGCGGCCGTGGAAGTGCCACTCTTTCTCCTGGATTATCACTCAACTCTGTTCTACTTACTCCTGGGAACCCATTCAGTTTACTTTCTATTAGTCAACTGACTCGTGAACTTCATTGCTCAGTAACATTCTTTCCTGATGGTTGTGTTTTTCAGGACCTGACAACTGGGAAGACTATTGGTAAGGGGCATGTGGCTGGAGGCTTGTACCTGTTTGACGCTACTTCTCCGGTTGTTTGTGCAGGCATGAAACTGGATCCGGTCGAGTTACATTGTCGGTTAGGTCATCCGTCGTCCCAAGTTCTCCAGAAATTGTACCCGTCCTTAGTTATTCCCTCTTCTTTTCATTGTGAGTCATGTCGTTTGGCTAAGCATCATCGGGTTCCTTATCCGGTAAGCTCTAATAATCTTGCATCCGCTCCTTTTGAGTTGGTACATTCTGATATCTGGGGACCTTGTCCGACTGAATCTGTCATGGGTTTTAAGTACTTTGTCACGTTTGTCGATGACTACTCACGTGTCACGTTTCTTTATTTGATGAAAAGTCGCGCTGAATTATTTAACATTTGGTGCAACTTTCATGCCGAGATAACAACACAATTTGGTCTCCCAATCAAAATCCTTCGAAGTGACAATGGCCGTGAGTATTTATCTCGTGATCTTGCTAAACATCTGGCCAGCAATGGCATTATCCACCAAACCTCTTGTGCGTATACACCCCAACAAAATGGTGTTGCCGAACGCAAGAATCGCCATTTATTGGAAACAACACGTGCACTTATGTTTCAAGCACGTACTCCCAAGAGATTTTGGTCGGATGCGGTTCTTACGGCTTGTTTTCTTATTAATCGCATGCCGTCGTCAGTGCTCAATGGTAGCACTCCCTTTTCTCGGCTCTTTCCTGGAAAAGAAACCGTTTCCTCTGCCTCCCCGTATCTTTGGTTGCTTATGCTATGTTCGGGATACCCGACCAACCCTTTCTAAATTAGATCCTAAGGCAATACAATGTATTTTTCTTGGGTATCCTAAAGATCAGAAAGGGTATCGGTGTTTCTCTCCTGTCTTAAAGAGATATTTTTTCACTCGGGATGTTACCTTTGTCGAATCAAACTTTCCACCGTTTCCCCAATCAATAGGTCCGGCACCCCTAATTTATCCAGAAGAAGATTTTTTGCTGTTTCCTCCTCAAACACAACAGCCTCCAGTACAGGTGCCCTCTCTTACCGAGCCAGTCACCCAGGATGATGGTCCACATACACCAAGTCAGCCATTAACGACGTCCACCACAGAATCATCCTCCTCTGGTTCCACCAGTAGCTCCGGCTCCAATGAGCTGCCTCCACCAGTTCCGCCCGCAGCTCCACCAGTTCCGCCCGCAGCTCCGGGGATTCTGCCTCCAGCACGTCCTCGTCGTGCGTGTCGAGATCATCCCTTGTATGTTGACAACTATAAAGGTCTTAGTTGTCATACTCAGTCTCTGGTAGCTACTATTGATGGGATTCAGATCCCCAAGAACGCTGAGGAGGGTCTCCGACATCCTGGTTGGCGTGCTGCTATGCACGAGGAGATAAAGGCTCTCCAGGAGAATCATACCTGGGACTTAGTCGATTTACCTACTGGTAAACAGGCTGTCGGTTGTAAGTGGGTGTTCACGATTAAGGTGAAACCGGATGGCACTCTTGATCGATTGAAGGCTCGTCTGGTGGCCAAAGGATTCTCTCAAACATATGGTGAGGATTACTTTGAGACCTTCTCTCCTGTGGCCAAAATAACGTCCGTTCGTGTTCTCATGGCGTTGGCCGTTCGCTATGACTGGCCTTTACTTCAGCTAGATATCAAAAATGCTTTCCTCCACGGGGATCTTGACGAAGAAGTCTACGTGATGCAACCTCCCGGGTTCGTTGCAAGGGAGGGTAAGGTGTGTCATCTCAGGAAGGCTCTCTATGGCCTGAAACAATCACCACGTGCGTGGTTTGGTAGATTTACACAGGTGGTTACTCAATTTGGAATGTGTCAGTCGAAGAAGGACCATTCAATCTTCTATCGACACACATCTGCTGGAAGAATACTGCTTGGTGTCTACGTTGATGACATTGTAATCACGGGAGATGACAGACAGGGTATTGCAAATCTCAAGAAGTTTCTTGGAGAACAATTTCAAACCAAAGATATGAGATCCTTGAACTATTTCTTGGGTATTGAAGTCACACGGGGAAAGCGGGACATTGTAATGTCTCAAAGAAAATATGTACTGGATATACTAAATGATGCAGGCATGATGCAAGCAAAGGGAGCAAACTCACCTATGGATCCAGGGGCGAAGTTACTTCCAGACGAAGGGGTCCTGATGACCAATCCAGATCAGTATCGTCGAGTGGTTGGTAAACTCAACTACTTGGCAGTCATGACGCGTCCGGATATTTCTTTTGCAGTAAGCGTCGCGAGTAGATTCATGGCTTCTCCAAGAGTTCCACACTGGCAGGCAGTTCTCAGAATTCTGTGTTATCTAGTAAAGAATCCAGGGAAAGGAATTCGAATGGAGAATAACGGACATTCTCGCATTGAGTGTTTTACTGATGCTGACTGGGGAGCAAGTCTGGCAGATAGACGGTCTACATCTGGCTACTCCGTATTTGTTGGCGGAAATCTTGTATCGTGGAAAAGCAAGAAACAAAGTGTGATAGCACGCTCAAGCTCAGAAGCAGAATATCGAGCTATTGCTCATGGCACGTCAGAAATATTATATATGAAGCATCTCCTACAAGAACTGGGAGAAGACGCAGGATCTCAAGTGGCAGACCTATGGTGTGATAACCAATCTGCTATTCACATTGCCACCAACCCAGTATTTCATGAAAGGACGAAGCATATTGAAATTGATATTCATTTTGTTCGTGATGAATATACAAAAGGAGTGATAAGGTTTCAACATGTGCGGACCGGCGACCAGATAGCTGATATCTTCACAAAGCCTCTCCTGGGTCCCCGGGTTCAATTTTTATGTAACAAGCTGGGCATGATTGACATCTATGCTCCAGCTTGAGGGAGGGTGTTAAGAGTTATATTAGAAATAAGTGTTATATTAGAGTTATTAGTAATTGGGCTTTAGTCCCACATTGCTTAGAGTAATAGGAGAGGAGGCTAGCCTCTCCTATATATATGTAGTCTCTCATCAATAAACAAATCATCCCATTATTCTATTCTACACAATTGTTGTCACATAATGAAAGTACGAGTGACAACAGAAATTACTTGTCACAGAAATATCACTTTCACTGACAAGTTTTACACTTGTCACAAATCATTTCTCGGAAACCCGAATTTCTTGTAGTGAATATACTAAAATCAACCACACTCACAGTCTATTACCACAATACACAATATATGTGGGGGAAGCTAAATGTGTATAATGTTATCCAGGCAGCTCTTCCTCAAGGAATTGTACCATTTGTGTTTGCTAAAGAATACGGCTTGCATCCAGATATTCTGAGTACCGGGTATTTATCGTCTCTATCTCATATATTATTTGGTCATATCTCGCCATCTAAATGCTCTTAGAATAAGATGATGATGAAATTTCTCCTTTTGTTTGTAGGATTATTATTGGCATGTTCTTAGCAATACCAATAGCATTGGCGTACAACTTCCTTCTTAGTATCAACTGATACTTTCAACAAACATGGAGATCTCCACCCTTGTAAAAGAGCAAAAAATAATAGCATGCCTCTAAACCTTCTGATAGATGAGTGGCAATTAGAGAATTTGGCTGCACATATTCCCCGCTCGATTATTTTAAAATAACTCTCAAGTTATTAACTAAGCATTGTATACAAACTTTCTTTCTTGTTTGTATGAAAGTTTCAATGTTAATATTAGGAAATGAGATATTATAGATGAAAAGAAAGTACTAATCGTACTGGCCAGTTACGTAACTCAACAGTGTCTTCATATGAGGCCTCAAAAGTACATTCCTGAAGCCAATCACAATTTGCACAACTTCACATGATGATGCAAAATAATTTGGTTGCGAAAAATGTAGTAATACCAGCTTGAACAGCTAACTACCTTCACAAAAGATTAATCTATCAAATTTCTTAAACTGTCATCACATTAGTAGAGTTTATCTAACTTTTGGACCGTCATTTGTTTATGAATATATAAATCTTCATATGCAATCTTTTATATAAAAGCACTAGTTGAACTAGTCTAACCACATCCAGTATGTCTATTTGTAAGGAACCGTTGCTCCTTGGCCGTCAATTCTAGATTAGCAAAGGAATAGATAAGTGATGGAAGAATTTTTACATAATATAATTCAATCATTTAGAAAATGAGATATATGCTGATAAAATCATCCTTCATAAATATTGATAGGCTACAAATTCCTTCTGATGTATAAAATGAACTTATAACTTCCTTGGGGCTAAAATAGCAGCAAAAAGTCAAGGGGCACCAAATATGTAAAGCATACCTCCAATGCACTATTTATAAAAATAATAATGAAGATATGCTTAGAGAAGAAATCCCTCCTCCTGAAATACTTGTAGGTTATAATTTCTTCACAATTAATATACAAGTCCCGTTGATCCTCGGAGCTAATGAAGAAATAACAGCAGATAATCAAGGGCACCATCTAGCGCACCTTTTATTGAGCAGTAGGAGGTTGGAGGATGCATCTCCCGTTTAATGTTCAAACCATACAGATTGCAGGCCGCTAAGTATTCATTCTTCCAACATTACCTCAGCTCTGCAGAGTCCCTATACCACTGTCTGAGAAGTGATAAATCACTTGCAGTGTCAGAAAAGGAAATAAGAAGAGTACAAAATTCCAACAATGCAGCCCATATTCTCCAGCAAAATATATTAGATAGAGATGCTAGCACTTTGATGTCAAAAGAAAGGATGAAATGAAATTCTAAAAAATTGTTATGCTTGACGAGGAAAAAAAAAATCAGTTGTAATCTTGTTTATCGATCAACAACTTGCAGTAGATATGACAACCGATTTTGGGAATCCTTGCAAGTTACAATTAAAGCAGAAGAAAAATCAGCCACGTTGAATCCTGATTACACTATCCATTACACAGGTAAAGCGAATTTCAGTTCTACTGATAAAAGAAAATAGTAAGGATCAGTAGAATGAACGCTGTTATCTAGCTGGCAGAAATTGCCTTCTCTCCACATATAAAAATCGGTAAAAATATTTTCTACCGTGCAGTTAAACATGCCAACCTAAGGTGTAGGTAATGTACAAAGGAATTCCCACTTCATGATGATGTGATCTCCTTGACTGAAATAAATGCAGAAACCAACTAAACAATTCAATGCTTTAGTAGACTCAAAATGCGAAGTTTGCGTGGGTACACACACATATCCACATACAAACTACCGCACCTGACCTTCGTTTTCTCTTTTAAGTGTAGTCTTCAAAATCCGGTTGCTCGTGTCCATGCAACATAGAAACTTGCCAGATTCAACTGAATGGCAAGAACAACAGCATACAAAAACAACAAAGACTTCATCCCAAATTTTTGGGATGGGCTGTTTGAATCATTTTCTTTTGATTCAGCTTTATGGTCCTACCTAATGTCCTATGTAACACTAACAAAAACCACATCCTTCTTTAAATGAAATCGTCAGTATTTATATAACTATGCATTCCTTTGGGTGAAACAAAAGAAATAATCAAGATGGTAAGCTTCTACTTTGAAATCATCCTCTTGTTACATAGGAAAAAAAATAGTAGCTTCTACAGCGGCATTTCTACAAACAACCTCAAGGCATTACAATTTATGTTCACGAGGTATGTTGTACCAACACGAAGACGGCACAGTACAGTGCGTTCTGGAGTAGCTGTGACGTGTCCGACACGATACGGACACGGCTTCTTATTGGAAGATTCGCCATATGGCTTTTGATCAAAAATCAAAACTTGAATCCAATGGAACCGTAATTAGGACTCGAAAGCAACGTTTTTCCTATGGAAAAATTGAACTGAACAAGCAATGGAAGTGGCAATTTCGTAAATATAATGGTCGAGAGATAGCTTGCTCTTACTTGCAGGAGATCGAAGCGGTCGAGCTGGGAGGAGACCCCGGCGATGGCGGCGGCTGGAGTCGGCGAGCCGATCAGGGGCAATTTCGTAATTTTGTTTTGGAGAGATAAATAGAGCGCTAGGAATGAGAGTATTTCTTACAAATTTTTTTTTTTTTTTGAGTTGGGGGGTTATGTCTATTGAAGTTGGATTTTTTTTAATAACATATCTAAGCTCCTCCTTTTTTTGAAACTAATTAGTTATAAATGGTTTATTGCCGAAGAAATTAGATTCTAAGCAACTTTTAAGTTGATTTTTTGTTAGATGGAATTAGAGAATTACAATTGCAATGCAAAATCAAATTGCTGTTTGAATTCATAATAATTGTGAAAATCACATCTCATGGTAACTCATAACATAACTGAAGAATGTCGAACATATAGATAATATTTGTAGTCGAATTCAATGAATTCTTATTTTGAAAAATCTAAAAGACAACAAAAATAAAATATTATAAAATTGTAAATCGGTCAAGGCGACTTTTATTTGAATGATTACATAACGAATCGTTATGGTCTTTCAAATAAATCGACCTTTGGCAAGAGGATTATTTCCAGCTTCCTCGAGTGCATAGAGTTATTTTATTATGTCTTCCTTCTTTGCTTTCAATCTTCTCATCAATTTTTTCTAATTTAGCTCTCAATTTTGTTGGATCTGTGATCTTCTCCTTGTTAGACCCGGGGCTTGATCAAAGATGAAAAACAGATGCAATCGAGATCTGAGATGTCACACAAAACTTTGCAGTGATCAAACTCAAGATCTACGATGGTACAATAAATCAAATAGCCAAATTACAATCTGAAGGAGGAAAAAAGAGAAGAGAAGAGCTCTCGTTCTTCCTTGCAAACGTGTTGCAATTGGGACAGAACGGGTTACAATAAAACTAGAGAGAGATAAGAAGAAGAACAATGCTGGGGTGTCAAAATACCGTTGCTCAAAGCAAGATTCGCCCCACACGATCTGCTTCCAGGAACCAGCAAGTTGAAGAATTTGTGGAACGCTCGAAGTCACCTCTGTTCAGACTCCTCGGATGGACTTGCAATGGCGGCAGCAACTCTCTCTCTCTTTCTCCTTTTCTGACTTGTAATTTCGTAGTTGTCACAAAGGAGACCGGAAGAGAGTATATATAGAGAGAGGGTGGAAACCCTAGCCGCCTCTTCAGTTATGGAAAGATTGAATCAAATCCCAAAAGATAGCAACGAGATTTAATTCAAATCCCACGAAATTAATTCAAATCCCACAAAGATAGGATCTGATTTAATCGCATTGATTCAGCCTTTCCATTACTGATTTGTAATCTGCACAGTCAGCGGATCCCTCCATGCGGCAGCAGCAGCAGCCTGGCCGCATGAGCCTAATGGCCGCATGGACCGCATGAGCCGCGTGGACCGCACGGGCCGCATGGACCGCATGGACCGCATGGACCGCATGGGCCGCATGGGCCGCATGAACCGCATGGACCGCATGTGCCGCATGAGCCGCATGAGCCGCATGTGTCGCATGTGCCGCATGAGCCGCATGGCCGCATGAGCCGCATGAGCCGCATGAGGCCGCATATGAGCCGCATGCCGCATAAGACCGCATGGCCGCATATGAGCCGCATAAAGACCGCATGACTGCTGACGTGCTAAGTGCAAAGTGCCCCAACAAAATGCCACATTACGCCTCATGAGCCCATGAGCCCGAGTCCGAGTCGCTAAGCCCCTTTGGGGCTTAGCTCCAAATGGAATTAATCCAAGAGAATGACAAAAGCATTAATGCTTAATCCTTGGAGCCTTATTCTTACCTCCTTGTAAAATCACCCACATGGTTCCCTCCTTAGGGTCACCATCCCATGTGCATCTCTCAACAACACACCCAAGTATATATGTTGAGATAACTCATGGTACATTTCCGATGTGGGACTAAAATTTACAAGGCATGTTGAGATCAAGCTCTCTCCATGTAAAGAAAGCACCAACAATCTTCCACATATCACAACATATATATGTGTCCAGGGTTGAGCGTTCCCCACAGTAACTGTCCATTTTGCATTAGGATAGATGTCGCTGACGACTTGAATCTTCCCGCATGGGTTAAATAGCAATGTGATAAAAGAATGGACTACGCCTTGAATTCTGTACCACAATTGTAATTTTTCCCACTCATAAAGTGTAGTTACGTGTGCTTCTGGCTGCACATTAAAGGTCCTGTGCCAGCCTGGTTTCAGTGTATAATTTTGGGCGTCTACAAGTTTACCCTCAAGAGACGGCCTGATATCTCTTTCCATACACTATAGGTGAGTTCTTTATTAAAGAGATATGGCATGAAGCCTTGCGCTTCCTTGCGGTGCTACGCCGCTATGACATGGCCTGAAGCCGAGGCATTATCCCTACCTGGGAACCTCATCGTAGTGTCATACTACTGTAGCATGAGGTCACAAGCCTCTTTGTAGTGCCAAACTACCCAGCATGAAGCCTAAGGCTTCCTTGCGGTGTTACGCCGCAACGACATGGCTTGCAATGCCGAGGCTTTACCCCTACCTGGGTACCTCATCGTGGTGTCTTGCCACTGTAACATGGGGCCATCCTCTCCTTTGTAGTGCTGTCTACAACTCTTTAATTACGTCATACAGCATTAGGCTACCTGCCTATTTGCGGGCTACGCCGCTGTGACTTGGCTTGCAAAGCCGAGGCATTACCCCTTGTAACACCCACTTTTCCAAAATAAGGGTAAATTTGAACTTTTGTATTTTAAATCATTAAACTATTTGATTTTAGTCATGTTATAATTTTTGGTGATTTTTAGTTATTTTAAAACTATTTAAAATCACGACTTGTGATTTTGATGATTTACTAGTGTAACCCTAGAGTTTGCTGAGCCCAGAGACTAACCATGAACAAGGAAGCCTAGCTATGTGATTAGGATGACTAATTACTAGTTTTTAGCTTAGGGGTATTTTGGTCATTTTTGACAATTTTGTGAAATTGTAAATTATATTAATTAAATATGTGCTAGCTAATTATTTGAGACTTGACCTAGAACTTAGCCTAATCTAGGTTAGCCTTGAATGGCTAGGTTAACTAGTCATGAGATAATTACTAATATCTAGATATTATAGGAAGATATTTACTCTAAGATATTTATGGAAAAGTTAGCCTATGACTTTGAACCAATAGGAATGCCTAGAAATTGTTGGACAATCCTTAGCCACTCATCAAGACCTAAAAACCTAGCCCTAACAAATCTATGGCAGCCATTAAACACTGTCACGCCCCAGAACCAGAATACTGGCAAGTTGGGACGGACAAGGCCAGCTACGTATACCAAAGTACTCCGGTACTTCGAAACAACGTATAAGCTGTATAGATGGGGGTTACTACTACAAACCAACAGTCAATCCTAGGTCACATAATCCTAGATATCTCAGTCTCAGACAAGAAGTAAAGTACAAGAATATGATCATCATGCATATAAGACAGTAAAGCGTCCCAAACTATAATATATAGATGATCATGAAGCTAGTAATACAAAATGGAGAACTAGCAAGACTAAGTAATACATGATCAGCTCTAGCTGCAGTCTAGAAATATAACATCATGTCTAAGCCCGTAGGCCAAATGTCAAGTCCAAAACACGAGCTAAACACGTGCTCGGTGGCTAAACGCCTCAAAAGAATATGTACAGAAGAGAGTGGGTAAGAGAAAGAACACCCACTCAAGTCCCCTGGTGCTCCGGGTGGTCACCATCGAGAGGAAGGTCCGGAAGATCCTCGGGCTCCTCAACTAGATCTGGTCAATGCAAAACCAGTGGGGTCAGAACCCCAATAGCAAGTACCACAAAGGAAGCCAAACTTATGAACTAAAACCAGCATGCAATTCATAACATTTCTAAGATAAGCAGTAAACGAGACTAGAATATTAAATTGGTACCACAGTGTTTACGAAGGAAACTGTAACATGCAAGTAGGATAGCAAGTAAATAAACTAGACATGTGAGCATATGGTAAAGCCGAGCATGTAGTAGGAAGAATAGCATGTAAGAAAAGACAGGAGGCTAAGTACTACAATAAGATAAACTGAAGCAAGACTAGACTAGACAAGAATGGACTCCATCCATCAATCACGGCCAAGCAATGAGTACGGCTTGATACTTTAGCTAACTAGGGTTGTCACATTCCTAGTTACTAACACATGCAAGTTTGAGAAATCCAAGTCCAGTTACCCGCCTGCTACTACCTGAATGATCCGGGCAAAAAGAAAAGAAGTATAGCAGACACACTGCAGTAAGATACATGTGTCCTAAAGAGGTGCCCCACTCGACGGTGTGCTGGAAGAGTGCTCATCATGACAGATAGCTCCAAATCCCAAGTATATATATATATAGGGCCAAGATCAAAAGGGATAGCAGGTAACCGGGAAAGTCTCCAATGATCTAGGTAATCAAGCTAGTAATTTAGTCCTTAACATTTTTCTTGTTGGATTCTAGGTGTGGCAATCCGCAGAATCCATCCTAGACATGAGACATGCAAGACTGGACAAGATAAGCAAGATTGTGCACTACAACAAGCCACAACAAGACATGACAATATCAAGACAAGAGTGCGCTACGACGAGCCACTATCAAGGAGCTAGACATGTACTAGAATCAAGAGTGCGCCATAACAGGCCACTATCATGTAAGCAAGAAAAAGACATGTTCAAGAGTGCACCACGACGGGTCACTATCAAGTAAGCAAGAAGGCATGGCAACAATTATCATAGCTTGTAAGAAAGAATCTATCCAAAGACATATCATGGCATGTGGAGAAGAATAATGAAGGCTAAGTACATTTCATAAAAGGTTGAACATGTGCTAGTATCAAGTCTACATAGTGTGTACAATCATTATTCAACTGAGAAAGATCATGTTATCATGTTAAGAAATCATTACAGTCGAAGAAAATATCAAAAGCGGACAAAAACGGGCCAAAACGGGCAAAATCGGACAAAAACAGCATAAAACGGCATACCGGCGGTATACTGCGGCATACCGGCGGTATACCGGACTAAAGACAGTAAGTTTCTGGTGCCAAAAACGGCATACCGGCGGTATACTGCGGCATACCGGCGGTATACCGGTTTTTCAAACAGCAACGAAATTCAGAAAATTGCCAAAACTTGTTTCGGCCATAAAATCTTCATTTTAAATCGAAATTCGGACTTTCAAAAGTCAAAATTGCATAGAATTGAATTTCCTACAACATGGAACTATTAGATTTCACAAATTCAAAGATTTGATAGATCAATATCTCAAAATACTCCAAAACAGGGGTTCTCGGAACACCGAAACGAGTCCCGATTGCCACCAAACTCAAAATCCGTGTATACTAGCTAGGTAAGGACCTCGTACATATATATGTGACCAAGATCCATGATGGTAACACTAGTATCACTCTTGATACCAAGTTTTTCTACTAAGTCACTATTGGATTTTAACAGAAAATCAAATCTTGTTTAAATAAATTTTTGGAAACATGCACATATACGAGAATCATCAGGAAAACACATTTAACAAAATGAGTTTAGGAAAATTCTAAGCATTTAACACCAAGGAAAACAAAAATGACAATAGATTACTATTGTTCAAGAATTTGGCAAGATGTACTTGCCTAGGTTAAGCTCCAAGCCTAATCTTCTACTCCACCACCAAGAGGGGCACGAAACCACACTCTAGACCTCGAGGTCAAGCTCTTGGCAAGCTCCAAGGGAAGAGAAAGGAAGAAGGAAAGAAGAGAGTGTGAAGAGAATGAAAAGAGAGAGGAGAGAGAAAGTGAAGTGGTTTATATATAAGGGGGGAATTAATCTTAGCCGTTGGATCATGATCCGTGTGAAAATCTAGGTCAATCATGGCCATTCAAACAAAACCAATTGTCCATTGGATAATAGAGTGCATCTACACTATTCACGAAAATATCCAAGCACTATTCACGAAAATATCTAAACACTATTCACGAAAATATCCGAAACACTATTCATGAAAATATCAAAAACCGAAAATATCTAAAGTGTAGAAAACATGTCCGGGCGGTATGCCGTCGGTATACTTCGGTATACCGGCGGTATGCCGATCAAGAAGAAAACCTATAGTTTTGGGAAAAATTTAAAGTATTCCGGAAACCATGAAAATATGAAATACGCTGCAAAATACGTATCCGTATATAAATACCGATACTGTGAGACGAGTCTCACAACTCTCCCCTCCTTAGAAAAATTCCGTCCTCGGAATTTCCTAAAGGTAATCAAAAGCAAGCAAGAAATCCAAGAAAACAGGCTATCAGGATCAAGATGGAAAACTCATAAAACATGAAATCCAGCTAGAGTAATGTACAAGAATGTGAAAGCAATTTAAACATACGTAAGCAACAACATCATGTATTCCTACAATCATACTAAAAGGTAGAACATAGATATACGAAATAAGTATACCTCACGAGCCAAACAGATACGGGTAACGAGCTCGGATATCATCCTCGCGCTCCCAAGTCGACTCGCCCGGTGAGTGATGATCCCAGGAAACACGAACTAATCGGATAGTCCGGTTCTTGAGAATCTTCTCCCTCCGGTCCAAAATGGATATGGGCCTCTCCTCATACGATAGGTCGGTACCAACGACCAGCTCGGAATGATCTAGGATATGGCTCGGATCCGGAACATATCGACGTAGCTGAGATACGTGAAACACGTCATGTACCTCACGCAACGACGGTGGAAGAGCAAGGCGATAAGATACATCTCCTACTCGCTCGAGAATATCGAACGGCCCAATAAATCTAGGACTAAGCTTTCCCCGTACGCCAAACCTGATGACACCACGGGTAGGCGAAATCCGAAGAAATACGTGATCGCCGACAGAGAACTCAAGATGGCGTCGATGCTGATCTGCCCAATGACGCTGTCGATCCTGAGCTACTCTGAGATGCTCTCTGACCTGCCTGACTACTCCAACTGACTGAGCAATCATCTCTGGTCCAAGCAGCTGCCTCTCTCCAATGTCATCCCAAGCTAGGGGTGACCTACATCTCCTACCATACAAAGCTTCGAAAGGAGCCATCTGAATGCTCGCCTGGAAGCTATTGTTGTAAGAGAACTCCACCAAATGCAAGTGATCCTCCCAAGAACCACTGAAGTCAAGAATGCATGATCGAAGCATATCCTCCAAGGTCTGGATCGTACGCTCCGACTGACCATCTGTCTGAGGATGGTATGCTGAACTGAAACTCAAACGGGTACCCAGACTCTGCTGAAGACTCTGCCAGAAATGAGAAGTGAATCTGGAATCCCGATCTGAGACTATGCTAACTGGCACCCCATGCAATCTGACAATCTGCCTCATGTACAAGTCGGCCAACTGCTCTGTAGACTGACCAACCCTGAAAGGTAGGAAGTGGGCAACCTTCGTGAGTCGATCCACTATAACCCAAATGGCATCTCTACCAGTCGGGGTTCTAGGAAGACCAGTCACGAAGTCCATGGTAATATGGTCCCACTTCCACTCCGGAATCGGTAAAGACTGAAGAAGTCCGGCCGGTCTCTGGTGCTCAGCCTTGACCTGCTGGCAAACTAAGCATCGAGAGACAAACCGAGCTATCTCCCTCTTCATACCATTCCACCAGAAATACTGACGAATATCTCGGTACATCTTCGTCCCTCCAGGATGAACAGAGTACTGAGAACTGTGGGCCTCCGACATAATCTCCTGTCAAATATCTCCACTCGGCACACAAAGACGACTCCCAAATCGGAGTGTCCCATCCTCATGGATGCACAACTCTGCTCTGCGCCCTGCCACACACTCTGCTCTGAGCTGCTGAAGCCTGGCATCCCCTGACTGAGCTGCTCTGATCCTATCCACAATGGTAGACTGAACCTGCAAGCCTGCCATCATAGCTGCCTCGCCAGGTAGTACTACCTCAATGCCCATCTCCTGAAGATCCTCCAGAATATGACGCTGCTCCGTCAAGAAATAGACCCCGGGTCTCCTGCTCAAAGCGTCTGCAACGACGTTTGCCTTCCCGGGATGATACTGAAGATCAACATCATAATCCTTCAGTAACTCAAGCCACCGCCTCTGCCGCATGTTCAGATCCCTCTGGGTGAACACATACCTCAAGCTCTTATGGTCAGTGAAAATCTCCACTCGATCACCATACAGATAATGCCTCCAGAGCTTGAGGGCAAACACAACTGCGGCCAACTCAAGATCGTGCGTCGGATAGATCTTCTCATGGTCCCGTAGCTGCCGAGACGCATAAGCTATCACTCGACCGTGCTGCATAAGAACACAACCAAGTCCCCGGCCTGACGCATCACAATACACCGTGAACCCACCTGGTCCGACGGGTAATGTCAGAATAGGAGCTGAAATCAAACTCTGCTTGAGTTTCTCAAAAGAAACCTGACAAGCATCTGACCACTCAAAGCACACATCCTTACACGTCAGCCGTGTCAAGGGTGCGGAGATCCTAGCAAAGTCTGCCACAAACCGTCTGTAGTAGCCTGCTAATCCCAGAAAGCTGCGTACATCTGAAGCTGTACGAGGTACTGGCCAACTCTCGATAGCCTCAACCTTCTTGGGGTCCACCTCAACACCACCTCCGGCAATAATGTGACCCAAGAAAGAGACTCGATCGAGCCAAAAATCGCACTTGCTGAACTTCGCGTAAAGCTGATGGTCCCGAAGAATCTGAAGAACCACGCGAAGATGCTGCTCGTGCTCTGCCTCAGTCCGACTATAGACCAAGATATCATCAATAAACACTATCACAAACTGGTCTAAGTAGGGCATGAAGATGCGATTCATGAGATCCATGAAGATCGCTGGCGCATTGGTCGCTCCGAAAGGCATAACAAGGAACTCCCAATGGCCATATCGAGATCTAAATGCCGTCTTGGGTATATCCTGCTCTCTGACTCTGATCTGATGGTACCCAGACCGCAAATCGATCTTCGAAAACACAGCCGCTCCACTAAGCTGGTCGAACAAGTCATCTATCCTGGGCAAGGGATACTTGTTCTTCACGGTCACCGCGTTAAGCTGACGATAGTCAATGACCATACGCGATGAACCATCCTTCTTCTTTACAAGAAGGGCTGGAGCTCCCCAAGGCGATCCACTAGGACGAATGAATCCCTTGGTCCTAAGCTCCTCAATAGACTGATACAACACCAACAACTCTGAAGGAGACATCCTGTAGACTCTCGCTGACACTGGCTCTGCTCCCGGAACCAAATCAATATAATACTCAATCTCCCGAACTGGAGGCATACCCGGAAGCTCCTCGGGAAACACATCGGAAAACTCGCAAACTACTCTGGGCAACTGAACCTCCTCGGCTACTGCCATCCACATGACCGCTGGTGAAGACTCCACCTCGCCTCTAGAGAATGAGAACTCCTCCTCATTCGGAACACGAAAGATAACCTTGCCGGCATGGCAATCTATCGAAGCGTGTCGAGCACTCAACCAATCCATACCTAGGACGACATCATAATCGCCCATAGGAAACTCTATCAGCCTAGCGGGAAACTCTCTCCCACATACTATGACTCTACACGAGGCATAGACTCGGTCTACTCCTACTAGACCGTTACCAGTAAGTATATTCATCCTTACAGGTAAAGATTCTGGCTCTACACCAATATGTGTCGCAAATCGTGCAGATATAAACGAATGCGAAGCACCAGAATCAAATAAAGCTGAAGCTGAATGAGAGTGAACAAGAATGGTACCTGCGACCACCTCCCCTGCTGCTAGCGCCTCCTCCATAGAAAGCGTGAAAGCCTGACCCTGAACTCTGGTCGCTGGACCCCTCTGCCTCTGAGCCTGAGCCTGAGCATACTGCTGAGGCCTCTGCTGGAACTGCTGAGACTGCGTCGGTAATGGCCTCTGGGCCTGCTGCTGCTGAACCGGCGCTGGTGCTCTAAACTGCTGAACTGCTGGCTGGAAGGATGCTGATCCAGCCGAACTCCTCCTGGGACAAGCCCCTATCCTGTGGTCCGGTGCTCCACAAGCTAGGCACAAGCCCTGTGCCCTACGGCACTCTGATAAGACATGTCCTCCCTTCCCGCAATGGGAACAAGCAACTGAAGAAGACTGCCTCTGCTGCTGAGGACGCGGCTGAGACGACTGCTGAAAGGAAGCCGCCGGAACCGGTCCCCTCGGAGATCCAATCGTCAAGGCTCGGACTGCTGGAGCTGGTGCTGACGACTGGGAAGAAGATCCCCTCTGAATGTGAGGCCTCTTCTGACCTCCGACTCTATCAACGATCCTCTGCGAGGTGTACTCATGCCTCCTCGCTGCCCTCATCACTGCATCAAAAGTCTGGAACTCATGCTGCTCAACTGCCAGTATGATCTCCAGATGAAGCCCCTGCTGGAACCTCCTCGCCCGGTCCAACTCGGTCGCCACTAAAGAAGGGGCAAACCGACTAAGCCGGCTAAACTCTGACGCATAGCCGTCGACGGTCCTGCTCATCTGCCGCAAGCCAATGAACCTCTGCTGCAGATCATAACGCGACACCGCATCAAAATAGCGAGTCTGAAACCTCTCGCTAAAATCGGCCCAGGCTACTGGTGCTCTGAGAGACACCTCCTGAGCCGCCCACCAGTCGCGGGCCAAATCCAAGAGCTGCAACCTGACAACTGCCACACGCTCCCTAGCCGGAATCCCTGCCGCCTCCATAATGGCCTCAGTATCCTGAAGCCATGCATCAGACGCAATAGCATCCTCTGTACCATAGAAGTACGGGGGATGAAGACGCCTGAAGCTGCTCGCAGAATTGTAGACCTGAGCACCACCTCTGTCCAAAGCCGTCTGGACAGAATGGGTGAGAACATCACTCTGACGCTGGTGCGACGCCATGAAATCTCTCAGAACATCCACCAGTGCATGAACAACACCCTCTGGCTGCTCTGGCTGAACTGGTACTGCTGGCTGAACAGGAGGAACTGGCGACTCTGCCCTTCGGTCAACTCTAGACTCTGCTCCCGAATGCTGAGGATGCTCCTCCTGAACTGGCGAAACTAAGGGATGCTGATCTGCCATCGGCAAAGCCCGAACAGGCCGATCAGAAGGACCAGGAACGGTGCCCCTGAAAGTTTAAGGACACAAGGATTAGGTCGAGGGAACAGGAAAGATCAACGATCAAAGCAGATATCAGGACAAAAATCAGAGGTAAAGAGTAATATCGAGGATATCAATAGAGAAGAATTTATGACTGAGATAACTACCAGCAACCCCCACATATCTGATAAATCAGACCTGCATGGGCCACCACTAAAACCTATGTCACGCCCCAGAACCAGAATACTGGCAAGTTGGGACGGACAAGGCCAGCTACGTATACCAAAGTACTCCGGTACTTCGAAACAACGTATAAGCTGTATAGATGGGGGTTACTACTACAAACCAACAGTCAATCCTAGGTCACATAATCCTAGATATCTCAGTCTCAGACAAAAAGTAAAGTACAAGAATATGATCATCATGCATATAAGACAGTAAAGCGTCCCAAACTATAATATATAGATGATCATGAAGCTAGTAATACAAAATGGAGAACTAGCAAGACTAAGTAATACATGATCAGCTCTAGCTGCAGTCTAGAAATATAACATCATGTCTAAGCCCGTAGGCCAAATGTCAAGTCCAAAACACGAGCTAAACACGTGCTCGGTGGCTAAACGCCTCAAAAGAATATGTACAGAAGAGAGTGGGTAAGAGAAAGAACACCCACTCAAGTCCCCTGGTGCTCCGGGTGGTCACCATCGAGAGGAAGGTCCGGAAGATCCTCGGGCTCCTCAACTAGATCTGGTCAATGCAAAACCAGTGGGGTCAGAACCCCAATAGCAAGTACCACAAAGGAAGCCAAACTTATGAACTAAAACCAGCATGCAATTCATAACATTTCTAAGATAAGCAGTAAACGAGACTAGAATATTAAATTGGTACCACAGTGTTTACGAAGGAAACTGTAACATGCAAGTAGGATAGCAAGTAAATAAACTGGACATGTGAGCATATGGTAAAGCCGAGCATGTAGTAGGAAGAATAGCATGTAAGAAAAGACAGGAGGCTAAGTACTACAATAAGATAAACTGAAGCAAGACTAGACTAGACAAGAATGGACTCCATCCATCAATCACGGCCAAGCAATGAGTACGGCTTGATACTTTAGCTAACTAGGGTTGTCACATTCCTAGTTACTAACACATGCAAGTTTGAGAAATCCAAGTCCAGTTACCCGCCTGCTACTACCTGAATGATCCGGGCAAAAAGAAAAGAAGTATAGCAGACACACTGCAGTAAGATACATGTGTCCTAAAGAGGTGCCCCACTCGACGGTGTGCTGGAAGAGTGCTCATCATGACAGATAGCTCCAAATCCCAAGTATATATATATATATAGGGCCAAGATCAAAAGGGATAGCAGGTAACCGGGAAAGTCTCCAATGATCTAGGTAATCAAGCTAGTAGTTTAGTCCTTAACATTTTTCTTGTTGGATTCTAGGTGTGGCAATCCGCAGAATCCATCCTAGACATGAGACATGCAAGACTGGACAAGATAAGCAAGATTGTGCACTACAACAAGCCACAACAAGACATGACAATATCAAGACAAGAGTGCGCTACGACGAGCCACTATCAAGGAGCTAGACATGTACTAGAATCAAGAGTGCGCCATAACAGGCCACTATCATGTAAGCAAGAAAAAGACATGTTCAAGAGTGCACCACGACGGGTCACTATCAAGTAAGCAAGAAGGCATGGCAACAATTATCATAGCTTGTAAGAAAGAATCTATCCAAAGACATATCATGGCATGTGGAGAAGAATAATGAAGGCTAAGTACATTTCATAAAAGGTTGAACATGTGCTAGTATCAAGTCTACATAGTGTGTACAATCATTATTCAACTGAGAAAGATCATGTTATCATGTTAAGAAATCATTACAGTCGAAGAAAATATCAAAAGCGGACAAAAACGGGCCAAAACGGGCAAAATCGGACAAAAACAGCATAAAACGGCATACCGGCGGTATACTGCGGCATACCGGCGGTATACCGGACTAAAGACAGTAAGTTTCTGGTGCCAAAAACGGCATACCGGCGGTATACTGCGGCATACCGGCGGTATACCGGTTTTTCAAACAGCAACGAAATTCAGAAAATTGCCAAAACTTGTTTCGGCCATAAAATCTTCATTTTAAATCGAAATTCGGACTTTCAAAAGTCAAAATTGCATAGAATTGAATTTCCTACAACATGGAACTATTAGATTTCACAAATTCAAAGATTTGATAGATCAATATCTCAAAATACTCCAAAACAGGGGTTCTCGGAACACCGAAACGAGTCCCGATTGCCACCAAACTCAAAATCCGTGTATACTAGCTAGGTAAGGACCTCGTACATATATATGTGACCAAGATCCATGATGGTAACACTAGTATCACTCTTGATACCAAGTTTTTCTACTAAGTCACTATTGGATTTTAACAGAAAATCAAATCTTGTTTAAATAAATTTTTGGAAACATGCACATATACGAGAATCATCAGGAAAACACATTTAACAAAATGAGTTTAGGAAAATTCTAAGCATTTAACACCAAGGAAAACAAAAATGACAATAGATTACTATTGTTCAAGAATTTGGCAAGATGTACTTGCCTAGGTTAAGCTCCAAGCCTAATCTTCTACTCCACCACCAAGAGGGGCACGAAACCACACTCTAGACCTCGAGGTCAAGCTCTTGGCAAGCTCCAAGGGAAGAGAAAGGAAGAAGGAAAGAAGAGAGTGTGAAGAGAATGAAAAGAGAGAGGAGAGAGAAAGTGAAGTGGTTTATATATAAGGGGGGAATTAATCTTAGCCGTTGGATCATGATCCGTGTGAAAATCTAGGTCAATCATGGCCATTCAAACAAAACCAATTGTCCATTGGATAATAGAGTGCATCTACACTATTCACGAAAATATCCAAGCACTATTCACGAAAATATCTAAACACTATTCACGAAAATATCCGAAACACTATTCATGAAAATATCAAAAACCGAAAATATCTAAAGTGTAGAAAACATGTCCGGGCGGTATGCCGTCGGTATACTTCGGTATACCGGCGGTATGCCGATCAAGAAGAAAACCTATAGTTTTGGGAAAAATTTAAAGTATTCCGGAAACCATGAAAATATGAAATACGCTGCAAAATACGTATCCGTATATAAATACCGATACTGTGAGACGAGTCTCACAAACACCCCCTCCCCCTTCCTATAAAACCATCTCATTAAAAACTTAGCCTCTCTTTACACCCCTTTAGAACCCTAATAGTTATTCACAATTTTTCCTCCCCTAATATCCAAATCAAGCCCAAATTGATTCAAATTAATTGCAACATCACCCTCTACAGTAGTGGATGCTAGTTGGGGCTTGCTAGCTAGGATTTGAAGTGCTTTGGTGGATTGAAGTTCAAGAAGAACCCTCAACCTCACACCCTTTTCATTGAGATTCAATCTCAATAGGTAAACCCCATGAAACCCTAGTAAATTGTGTTTTATTTTCATAAATGCATGCATATAGGTATACCCTAGCTGTAGGAATAGTATGGTGCTAGGTAGTGTCGATTTCGTGTCCGTATCGGACACGTATCAGTGAAATTATGAAGGTGTTTGACGAAATGCTTGTGAGAATAAAATGTTTTTAAATTCAAAAACTAATTGAAAGGAAAAATAGGTCGTGTATTGTAGATTAAGTTTCCTGAGGACTGAGTTGGAGTTTTGGTGTCCTCGTGTCCAAAACGGACACGCACACGCACGTGCAGTCAAGGTATCAATGCCCTGCTGCCACGCATGGATTGCTCACTGCACAGGCCTTTAGAAACCACCAAAATTGGTGTGGGACTCGGGGCAGTGACTGACAAGTCACTCCCCAAGTTTCAGGACTTCTAGTGTCGTGTCGGACACGGTTTTTGGCACGCATTGGTTGTGCACTGTGCAGAACACGTGGATTTTTGTCATTGATACGGCTTAGAATCTTTGGACACGACACTTTCAGACACAATTCAGGGTGATGGATAGGTAGCCCTATACATGGGCTACACGTGTGCACGGCCACGTGTCACCACGTGGCCTGTGTCGAGTGCACGAGTCCTTGGACTCGCTGCACGACACTGTGCATTGTGCAGTGCACTCTTTGTGTTCGAGTGTGCTGGACACACTCGTGTCCACTCGTTGGGACACGAACAAGGTTTAGGACACAACACAATATTGTTATTGATTTACCAACCCTAAAAATTGTGTTTCAATTAAATTTTCATTGTTTATTTGCATTTTTCCCTTTTTCTGAAATTCTCAGTATCAGTCCATTTATAAATTTTCCAGTTTTTGTAAAATCCGATTTCTGACATCATTTTAACCCCCTAGCCACTGTTAAATTCATGGGTTTTAATCTCTAATATGTGTACCTACATGATATCAAAGGGTATGAGGAAAATTGGATTGTTTTGAAGAAGTTTTGATTCAAAATCTGAAATTGTGGTATAGGGACTGTTTTAAATAATTTTGTGTGTTACCATGGGACTTTTGAACTGTCATTTAACTTTAAAAACCTGAGATTGATCTTCAATTCCTGGGAACACTGATACCCACAGCTCCTGTTTGTTGTTTTTGAATTGATTTTGATTCCTAAGTTGTTTGTGTTGTTTTTAACTTGAAATTGAATTGATTCACTGATTGTTCAACTGAGATTTAAATATGAGATCTTTTCCTGCACACAGAAACAAACACACACACACACTGAAAATGAAATGGATTTTCCTGAGAATCCTTTGTGAACAAAATTGAGATTGAAAACTGGGTTAGTTTAAATGTTCTGAAAAAAACTGAGTTAGTTAATGATTATGAAAACTGAGATTGGAATGTTCAGAAATCTGAGTTGAATGTTATGGAAAACTGAGTTTAGTTTATGTAGGAAAAACTGAGATTTAAATTGATATGAAAACTGGGTTTTAGTTAATATAATGAAAACTGGGATTTGAATTGTTATGCAAATTGGTTTTGGTTAATGTTAGGAAAACTGAGACTTAAAACTGAAATCCTAAGTTCATAAACCTGAGATCTTTTCATACACACATACTCTATGACACTCACCTTCACATCATTCACACACATTTCCCTCTATGCATTGCCTACCCATATCCAACACACACATTTGATTTCCTCCCTGTCACACACAGGTAATCACATACACATGCCACATTTGTAACACACTCACACACTTTTCCTCCCATGATCACTCACACACTGTCACTTGGTGGTTGAAACCTAAGCCTAAACACAGGACACTCACACACACCCCTATCTATATGCCTATCCTATTTTTCCTAATGTAGAGTATATATGTAGTATATACTTTGATATATGTATCCACATATATAATGTAAAGTTGTGCCTTCTATAGTATAATGTATTGTGAACAAATAATATATAGGAATATCTATTTGTGTATGGATATCATATAGGTAATGTATATATAGAGTACATAGATTTTTGGTGCTAAATAAATGTGTAAGTGTGATGTTAGTTGACCTAGTATTTGTGTAGGAGTACTAAGCTAGACTTGATTAGGCTAAGGTAGACTAGTTGGCCTAATTTAGACTTGGTAGACCTACTCTGACTTCTAGGGTTGACCAGAGTTGACCAAGAGTTGACTTTGGCCTAGATTGACCTAGAATCATGTAGAATGCATAGTAGGACTTCATTATATCATTTTAGACTTGTTGTGACTTGTGCTGTTCTGATTAGGAGCCAGACACCTCTCCTCGGACAGTACATTTGCTTCAGACATTCAGATACGAGGCGAGTACATTCTCTGATCATTTCATATCATGTTTAGAATTATTTTCCTGCTTTAAATTACTTTAATTGATACTGTCATGTTGGTCACACGGATTGGTACTATATGGATCTTTTCATGAGATGTTATCCCCCTCGGGAGCATCGGATACAGCATGTTTTGTGCGTTTCACGGACCATCACGTATCTCTATGCTTCCTCTGATTCACGAACCGCCTGTGACACATGTACTCTCATGTTCACAGAGCCCCCATGAATCACCTTCACGTACCACTCATTTTATGAGCCATGTGAAGTTTCATGAACCTTAACATAACTTGAACGGATCCTTGTGTATTGATTGGGGTTGGGGGAGTAGAAATAGACATGTGAATATTATCCAAGTAGCTGTAGTCATGAACCACTCCCTTAGCTGTAGTCATGAACCTCCTATGCCATTCACATGTTTATATTTTACTCTGACTCACTAGTCACTATTAGCTCTCTACTTATAGTAGATATTTCCATTACAGTTTCTCTCTCTGTTTACATACTGCATTTTTTCAGTATCTATATCTTACTTTACTGCATGATTATATTTTCTAACCTGCTATGAACTGTTGAGATGTACTGTACTCGCTCCTGTCCTGACTGGACCTGTTGAAAATATTACAGAGGATGAGGAGGAGGCCCTATGTACCACCTATTATGGAGCAGGATTAGACGACACCTGCGACCTGGTTCCTCTGGAGGACCCAGCTGCAGTACAGGATGCTACTCCCAGAGTTTAGGCTAGATATCTAGGCTTTAGCTTTTCTTTCAGCATTGTTATTTGAATTTCAGTTGTTGTTCTGAGATGTAGTTTATATTTAGAGACTTGTTTTGAATTGGATGTTCTTGAGTTGTTATCTTATACACTTAGATTTTCTCTCTCTTAATAGTATTACATTGTGTTCTGATCTCTCGATCTACCTTTACTACTCTATATCTGCTTTAGATGTGATTGAGACTGTTCTGTTATGTCACCTCCATTCGGAGTGTATATACTGTACAGGTACCTTTTTATTGTTAGATGATTGACCTAGGACAGCGTTCTACCGCCGACACTGCGGCGTAGGCTGGGCGTTGTGACGTTCTCGTACCCTCACAGTGGGTGCGGGTCGTGACACCCCTACCTGGGAACCTCATGGTGGAGTCACCCCACTGTAGCATGGAGTTTCACTCCTTGTAGTGCTGCTCTACCGTGCTTCCTGTAAAGCACACCAGGCATTCACTCTGCCTGAGAACTCATTAAGGCGTTTAAGCCAACCTTCCACAGGATCTGTTTTTTTTTTTGCAGAAAAATACACAGTAGACAACAGTGGTTATGGGTCCGTATTCCTTCCATGTTCCAGAGAACAAGTACCCACTGTTACCTGATAGTTTTCCAGTCAGTGATCCTCCTTTGAACCAAAAGTTAGATGCC
Organism: Iris pallida; assembly: GCA_029216955.1. NCBI lineage: Eukaryota > Viridiplantae > Streptophyta > Magnoliopsida > Asparagales > Iridaceae > Iris > Iris pallida. The sequence goes on along the minus strand of JANAVB010030817.1, from coordinate 12,996,814 downwards.
TAGTAGATTTCTCTTTGAACTAATAGCATAAAACTTTATGGTAGGATTACAAAGACACACTATCAGAATGCCTTCAAGCCCATTTTACAAGCTGTGTCATCGACCAACTGGCGCTTGAGGCCCTTTGTGAACGGATCTGCCAGGTTCTCCTGACTCCGAACATCAACCACTGCAATTACACCTCTTTTGATAAGATCGTGTACTGCCCTGTGCTTCAACCGCACAGTCCTCTTCTTCCCGTTGAAGAGGTCATTTGATGCCACCGTCGCAGTCGCCTGGTTGTCACAGTATATCGGTATCGCCGGTATCTGAGCCCCAACTACTGGAAGATCATACATGAGCTCCCGAAGCCATTCTGCTTCATCTGCTGCAGTTTCAAGTGCATAGAATTCAGATTCCATGGAGGAACGAGAGAGTATAGTCTGTTTCTTCGACTTCCACGATATAGCAGCTCCACCCAAGGAAAAGACATATCCACCTGTGGATCTCTCGCTTTCCACCTCTGAACACCATCTAGCATCACTGAAGCCTTCTACTACTGTCGGATACCCGTTGTAGTGCAGTGCATATGTCTGAGTTTTCTTGAGATATCTCATCACCCGCTTCACAGCTTTCCAGTGCTCAACCCCTGGGTTGCTTGTTGTCACGCCCCAGAACCAGAATACTGGAGAGCGGGGGGCAGACATAGCCAGCTACGTATATTGAAATGGGAACCACTTCGATATACGGTCACGGCTGTCTAGATATGTGAGGGTTTTCTACAAGCCAACAGTCTCTTATGGTCATGAACAAGCCTAGTGTCTCAATCAACACAAGTAAGTAAAGTCGCAAGATGTATGATCATTAAATATACAATAATAAGGCGTCCCAAATATTACATATTCAGCTGATCATGAAGCTAGTCGTTACAAAATGTTAGGACTAGCAAGAGTTTAGTCATACATGATCAACCCTAGGATTTGTCAATCATGTTTACAGCCCGTAGGCAGACAGTAAGTAAAAGTGCTTCGAGGTAACAGGTGCTCATCGGCTAAACGCCTCAAAAGAATAATTTTTACAATAGAGTGAGCGAAACAAAATAGAAAACCCACTCTTGGCCCGGGTTCCGTCTAGTGTTCACCATTGGGCTGGAAGCTTGGTAGATCCTCGGGAGCTGCTCTGAAATCTGGCCACACAAAACCAGCTGGGTCAACCCCAGAAAGAGCAAGTGCCACAAGGGGGCCACGAAATAAGAACAAAAGCCAGCAATCAGCACAGAAAATCTAATATTAAAACTAAAATTACGAAAGCATGTCAGGATGATATACGACGAGATAACCATGGAACTATTCCGATAGCCAGGTTACAACCCGTAAACCAAACAAGGACCGGGGTTGTAACCCTTCGTCTGAACAGAACTTGGTATCCCACCATTTATCGGCAAAATAATGTAAAAAAAATCAAGACAGGAAACAATCTTGTACGGGATCAAGACATAGCTAGACTGATTATACCTCATTCAATCAATCACGGCCAAGCAGATCCTACGGCTTATTACTTTAACTAACTAGGGTTATCACAGGCCTAATTACTAACAAGATGCAGTGAGATTGTTCCACAGCCACAAGCCCTGCAGACCATCCAGGCTACCCAGGTCGAAAGTTAGGGGTTGAATTCAGGTGGGTACATCGCCCGGGAGACAAATGTACCCTTAGGTGACTTAGAGGGTGCAACACGCGACGGTGTGCTGGAAATGTGCCCTACTCGACGGCAGGCTACAGATCCCAATAGCGCCCAGGTAACGGGATTGCCTGTAGCTGTGTCATCTCTTCATGACTACTGAGTTATTCTAGTTTTTAACCTTAATCCATTTTAGTAGGTACTCCTGACCGTGGTACTCAGGAGTCCCATCCTAAACATGATGCAAGAAAGGACAAGTGGTTTTAACAAGAAAGCAAAAAAGAACTACCCACGGTGTCAAGACAGGTCAAGTTAAGAAGCCGTCGCAACAGCATTAAGATAAATCATGTCAGGGTACTTGTCAGGAGTGCACCAAGACGGGCCACTATCATGTCAGGTAGGTCATGTCAGGAGTGCACCACTATGGGTCACTGTCGTGTTATGCTAGTTCCTTGTCATACCATGCCATGTACAATAGTCATTCCAAACATATTAAGTAAAATCAAGTTCATGACAAAAGGCGTAAGGATATAAAATGGACGTAAAATATCTAATAGAATATCAATATATAGGGCTATAGAAGAGCCAAGCTAAAGAAATAAAACCAAAACTCCAAGAGCCAATGGGTTAAGCAAGGGTCAGGGGAGCAGCGTACGAAAAGTCACGCACGCTGAAAGAGCTGCGTACGTGAAAAGTCACGCACGCCATAGAGCAGCGTGGGTGAAAAGTCACGCACGCTACAGAGAGCTGCATGGGTGAAAAGTCACGCACACTCAAGGGAGCTGCGTACGTAAAAAGTCACGCACGCTCAAGGGAGCAGTGTACATGAAAAGTCACGCACGCTGAGAGAGCAGCGTAGGTGAAAAGTCACCACGCTGAGAGAACAGCGTAGGTGAAAATTCACGCACGCTACAGAGAGCAGCATAGGTGAAAAGTCACGCACGCTACAGAGAGCAGCGTAGGTGAAAAGTCACGCACGCTACAGAGAGCAGCATGGGTGAAAAGTCACGCATGCTACAGAGAGTAGCGTGGGTGAAAAGTCACGCACGCTACAGAGAGCAGCGTGGGTGAAAAGTCACGCACGCTACAGAGAGCAGTGTACGTGAAAAGTCACACACGCTGAAGGAGTCACGCTTCCAACAGGAAGCGTACTCAAGTCTGCGTGCGCAGCGCTAAAGAGCGCGCGTAGCTCAGGGTGCGTAAGCTAAACAGCTCTGCACACACTGCTCACTGTCTTCTCCAAACAGCAAGAACACCATGGATGAACCCAAGGCTTCAAAGCATCATAACTTGGCCATCCGAACTCCAAACCCAGATTTCCAAAGTTCCAACTTGGGTGAAACTGAATGCTCTTCCATATGGAAGCATCAAAAGCTCATAAAATCCAACTAAAGTAGATCAAACCATGCAAAATCCGAAAATAGCTAAACCTAGATCTAGAACAAAGGAAGCTCCCAATCACAAAATAGCAAGTCCTAATGTTGATCACCATGTCCTAATCTAGCAAATGAACCAAGAAAATAGGGCTCTCATGAAGTGGCAAGGTGCACTTACCTAGGGTTAGGAGAGTTATGGAGGAAGGAGAAGAAGAAGAAGAAGGAAATTAATGGTGGAAGTTATGAGGAGAGAGAGTGGTAGGTGGGGGTTATAAAGAGGGTGAGTTGTGGTGGGTTGAGGGGTAGCATAGGTTAAGGTGATCCAACTCACATAAAACCGAACCGATCCAAATAAAACCGAGCCATGCCAAAACCCAAAATACGGGAAATACCGAAATCCCACAAGTTGAGAAAAATAAAAATACATGCCAAAAATCCAGATACGAGTATAAATATGAAATACGGGAAATGAGGGTGACAACTCTACCCACCTTAAAAGAATTCCGTCCTCGGAATTTAATCAAGGAGCTAGATATTGCCACGACAAGCTACACTAAGCACAGGCAAGCTACACTAAGCAGTCCAATCATACAATCATACAATGCAAGCAAGGAAGGAAAAACGTAAGGCATAAGAAAGACATTATACCTCACAAGTCAAACAAGTAGGGATATCGCGATCGGATGTCGTCCTCACGCTCCCACGTTGACTCACCCAGAGAGTGATGACCCCAAGCAACACGGACTAATTTAATAGTCTTGTTCTTGAGTATCTTTTCCCTCCAGTCCAAAATAGACACGGGCCTCTCCTCATACGAAAGGTTGGTACCAACAACCAATTCCGAATGGTCTAGGATGTGGCTCGGGTCCGAAATATACCGTCGTAATTGGGACACATGGAATACATCATGTACTCACTTAGCGACGGCGAAAGAGCGAGACGATAGGATACATCTCCTACTCGCTCTAGAATATCGAACGGCCCTATATACCTAGGACTAAGCTTTCCCCGTATGCCAAAGCAAATGACGCCGCAGTTAGGCGAGATCCTAAGGAATACATGGTCGCCGATAGCAAATTCTAAGTGACGCCGATGAGCATCGGCCCAATGGCGCTGGCGGTCCTGGGCAACTCGGAGGTGATCTATGACCTTCCTGACCACTTCAACCGTCTAGGAAATCAACTCAGGTCCGAGCATCTGCCTCTCTCCGACATCGTCCCATGCTAGTGGGGATCTGCACTTCCTACCATAGAGAGCCTCGAAGGGTGCCATCTGGATACTGGCCTAATAACTGTTGTACGAGAATTCCACCAGGTGCAGATGATTCTCCCATGAACCACCAAAGTCAAGGGTGCAAGATCTCAACTTATCTTCAAGAGTCTGGATTGTGCGCTCTGATTGACCATCCGTCTGTGGGTGATAAGCTGAGCTGAACTGAAGACGAGTCCCCAAACTCTTCTGCAAGCTGCGCCAAAAGTGGGATGAGAATCTTGAATCCCTGACTGAGGTGATGCTGACTGGCACACCATGAAGCCTGACGATCTGCCTGAGGTACATCTCTGCTAGCTGTACCGTCGACTGTCCAACTCTGAATGGGAGAAAGTGTGCCACCTTGGTAAGCCTGTCCACAATTACCCAAATAGCATCTCTGCCGGCCGGAGATCTGGGCAATCCGGTCACGAAATCCATGGTTATATGTTCCCATTTCCATTCTGGGATCGGTAAGGGTTGAAGAAGTCCAGCGGGCCTCTGATGTTCAGCTTTAACCTGTTGGCAAACCAAACACCGAGAGACAAACCGGGCTATCTCCCTCTTCATGCCATTCCACCAAAAATGCTGACGAATATCACGGTACATCTTTGTACCACCCGGATGAATAGAATATTGTGAATTGTGGGCTTCTGCCATGACTTCCTGTCTGATATCTCTACTAGGTACACAAAGACGAGTGCCGTGCCGAAGGGTACCGTCTTCATGGATATATAACTCTGGCCTTCTTCCTGCTTCACACTCTGCTCTGAGTCGCTGAAGCTTGGAATCTGTTGACTGCGCCATCCGGATCCTCTCAACTATGCTGGACTGAACCTGTAGACTGGCCATCAATGCCACACTGGTAGGAAGAACCACTTCAATTCCCATCTTCTGAAGATCTGCCAATAGTTCTGGTTGCGCCGTCAGGAAATAAACTCCGGCTCTCCTGCTCAATGCATCTGCTACAACGTTGGCCTTCCCGGGATGATACTGCAAATCCACATCATAATCCACCAATAGCTCGAGCCATCTTCTCTGCCGCATATTAAGGTCCTTCTGGGTGAAAACATACTTCAGGCTCTTATGATCAGTAAAGATCTCCACTCTATCTCCGTATAAGTAGTGTCTCCACAACTTCAAAGCAAACACTACCGCCGCCAATTCCAAGTCGTAGGTCGGGTAATTCTTCTCATGATCACGAAGTTGGCGTGACGCATAAGATATTACCTTCCCATGCTGCATCAAGACACACCCCAATCCTCTGCCTGAAGCGTCGCAATAAACTGTGAATCCTCCGGTCCCATCTGGAAGGGTGAGAATGGGAGCCGTTATCAAACCTCGCTTCAACTTCTCAAATAATTCCTGACACTCTGCTGTCCAAACAAACGGCACATCCTTGCGGGTCAACTGGGTCATCGGCGCTGAAATCCTTGCGAAATCTGAAACGAACCGCCGGTAGTAGCCGGCCAATCCAAGGAAGCTGCGAACCTCTGCCACTGAGCTGGGTACCGGCCATGACTCGATAGCCACAATCTTCTGGGGATCCACTTCCACTCCTCCTCGGGTAATGATGTGACCCAAGTACGAAATGCGATCGAGCCAGAACTCATATTTACTGAATTTGGCGTACAACTGATGCTCCCTAAGCGTCTGAAGGACGACTCTGAGATGCTGCTCATGCTCTGCTTCACTCTTGCTGTAGACTAGGATGTCGTCTAGGAACACGATCACGAATTGATCCAAGTAAGGCATGAAAATGCTATTCATGAGGTCCATGAATACGGCCGGCGCATTGGTCGCTCCAAAGGGCATAACAAGGAACTCCCAATGTCCATACCTCGATCTGAATGCTATCTTCGGGATGTCCTGTTCTCTGACCCTGATCTGGTGGTATCCTGACCGCAAGTCGATCTTCGAGAACACTGAAGCCCCTCTGAGCTGATCAAACAAGTCATATATCCTCGGAAGAGGGTATATATTCTTGATTGTCACCGAATTCAAGGTACGATAATCAACACATAGCCTGGATGTACCATCCTTCTTTTTCACAAGAAGCATCGGGGCTCCCCAAGGTGATCCACTTGCACGGATGAATCCCTTGGTCCTCAGTGTCACGTCCCGACCCGGGAAATCGCTCGTCCTCGCTAGATTTCACCCGAATCATCGTCCTCGCTGGGGCGTGATACCGCACGAGCCTGGAGTTGCGCTCGTGCAAGGCAAGATAACAGATTCACGTAGTGTTTGTCTCAAATTGATAACATAAAGCAGCGGAAGGAAATGAAGTAAAACATAAGAATCTCTTTTATTCATATTGAACTGAAGGTTACAAAGGCTCTGAATAGCCCAACATAAAATGCCAATTGGCTACAATGCTCATGATCTCTCTAGCTCACAAAGGATTACATTGTTCCATACATTATGCCCCTGTATAGCCACCAAGTAGTCTTCGGCCGAACATCTCCATGTCGCAAGTTCGAACGCATATGCGGAAGCTCCTCTTGAATGCCAAGGACTCCATGCCTCGGCACGTCCAAGCCAAGCTCCGCCCCGAGCTGATCATAACCTGAACCTGCACATAAACTAGTGGGGGTTTAGTGCTTTCGTCCTCGCTTCGCACTGATCAAGACCCGCTCGCACCCCAAACCAAACACTTAATTCATTTAATGAAACATGCATCTTACTTTGTGATCTTTCTATTTAGCCTTAGGATCAATTTCATGGCAATACTCATGCATAGCAACATATCTTAAATGTGTCCCATATCCCGTGTTCCTGCAGCAGACACAGTTAGCCATAATATGAAAGTAAACATAGTGTTCGTGCTCATCTCGTCCCGTTTCCCTTAGCCTGCAGTGGTTAGAACTTAGCATAATCAAACATAAGCTTCGTACAACCGACCAATCATAAACGTAAACATATGCATAATGGGTGGCAAGCCCTGCGCCTGCACCCAGCTCTCATCTCAGCCCACCGGCCCTAACTATATGAAGGTCACGGTGTTTCGCACCGTAATGGACTTGGCATCTCTTATGTGTAAGCCTACAATCGCTTCGATACGGGTTGCTAGCCCAGTATCCGAAGGATCCCAAACTTACGGATATCATAGCTTATCACAGCACTGGACGGTCGCAATCCGTCCGAATATTGTGCACCATAAATACCACACATAATTCCCTCCTAGGCCGAACGGTCCCGGCGCCCCGGCGTAACCGTTCGAGGGAAGCCGCACCCGTGCACGGGCAATCCGAGTCCATTGACCATGCAATACGATCCATAGCATACAATCCATAGCATACCAACCGATCTCGTATTCCATAAACATAGTCTCGCACATAAACGGTTCCCCGTGCCATAAACGGTTTCCCGTGCCGTAAACATAATCCACCATTCATATGGGGAGCTCCGTCGGCGTTATGCCCCAACACATCCATATTGATGCACGACGCCCAACGGCTTAGTCGTCTCGTACTCATATTTATGCGTCTCGTACATAATGTTATTCGCATAGCCTACTTCCGTATTTACTTAGTCTTTTTGTAGCTTAAGTGCACAAAGGCACGCTCGGCATCATAATCAATGTTCTACGCCTAGATTTCAATGTTCTCGGAGCCGTGCACATGATGCACATCTCATTATCATCTTTCAATGTTCTACCATCATTGCCCTACTGCGATCCGTGCACTTGATGCACGTCGCTTTAATTGTTCGATTGTTCAATGTTCTACCTTAGTGTTCAACGCATATTTAGACACTTATCGCCGAGCCACGCTCGCTAACTCGATAACATCTTACGCATACAATACCATATTTTATTAGACGTGAAGGAATAGGAAGAGAGAGTCAAGAACCCGCCCACCTTAAGTCGATACGTGTCACGCCCCAGAACCAGAATACTGGAGAGCGGGGAAATGACTCAGCCAGCTACGTATTACGGGTAGATGAATACCGTATAATACGATCAATGCTGTCTAACCAGACGAGGGGGTGCATACTACATAAAAGTCTCACTATGGTCATTTCACATCTATTGTCTCAATCATTCAAACAAGGAAACAGAAATAGAGAACATGTAAGATAAAGCAGTAAGGCGTCCCAAACGCTCTGTCAAAATGTACTTGATATCCGACTTTACAAAATATAGCCAGATGATATAGCAAGTATACATAATTGTTATCAGCTGCAGTCTGACTTTAGTTACAATTATGCAAAAGTAAGTACAAGACAATCCGACTAACATGTCGGTGCCAAACGGCTAAGTATAAAGTAAATGACAAAACGAGCGGGGAGGTAAGGAACCCACTCGAGTCCTCCTGCGATCATTCCCCTAGTATTGACCATCTTGGAGGTAGAAGTAAGCTGGATCCTCGGGGACTGGCTCTAAATCTGGCCATGCAAAACCAGAGAGGTTAGACCTCTAATAGCAAGTACCACAAGGAAGCACGATATGAGGAATTAAAACCAGTAATAAGAGAATATGATAAGTAGATCTCTGCTTGCCACTGGGATTCACATAACATCACGACACTTCGAACCAACCTCCCAACCAAACAAGGACAGAAGTTAGCCCGTCATGTCCTGACATTCTGATCATCTCAGTTAGGCAACAGAGTAGGTACAGTACACAAGCAAATCAATTTAAACGGCCATGCAACTACTACGGCTTGCTACTGTGAGTCCCAAGTTATCCTGGAATTATGCAAAATAGGATTCCTCAGTTCTTACTATGTGCAAGCAAGGCTAGTCTATCCAATCAATCAATTGCGCCAATCATGTAGTTAGACGAGTCCCAGCGGGACGCCCGTCGCTATAGCATGTACAATAATAATAAAAGCAGATACTGTTCCCTGCCCGTGTGGCAGATTACAGTATCTGTGGGAACCAGCCGACCCGTCGGGCACTTAATAGTCCCAAGGGGGCTGCCATGTAAGAACTCGGAAATCCATCCTCTCCGTGCCATCATCATTTTATTTGACTTAATGGTCTCTACGTTGAGTGAAGTTCCATGCCGTGGATCATGGTCATTCAAATGAGTACTTTCGTACGGGGTACGATATGCGCAACTCTACAACGATACCCGTGCGGCTAGGTTGTAGGTTTTACATAGCGTGATGTAACAATCAAATCTAACCACAGAGTAATCATGCCTTGACCATAAAGTACACATGTTGTTTTTGTAAGATAAATAAATAAATAAATAATTTGAAGCCTGCATGTGCCTGTATGCCAATATTCGGGATCGGCTAATCGAGTACAATAGTTCATTACATGAACGTGTCTCATTCATTTCATTCAATAAGACGACTAGCCAGTCTCTTAGTTCCAACTAGGAACGCATGATCAATTATTAGTCAAGATAACCATCGTCATCAATGGTGACAAGGCATGAAGGTCAATTAGCATTAAACATGGTCCAGTCCATAACTAGTATAAAATAGTTGGTAACATATTCTTGAAGCCAAAGAAAAGATCTACAAATTTCATGTTGGGAGTTGAAAGAAATTCTAGCCACAATTCAGTCGATATAGAACATATGATAGTCAGAAACAACCAAAATAGGCATATGCGGCCTATTCTGCGACATGATATGCGCCTACTGCGCCTCATGCGGCTCAACTGCGACATGATATGCGCCTACCGCGACATGCGCCTCATACGGCTCAACTGCGACATGATATGCGCCTACCGCGACATGCGCCTCATGCGGCTCAACTGCGACATGATATGCGCCTACCACGACATGCGCCTCATACGGCTCAACTGCGACATGATATGCGCCTACCGCGACATGCGCCAACAGCGACACCATATTCGTCAACTGCGACATGCGTCAACAGAGACATCATATGCGCCAACTGCGACATGCGCCAACAGCGACATCATATTCGTCAACTGCGACATGCGTCAACAAAGATATCATATGCGCCAACTGCGACATGCGCCAACAGCGACATCATATTCGTCAACTGCGACATGCGTCAACAGAGACATCATATGCGCCAACTGCGACATGATATGGGGCTACCGCGACATGCGCTTCATTGCAACATGCGCCTACTGCGACATGCGCCTTCTGCGACATGCGATGCGGCTACTGCGATATGCTGTTCGTGCTGCAGATGAATATAGGAACGAACCAAAATATTTTTTGCCATAACTTCCACAAAACAAATCGAAATCTAACTTTTCAAAAGCCAAACTTTAGTAGAATTAAATTCTCTACAACATGGAACCACTTAATTTCGAAAACAACAATGTTTGATAGATCAAAACCCTAATTTCATATGAAAACCAAAACAATGAAAACCAAAACTTAAAACTTAGATCTACACCCAACCATCCATGGGAGTCAAGAACTTCAAGACCTAAACTTGTAGAGGAAGAGAAGATGAACAACATAAACTAAAAATAAATGGAAATGCATGAAATTCCTCATGGTGTGCAAGATGTACTTGCCTCTCCAAATGGGTTAGGGTTTGGTGGAGGAGTAAATGTGAATGAATGAAGAGAGAGAGTGGAAGAAGAACTTTTATATCAAGGTCAAGTGGATCTCCACCATTCATTCTCTCCACCAAATCCAAGCCATCCATTCCTTTCCATGTTGAACCGACCCGAACCAAGTTGGTTTCCCATGAACCGAAATGAACCAAGGGCCAAAGAAAAGCAGAAAATAAAATACAGAAAAATTAATAAGCGCAAAATTGAAGAATTCAAATACAGAATAAATGCATGATAAATATTGAATAAATACATTCAAGAAGTACACGTATAAAATACTTTATTCTGGGAACGGGAAGTGACATCTCTACCCTCCTTAGAAAAATTCCGTCCTCGGAATTTCAGATCCAAGCAGGACATAAATGCCAGAGCTAGACAAATCTAAGTTCAAGTAATTGGAGCAAGAAATCATTTTATAACGTCAACAGCAAGTAATATATCTATGCTTAACAATCTACGATATCAAGCAATTCTACTCATAAGGTGGCAAGCATGAGGAGTTAAGACAATCAAGGTATATAGAGAGAGATATACCTTGTGAGTCAAACAGGTGCGGATACCGTGATCGGATATCATCCTCACGTTCCCATGTTGACTCTCCTAATGAGTGATGACCCCAAGCAACCCGGACAAGGCTAATTGTTCGGTTCTTGAGTATCTTCTCTCTTCGGTCCAAAATGGACACAGGCTGTTCCTCGTAAGACAGGTTGGAACCAACAACCAGCTCAGAATGATCGAGGACATGGCTTGGGTCCGATACATACCTACGTAATTGAGATACATGAAACACGTCATGTACCTCTCGTAACGAAGGTGGGAGTGATAAACGATAAGCAACATCGCCTATCCGATCAAGGATAACGAATGGGCCCACGTACCGCGGACTCAATTTCCCGCGAACGTCAAATCTAATGACCCCACGAGTAGGTGAGATCCGCAAGAAGACGTGGTCCCCAACAGAGAACTCTAGCGGCCTACGATGCTGGTCTGCCCAATGACGATGCCGGTCCTGCGCAACTCGAAGTCGCTCCCTAATTCCCTTAACCACTTCAACCGTCTGAACAATCATTTCCGGGCCTAACATCTTCCTCTCTCCGATATCATCCCATGCAAGCGGTGACCTGCACTTCTTACCATATAGTGCTTCAAACGGCGCCATCTGGATACTGGCTTGATAACTGTTATTGTATGAGAATTCCACTAAGTGCAGGTGGCTCTCCCAATATCCTCCAAAATCTAGGGTACAAGCTCGTAACATATCTTCTAGGGTCTGAATTGTTCTTTCTGATTGCCCGTCCGTCTGGGGATGGTAAGCCGTGCTAAATCTTAACTTGGTACCCAGACTATGATGTAAGCTCTTCCAGAAATATGATGTGAAACGAGTATCTCTATCTGACACAATATTGACAGGGACTCCATGCTGCCTGACTATCCGCTGCATATACAACTCTGCCAACTTTTCTGTAGATTGCCCTACTCTGAAAGGAAGAAAGTGTGCCACTTTTGTAAGCCGATCTACTATCACCCAAATAGCATCTTTACCACTTGGTGATCTCGGTAAACCGGTCACAAAGTCCATTATGATGTGTTCCCACTTCCATTCTGGAATAGGAAGCGGTTGCAATAGCCCAGGTGGCCTCTGCTGTTCTGCCTTCACTTGCTGACATACCAAGCAACGGAAAACAAATCTAGCTATCTCTCCCTTCATCCCGTTCCACCAGAAGTGCTGCTTGATATCTTGGTACATCTTGGTCCCTCCAGGGTGTATAGAATATTGAGAACTGTGAGCTTCTGTCATAACCTCCTGTCTGATATCTCCACTAGGCACACATAGGCGTGATCCAAACCTAAGCGTACCATCTCCATGAATTTGCATCTCCTTTCTGAGTCCTGACTCACATTCTGCTCTAAGCTTCTGAATCCTTGGGTCCTGTGCCTGAGCTGCCTTGATCCTGTCTACCAAGTCGGATTGAACTTGTAAACTTGTTAGAACTCCTACATCGCTAGGAAGCATAACTTCGATGCCCATCTCCTGAAGGTCTTCTAAAATATGCTTCTGTGTTGTCAACATAAATGCACCGCCTCTCCTGCTGAGAGCATCTGCTACCACATTAGCCTTGCCTGAATGGTACTGAAGCTCCACGTCATAATCCTTGATCAACTCCAACCATCTTCTCTGCCTCATGTTCAGATCCTTCTGAGTAAAGATGTACTTCAAACTTTTATAGTCCGTGTACATGCCTACTCGATCACCATATAAGTAATGTCTCCATAGCTTCAAAGCAAATACTACTGCCGCCAACTCCAAGTCATGAGTTGGGTAATTCTTCTCGTGATCTCGAAGTTGCCTAGATGCGTACGCTATCACCTTCCCATGCTGCATGAGGACACATCCAAGTCCTTTACCTGACGCATCACAATATACTGTAAAACCTCCGGGCCCAACTGGCAATGTAAGAATAGGTGCTGATATCAACTTCTGCTTCAACGTCTCGAATGATGCCTGACATTCTACCGACCAAACGAATGGTACATCCTTCCGTGTCAAGCGGGTCATAGGTGCTGAAAGCCTTGCAAAGTCTGATACGAACCTTCTGTAATATCCTGCCAATCCCAAGAAACTCCGTACATCAGCTACGGTCTTGGGTACTGGCCAACTCTCTACTGCTTCTACCTTTTTGGGATCCACTGCTACTCCAGCTCCTGATATGATATGACCCAAGAATGAAATGTGATTCGACCAAAACTCACACTTGATGAGCTTGGCATACAACTGGTTCTCTCTCAGAACCTGCAACACTTTCCTGAGGTGGTCTTCATGCTCCTCTTCACTGGCAGAATATACGAGAATGTCGTCAAGAAATACAACGACAAACTGATCTAAATATGGCATAAAGATGCGGTTCATCAAATCCATAAATATTGCTGGAGCGTTGGTCAAACCAAACGGCATTACTAAGAATTCATAATGACCATACTTCGACCTGAATGCTATCTTGGGGATATCCTCCTTCCGAACCCTCACTTGGTGATACCCTGAACGAAGATCTATCTTGGAGAAAACTCTAGCTTTGCTCAACTGATCAAACAAGTCGTCGATCCTGGGTAGTGGGTACTTGTTCTTCACTGTCGCCGCGTTAAGCTTCCTGTAGTCAATGCACAATCTGGATGACCCATCCTTCTTCCCCACAAGTACTACTGGTGCTGCCCACGGTGATACGCTAGCTTGGATGAACTTCTTTTCCTTCAATTCCTCTATGTGCTGATATACCTTGGCCTGCGCTGAATCCGCCATTCTGTAAACCCGATCTGATATGGGTTTAGTTCCAGGTGCCAATTCTATACTGAACTCAATATCTCTGACTGGTGGTAGACCTGGAAGTTCTTCAGGAAATACGTCTAGAAATTCTTCAACTACCTTCGGAACTTGGACTTCTTCCATTGCCGTCACTACTCCCTGCTCTTGTTGAGTTGCATCTGATCTGACTAAGGTGAATCTCTTCATGCCTGGAATATCAAAAGATACACTCCCTCTACGACAATCTATTGTCGCATGACTGTCTTTCAGCCAGTCCATGCCTAAGATAACGTCAAAATTTCCAACAGGAAATTCTATCAACCGGGCGGGTAAGGAATGCCCGCAAACTACAACGCTACACGCTAGAATAACTCTACTAACTCCTACGAGCCCATTACCAGTGAGTATATTCAACCTCCCTGGCAATGCCTCGAACTCCATTCCTAGCCGTGTCGCAAATTGTGCAGATATAAATGAGTGTGATGCTCCTGAATCAAACAATGCTACTGCGGGATATGAGGCGACGAGAATGTTACCTGCCACAACATCTCCCGATGCCAATGCCTCCTCCAAGGACAGAGTGAATGCCTGCCCTCGACCTCCTTGCTGGTTTCCATGATGCGGCCTAGCCTGATGCTGCTGCTGGCCCCTTCCTTGATGATGCTAGGGTGGTCTATGCTGGTGTTGCTGCATCGGCGGTCCCTGCTGCCGAAACATCTGAGCCTGCGGACGCTGAGCCAACGGCCTTACTGCCACTGCTGGTCCTCGATACTGGCCTGCCCCTGGTGCTGGCAGAGCAGGAAACTGCTGCCCTGGTCCTCCTGACCTCGAATTCATGGGACATGTGGTAACCCGATGGTCTGGATTTCCACATATCAGACACAGTCCGTTCAATGTCCGACACACATCTCTAGTGTGCCCCATCTTTCCACAATAAGTGCAGCCCGCCGGGGGTTACTGGTTCTTCCTTGGTTGCTGTTGCTGCTGCCTGGGTGGTGGTGCTGGCCCTCGTATCGCCACATCGTGGATACGAATGCCAGGGGATGGTGCTGTTGTTCGGGGCGCTGCTCCTCCTCCTCCTTCAATCTGACTGTGGGATCTCTTCTGACCCCCAGTCCTTACTGCAAGCCTCTGAATAGTAATCTCATGCCTTCGAGTTGCCGTCAATATCTCATCAAAAGTCTGGTAATTGTGCCCCTCTATCAATTGCAAGAGTTCAAGATGAAACCCTTGCTGAAACCTCATAGCCCTCTGGCTTTCTGTTGCTACCATCTCTGGGACGAATCTACTCAATCTGCAGAACTCCGCTGCATAAGCATCTACAGTCTTGCCAGCCTGCCTGAGGCTGATAAACTTCTGTTGTAGCTCAAACTGCGCAACAACTCCATAGTACTTCGTCTTGAACCTTGCTGTAAAGTCGTCCCAAGCCACAGGACGTCTGATACCTACTTCCTCTGATTCCCACCAGTCACGTGCGAGATCCTGAAGTAACAACTTCACTAGATCCACACGTTCTTCTGCCGGCACCTTAGCTGCTGTCAGAATAGCCTCCATATCCTTAAGCCATGCATCTGCTGAGATGGCATCCTCCGTGCCCTCGAAACGGCGGGGGTTGTACTTGCAAAACCAGGCTGACGCTCCTGAATCTGTCCTTGCCCCCCTCTCCAAAGCTGTCTGCAATCCTTGGTTGAGCAACACATTCTGCTCTTGTAGCTGAGTGTGCATGCGCTGCTGGGCCAACATCTGATGTTGTTGAGCAGCCATCATTCCTCTCATGATCTCCAGAAGGGCTGGTGTATCCACTTCTACAGGGGTAGGTGGAACTATGGGTGGGTTTGGAACTTCCGGATACTGCGGTTCTACTATCACTTCTTCCTGGATAGTCTCCTGAGGTGAGACTGGCCCTTGCTGCTGACCAAGCTGGTCATGTTGCTCATGTTGCTCTTGTTGTTGCTGCCCAGCTCTGACCGCTGCGGACGAAGTGCCCCTAAGAAAAGGGACAAGAGAACAATCAAACGACCGGACATGAAGGATCAATGAAGTCAAAGGATACCGGAATGTCAAACAAGAGTTGAGAATAACGAATCAGGAGATCAAGGGGAAACATGTGTGATTGAGACATCCTATAAATCAAAACACCCCACAAGTCTAAAATCAGACCTGCATGGGCCACCACTAAAACCTTGTCACGCCCCAGAACCAGAATACTGGAGAGCGGGGGAATGACTCAGCCAGTTACGTATTACGGGTAGATGAATACCGTATAATACGATCAATGATGTCTAACCAGACGAGGGGGTGCATACTACATAAAAGTCTCACTATGGTCATTTCACATATATTGTCTCAATCATTCAAACAAGGAAACAGAAATAGAGAACATGTAAGATAAAGCAGTAAGGCGTCCCAAATGCTCTGTCAAAATGTTCTTGATATCCGGCTTTACAAAATATAGCCAGATGATATAGCAAGTATACACAATTGTTATCAGCTGCAGTCTGACTTTAGTTACAATTATGCAAAAGTAAGTACAAGACAATCCGACTAACATGTCGGTGCCAAACGGCTAAGTATAAAGTAAATGACAAAACGAACGGGGAGGTAAGGAACCCACTCGAGTCCTCCTGCGATCATTCCCCTAGTATTGACCATCTTGGAGGTAGAAGTAAGCTGGATCCTCGGGGACTGGCTCTAAATCTGGCCATGCAAAACCAGAGAGGTTAGACCTCTAATAGCAAGTACCACAAGGAAGCACGATATGAGGAATTAAAACCAGTAATAAGAGAATATGATAAGTAGATCTCTGCTTGCCACTGGGATTCACATAACATCACGACACTTCGAACCAACCTCCCAACCAAACAAGGATAGAAGTTAGCCCGTCATGTCCTGACATTCTGATCATCTCAGTTAGGCAACAGAGTAGGTACAGTACACAAGCAAATCAATTTAAACGGCCATGCAACTACTACGGCTTGCTACTGTGAGTCCCAAGTTATCCTGGAATTATGCAAAATAGGATTCCTCAGTTCTTACTATGTGCAAGCAAGGCTAGTCTATCCAATCAATCAATTGCGCCAATCATGTAGTTAGACGAGTCCCAGCGGGACGCCCGTCGCTATAGCATGTACAATAATAATAAAAGCAGATACTGTTCCCTGCCCGTGTGGCAGATTACAGTATCTGTGGGAACCAGCCGACCCGTCGGGCACTTAATAGTCCCAAGGGGGCTGCCATGTAAGAACTCGGGAATCCATCCTCTCCGTGCCATCATCATTTTATTTGACTTAATGGTCTCTACGTTGAGTGAAGTTCCATGCCGTGGATCATGGTCATTCAAATGAGTACTTTCGTACGGGGTACGATATGCGTAACTCTACAACGATACCCGTGCGGCTAGGTTGTAGGTTTTACATAGCGTGATGCAACAATCAAATCTAACCACGGAGTAATCATGCCTTGACCATAAAGTACACATGTTGTTTTTGTAAGATAAATAAATAAATAAATAATTTGAAGCCTGCATGTGCCTGTATGCCAATATTCGGGATCGGCTAATCGAGTACAATAGTTCATTACATGAACGTGTCTTATTCATTTCATTCAATAAGACGACTAGCCAGTCTCTTAGTTCCAACTAGGAACGCATGATCAATTATTAGTCAAGATAACCATCGTCATCAATGGTGACAAGGCATGAAGGTCAATTAGCATTAAACATGGTCCAGTCCATAACTAGTATAAAATAGTTGGTAACATATTCTTGAAGCCAAGGAAAAGATCTACAAATTTCATGTTGGGAGTTGAAAGAAATTCTAGCCACAATTCAGTCGATATAGAACATATGATAGTCAGAAACAACCAAAATAGGCATATGCTGCCTATTCTGCGACATGATATGCGCCTACTGCGACATGCGCCTCATGCGGCTCAACTGCGACATGATATGCGCCTACCGCGACATGCGCCTCATACGGCTCAACTGCGACATGATATGCGCCTACCGCGACATGCGCCTCATGCGGCTCAACTGCGACATGATATGCGCCTACCGCGACATGCGCCTCATGCGGCTCAACTGCGACATGATATGCGCCTACCGCGACATGCGCCAACAGCGACACCATATTCGTCAACTGCGACATGCGTCAACAGAGACATCATATGCGCCAACTGCGACATGCGCCAACAGCGACATCATATTCGTCAACTGCGACATGCGTCAACAGAGACATCATATGCGCCAACTGCGACATGCGCCAACAGCGACATCATATTCGTCAACTGCGACATGCGTCAACAGAGACATCATATGCGCCAACTGCGACATGATATGGGACTACCGCGACATGCGCTTCATTGCAACAAGCGCCTACTGCGACATGCGCCTTCTGCGACATGCGATGCGGCTACTGCGACATGCTGTTCGTGCTGCAGATGAATATAGGAACAAACCAAAATACTTTTTGCCATAACTTCCACAAAACAAATCGAAATCTAACTTTTCAAAAGCCAAACTTTAGTAGAATTAAATTCTCTACAACATGGAACCACTTAATTTCGAAAACAACAATGTTTGATAGATCAAAACCCTAATTTCATATGAAAACCAAAACAATGAAAACCAAAACTTAAAACTTAGATCTACACCCAACCATCCATGGGAGTCAAGAACTTCAAGACCTAAACTTGTAGAGGAAGAGAAGATGAACAACATAAACTAAAAATAAATGGGAATGCATGAAATCCCTCATGGTGTGCAAGATGTACTTGCCTCTCCAAATGGGTTAGGGTTTGGTGGAGGAGTAAATGTGAATGAATGAAGAGAGAGAGTGGAAGAAGAACTTTTATATCAAGGTCAAGTGGATCTCCACCATTCATTCTCTCCACCAAATCCAAGCCATCCATTCCTTTCCATGTTGAACCGACCCGAACCAAGTTGGTTTCCCATGAACCGAAATGAACCAAGGGCCAAAGAAAAGCAGAAAATAAAATACAGAAAAATTAATAAGCGCAAAATTGAAGAATTCAAATACAGAATAAATGCATGATAAATATTGAATAAATACATTCAAGAAGTACACGTATAAAATACTTTATTCTGGGAACGGGAAGTGACAATACGCCTTGCCGTTTCGCAGCGTTGAAGCGCCTCGCTTCCATAACTCGATCGCATAGCTAACTCCCGGACTTAGCCATTCCTTTGAACTACTCGGTTGATTTTGGCCTATCGCGCCCATGCCACAATCCGTTGCAAGGCCACGATTTGGTTTCGCGGACACTTCATTGCATAAGGCAAAATGTCGACCTCTTATCGTCCAGCGTAAAAGCATAGCCTGCACACCAGATCAACTAAAATCAGTACTTGCTCAAACGAGACTCATCCTTTGCATCGATTCGATTCATATATTCCAACCGACTCAAAGCATACCTTTGGCCAACGTAACACTTGCATCGATTCATATCGATACCTCATCGGATCAACGCAACTCTTCGAGTCAACGAATCAACGTAATGCACCGATGCGGAGCGGGGCATTACATAATATACCACTCAAAATCAGGTTCGTCCTCGAACCGAAACCAACACTTAATCCAAGTGCCTCGCATAGATCGCTTCACGATCTCGTACTACTATCGTTGGAATCATACAACTCAGTCTGGATCATACACATATTTTAGGCGTCCCACCAATATATGCATTTCAGTCAAGCTTAGTTGTAGGATATCGGGACGAAGCTAACATGTTCAACTTAATCCTCAAGCACCAATCATTCCATTCTCGACTTAGTCATATCTTAGCGCCTATTCCCAAAATACTCTTCGTATGCATCATCCCATAACATGTGATCATCTTCCAACATCTTGCACATAACTTAATTCAACCAAAACTTTGATCTCGTAAGTTTCTCGCCGACCACCTAACACTCGCATTGCATCGAGTCATTGCGCATCCGATCACAACAATTCTCTGCAACGCTTATTCGCCCAACCGTTTGCCTATCTCTCATATAACTCAAGTCTTTCATCCTATCATTCATAACATTTGGCCTTAACAACATGGACTATGTCAACATGTCACCAATTCCTTTGTCTACAATCCATACTAAGTCTCGCACGCAACTATCTCAACACGATCTACGTTCTCGAACTACCCGCGCATCGAGTCTGGGGCTACCCCCGCTAGGCAACTTATCCAGACATCATGCTTAGTCTTTTCCGACACAAGAGCTCAACTTGAGTCTGCGATGCTCAAAGGCAACAATCTTTTCGACCCAAGGTCTCTTACGATACACACGTCCCTGATTCTCGACCGCATACGAATTCTTTTACTCAATCTTCGATTCAATTCCGACTAGTTCGCTTTGTAACATAAATCGTGCGCTCTACACACTTAGCCTAACCGTTACTCAACTGATCTACGACACACTCTTAGAGTCGTTCTACTATCCGTTGCTCTCGCGCATTGCAAAATCCTTGCATTCGCCTTACCGCGTCACTACGCTAAGCACGTTCCTCAACGTCCACTCGATCCAACATAACTTTTCTGACCATATCGATTCTAGTACTCGCTAACTCTCGAGACACGATACTCGCTCGCTTAGACTTATCCTCGACATGCACTACCTCATTCCTTATCCTCGATAAAATTCTTACGCAACATCTTTAGGGTCATCCTATGGGACTTCAACATTTACTTGATTTGGCGGTCAAGTCTTCTAGGGTCACCTGCCCCGAAACTACGCTCGATAATTGAAGATCATCAACGAGGGACAGTTACAACGAACCATGCTACATCCTATCGCGAAGCCAAATCAATTCCCGACAATTCCTATGGGACTTTACCCAATTCGACATATCAATCCATAATTTCTCTATCACCGCGCAACTGATGTGCCATTGCTACTCGATTCACTCCCGCATTATCGTCGACTCTTTTTACTAGTCGTATGACGTCTACTCGCCTCAAGCCCGAGTTTACCTATTCGTGATCGTAGTCCGACATATTCCATACTCATCAAAACCATCCTCGAGCAACGTTCGCATCAAACCACAAGTCCATATCGAATTTGCCACGCCTCGTAAGTTCGATCATCCCCGCCGGATGAATCACCATACCAGCGCTCACGCGGAATGATCGTTCTAATTTGACGTGACGCATGTACGAGACTGGTGTTGCGCTCGCTCAAGACAAGAATGTCAACATAGTGGTGATCCGCGAAGCAATCCAGACACTTTCGATTTCATCCGAGCAACATCCATTCACTCTCAAATTCTCCGAAGCGTTCCTACCGTTATCATCCAAACTGCCATAACTTAACTTGCATCTTATCCATCCAACAACAATGCTCAACATAATTGTCGTTCATTCGATCAGAGTATCCCCGAGTTATTGCATATCGTCTTTGATACGCCTCAATACCATCGTCGATATGCATAACTTGAACATCTTCCTTTCTCGTAAGCTCCAACTCGTTGCAATCACTGTTATTTTCCGAATTCGAATACGAATCAAGTCTCGTACTAATCAAGATTCATTCCGTTGTACTTTTCTATCATCTTCGCGACATAATTTCCAATTCACATATTAATTCTCATATCCCTAACTCGTACTTCGAAACCATGCTACCGACTCGTCGCGCTAACCCAAATTCGTTCGTACGGTTTCTCCGTACCTACTCAATTCGTTCCGAAGAAGTCTCGTACTAACTCAACATAAGTCCGACCGGGTCGACTATTTCCTCAACATAACATTCATTCGCATATGTTCGGCCTATCTTTCAACTTATACTTAACGAATCCTCGCCCGACGTATCATCCATAGGCACGACTTCGCACATAATCGTTCAACTTAGTTCATCAAGTCGTACTCGCATCGACTTCTCTTAAGTCATTCCCACTCAAGTCTCGATACTACATCATCCGTTGCGACGAACATATCATAACAACATAATCGTCTCGACGTAACCTATCGCAAGCCACCGAACGGCTTAACATAACCATCACTAAGTGGTATCCCATATACCACTCAGGATCGAGCCTATCATTATCGACATAATACTTCGCTATACTTGCTCGCATAATTGGTATTGCATATACCACTCGGAATCGAGTCATCACTCGACATCACACTTCGCATAGGTCCGATTTCTAACTCAACTTAACCGTCCCGTATGGCGATCCTTCCGATCCCAGCTCTAACGTTAGCTCAAGTTTGACATATATTCCATCTAACCGTACCATGGCGATCATTTCGATCACACCCGTAACATTCGCTTATTCAAAGCTCAACGCGACATATGGCCAACATACACGTTCACCTATTCGAACTCGCCTTAGCGACCAATTCGACTCGTACAATCGCATCCTCGATCTTCGAATCCCGCTCGTTGCAGCTCGTGCAACAACTTAGTCTCGATACTTAAGGTCTTTACTCAATCTCGCACAACATATCGCTATCCATCCGTATAGCCATACAACGCACCTCATACCGTATCGACTCGTTGCACCGATGCAACGAACGATCCACGACTTGCTGCACTCCGTGCAACCGACAACACGTAACCATTCGCATAGCCACATAACATACATCGCCTCACATATTGATCCATTGCACTTCGTGCAACCAACAACACATATCTTCTCGCACCCCGTGCGACTGATAACACATAACGTCTCGCACTTCGTGCGACCGACAACACATATATCATTGCACTTCGTGCAACCAACATGACCATATTCGTTGCACTTTATGCGACCATCATTCCATAACTCGTTGCACTTCGTACAACCAACACTCTCCGATGGCACCCGGAGATCACGTAATAGTCATGACATACTTGTGGCAGACGTATGCAACTTACTATAGACTTATTGTATGGAACATCCAATGTAGCGTCGAGCAGATCCATGAGCCATGCGGTTGCGGAAACAACTTAGAGTCAACTGAATTTCGATATCGAAGCAACTGAGGGTCAAAGAGATTCACGCACGGTCCAAAGGATGGAACCGCTCTGATACCAACTTGTCACGCCCCGACCCGGGAAATCGCTCGTCCTCGCTAGATTTCACCCAAATCATCGTCCTCGCTGGGGCGTGATGCCGCACGAGCCTGGAGTTGCGCTCGTGCAAGGCAAGATAACAGATTCACGTAGTGTTTGTCTCAAATTGATAACATAAAGCAGCGGAAGGAAACGAAGTAAAACATAAGAATCTCTTTTATTCATATTGAACTGAAGGTTACAAAGGCTCTGAATAGCCCAACATAAAATGCCAATTGGCTACAACGTTCATGATCTCTCTAGCTCACAAAGGATTACATTGTTCCATACATTATGCCCCTGTATAGCCACCAAGTAGTCTTCGGCCGAACATCTCCATGTCGCAAGTCCGAACGCATATGCGGAAGCTCCTCTTGAACGCCAAGGACTCCATGCCTCGGCACGTCCAAGCCAAGCTCCGTCCCGAGCTGATCATAACCTGAACCTGCACATAAACTAGTGGGAGTTTAGTGCTTTCGTCCTCGCTTCGCACTGATCAAGACCCGCTCGCACCCCAAACCAAACACTTAATTCATTTAATGAAACATGCATCTTACTTTGTGATCTTTCTATTTAGCCTTAGGATCAATTTCATGGCAATACTCATGCATAGCAACATATCTTAAATGTGTCCCATATCCCGTGTTCCTGCAGCAGACACAGTTAGCCATAATATGAAAGTAAACATAGTGTTCGTGCTCATCTCGTCCCGTTTCCCTTAGCCTGCAGTGGTTAGAACTTAGCATAATCAAACATAAGCTTCGTACAACCGACCAATCATAAACGTAAACATATGCATAATGGGTGGCAGGCCCTGCGCCTGCACCCAGCTCTCATCTCAGCCCACCGGCCCTAACTATATGAAGGTCACGGTATTTCGCACCGTAATGGACTTGGCATCTCTTATGTGTAAGCCTACAATTGCTTCGATACGGGTTGCTAGTCCAGTATCCGAAGGATCCCAAATTTACGGATATCATAGCTTATCACAGCACTGGACGGTCGCAATCCGTCCGAATGTTGTGCACCATAAATACCACACATAATTCCCTCCTAGGCCGAACGGTCCCGGCGCCCCGGCGTAACCGTTCGAGGGAAGCCGCACCCGTGCACGGGCAATCCGAGTCCATTGACCATGCAATACGATCCATATCATACAATCCATAGCATACCAACCGATCTCGTATTCCATAAACATAGTCTCGCACATAAACGGTTCCCCGTGCCATAAACGGTTTCCCGTGCCGTAAACATAATCCACCATTCATATGGGGAGCTCCGTCGGCGTTATGCCCCAACACATCCATATTGATGCACGACGCCCAACGGCTTAGTCGTCTCGTACTCATATTTATGCGTCTCGTACATAATGTTATTCGCATAGCCTACTTCCGTATTTACTTAGTCTTTTCGTAGCTTAAGTGCACAAAGGCACGCTCGGCATCATAATCAATGTTCTACGCCTAGAGTTCAATGTTCTCGGAGCCGTGCACATGATGCACATCTCATTATCATCTTTCAATGTTCTACCATCATTGCCCTACTGCGATCCATGCACTTGATGCACGTCGCTTCAATTGTTCGATTGTTCAATGTTCTACCTTAGTGTTCAACGCATATTTAGATACTTACTCGCCGAGCCACGCTCGCTAACTCGATAACATCTTACGCATACAATACCATATTTTATTAGACGTGAAGGAATAGGGAGAGAGAGTCAAGAACCCGCCCACCTTAAGTCGATACGCCTTGCCGTTTCGCTGCGTTGAAGCGCCTCGCTTCCATAACTCGATCGCATAGCTAACTCCCGGACTTAGCCATTCCTTTGAACTACTCGGTTGATTTTGGCCTATCGCGCCCATGCCACAATCCGTTGCAAGGCCACGATTTGGTTTCGCGGACACTTCATTGCATAAGACAAAATGCCGATCTCTTATCGTCCAGCGTAAAAGCATAGCCTGCACACCAGATCAACTAAAATCAGTACTTGCTCAAACGAGACTCAACCTTTGCATCGATTCGATTCATATATTCCAACCGACTCAAAGCATACCTTTGGCCAACGTAACACTTGCATCGATTCATATCGATACCTCATCGGGTCAACGCAACTCTTCGAGTCAACGACTCAACGTAATGCACCGATGCGGAGCGGGGCATTACACTCAGTTCTTCAATCATCTTGTACAAAATCTCCAATTCTGAAGGTGCCATCCTGTAGACTCGCTCTGATACTGGTGCTGTCCCGGGAATCAAGTATATAGTGAACTCAATCTCCCGCTCCGGCGGCATCCCTGGAAGCTCCTCTGGGAAAACATCTGGAAATTCTTCAACTATCCGGGGTAACTGCACTGCTGCTACTGCCATCCGCAATGCTGGAGAAGATGGCTCCACTGCGCCTCTGGAAAACAAAAACTCTGGCTCGCCGGGGATACTAAAGACAACTTTGCCAATATGGCAGTCTATCCTAGCATACTGGTTCCTCAACCAATCCATGCCTAGGACTACATCATAGTCTGCCATAGGAAACTCTATGAATCTAGCGGGGAACTCCCTACCGCTAACTACGATCCGACACGAGGAAAACACCCGATCTACTCCCACAAGACCATTACCAGTAAGTATATTGAGCCTCACTGATAATGACTCAGGCTCCAATCCTATCCGTGTCGCGAATCGTGCAGACATGAATGAATGCGATGCACCAGAATCAAACAATACCGAAGCTGGAAAGGAGTTGACGAGAATAGTACCTGCCACTACCTCACCTGGTGCAACTTCTTCTTCCATAGCCATCATCATGGCCTGACCTTGTCCTCTGGCTGCTGGTCCTCTCTGCTGGAAACCTCTCTGCCTATTCTGGGTCTGAGCTTGGGCTTGTGCATACTGCTGGGGGTGTTGTTGCTGGAATGCCTGAGACTGAGGCGGCAAGGGCCTCGAAGACTGATACTGCTGCTGCTGAACTGGTGCTGGGGCCGGTCCTCTCACCGAAGAGCTAGAAGGGTTGAATGCAGATGAACTACCCCTATTCGGGCAAGCCCCTATCCTATGATCTGCTGCTCCACAAGCCAGGCACAATTCCTGCACCCTGCGGCAGTCTGCCACCACATGCCCTGGCTTCCCGTAATGAGAACATCCCATCGCGAAAGTCTGCTTCTGCTTCTGCTGCTGCGGGTACGTCGGGGTCGAATGCTGAATCGACGTTACTGAGGCCGCCCGCCTCGGAGTTCCAATGGTCAAACTTCAAGCTGCCGGGGCTGGAGCTGATGATTGGTGCATCTGACTATGGGACCGCTTCCTACCTTCGGTCATATCCACGATCCTCTGGGAAGTATACTCATGCCTCCTAGCTG
Source organism: Iris pallida (assembly GCA_029216955.1). Lineage (NCBI taxonomy): Eukaryota > Viridiplantae > Streptophyta > Magnoliopsida > Asparagales > Iridaceae > Iris > Iris pallida. The sequence goes on along the minus strand of JANAVB010030817.1, from coordinate 12,970,342 downwards.
CTCTCAAGACCGCATCGAACGTCTGGTGCTCGAACTGCTCAACCGCCAACAAGATCTCCAAATGCAGTCCCTGCTGGAACCGCTGGGCTCTATCGAGCTCGGTTGCCACCAAGGTGGGGGCAAACCTAGTCAGCCTAGAAAACTCGGTCGCATAACCATCGACCGTCCTGTCTCCTTGCTTCAAGTTGGTAAATCAGGTCTGCAGGTCGTACCGAGCCACAGCATCAAAGTACTTCGTCTGGAATCTCTCCCTAAACACTGCCCAAGCAATGGGTGCCACTAATCCCATGGCCTGTGCCGCCCACCAATTGCGAGCTAAATCCAACAACTGCAGGCGTACCACCGCCACCTTCTCATTCTCAGGTATCCTGGCTGCTTCCAGAATCACCTCGGTATCCTGAAGCCATGCATCCGCGGCAATCGCATCCTCGCTGCCGTCGAAGAAAGGAGGGTTCAATCGCTTGAAACTGTTGGCCGCCTGGTTCCCTGGATGTCCGCCTCGGGTCAAAGCATCTTGAACTATCTGGTGCAGGGCGTCGCTTCGACGATCCTGGGAAGCTATCAAGGTTCTGATGAGGCCTACTAAGGTACCATCATCTGGCTCTGCAGGCTGGACGGGCCGAACTGGTGACTCTCCTCCAGTTGGCACAACTCTGGAGACTACCCCGGAATGCTGGGCTTGATCTCCGGGTTGCTGCTGATCCACAGGAAGTGCTCCACCTCGTCGATCGGTAGGACCAGGTACAGTGCCGCTGAAGAAAACGACACAGGGAACAATAAGGAAAGGACCAGGACAGATCAATGATATAAGCACAGGATTCAGGACAAGAATTCAGGGATTCAGAGGGTACGAACAGAGATCAAGGACGAGTACTGATTGAGACATCTATCTGGTAAACCCCCACATATCTTGATTTACAAGACCTGCATGGGCCACCACTTAAACCATGTCACGCCCCAGAACCAGAATACTGGAGAGCGGGGGCAGACATAGCCAGCTACGTATATTGAAATGGGAACCACTTCGATATACGGTCACGATAGTCTAGATATGTGAGGGTTTTCTACAAGCCAACAGTCTCTTATGGTCATGAACAAGCCTAGTGTCTCAATCACCACAAGTAAGTAAAGTCACAAGATGTATGATCATTAAATATACAATAATAAGGCGTCCCAAATATTACATATTCAGCTGATCATGAAGCTAGTCGTTACAAAATATTAGGACTAGCAAGAGTTTAGTCATACATGATCAACCCTAGGATTTGTCAATCATGTTTATAGTCCGTAGGCAGACAGTAAGTAAAAGTGCTTCGAGCTAACAGGTGCTCGTCGGCTAAACGCCTCAAAAGAATAATTTTTACGATAGAGTGAGCGAAACAAAATAGAAAACCCACTCTTGGCCCGGGTTCCGTCTAGTGTTCACCATTGGACTGGAAGCTTGGTAGATCCTCGGGAGCTGCTCCGAAATCTGGCCACACAAAACCAGCTGGGTCAACCCCAGAAAGAGCAAGTGCCACAAGGGGGCCACGAAATAAGAACAAAAGCCAGCAATCAGCACAGAAAATCTAATATTAAAACTAAAATTACGAAAGCATGTCAGGATGATATACGACGAGATAACCATGGAACTATTCCGATAGCCAGGTTACAACCCGTAAACCAAACAAGGACCGGGGTTGTAACCCTTCGTCTGAACAGAACTTGGTATCCCACCATTTATCGGCAAAATAATGTAAAAAAAATCAAGACAGAAAACAATCTTGTACGGGATCAAGACATAGCTAGACTGATTATACCTCATTCAATCAATCACGGCCAAGCAGATCCTACGGCTTATTACTTTAACTAACTAGGGTTATCACAGGCCTAATTACTAACAAGATGCAGTGAGATTGTTCCACAGCCACAAGCCCTGCAGACCATCCAGGCTACCCAGGTCAAAAGTTAGGGGTTGAATTCAGGTGGGTACATCGCCCGAGAGACAAATGTATCCTTAGGTGACTTAGAGGGTGCAACACGCGACGGTGTGCTGGAAATGTGCCCTACTCGACGGCAGACTACAAATCTCAAGAGCGTCCAGGTAACGGGATTGCCTGTAGCTGTGTCATCTCTTCATGACTACTGAGTTATTCTAGTTTTTAACCTTAATCCATTTTAGTAGGTACTCCTGACCGTGGTACTCAGGAGTCCCATCCTAGACATGATGCAAGACAGGACAAGTGGTTTTAACAAGCAAGCAAGAAAGAACTATCCACGGTGTCAAGACAGGTCAAGTTAAGTAGCCGTCGCAACAGCATTAAGATAAATCATGTCAGGGTACTTGTCAGGAGTGCGCCACGACGGGCCACTATCATGTCAGGTAGGTCATGTCAGGAGTGCACCACTATGGGTCACTGTCGTGTTATGCTAGTTCCTTGTCATACCATGCCATGTACAATAGTCATTCCAAACATATTAAGTAAAATCAAGTTCATGACAAAAGGCGTAAGGATATAAAATGGACGTAAAATATCTAATAGAATATCAATATATAGGGCTATAGAAGAGCCAAGCTAAAAAAATAAAACCAAAACTCCAAGAGCCAATGGGTTAAGCAAGGGTCAGGGGAGCAGCGTACGAAAAGTCACGCACGCTGAAAGAGCTGCGTACGTGAAAAGTCACGCACGCCAGAGAGCAGCGTGGGTGAAAAGTCACGCACGCTACAGAGAGCTGCGTGGGTGAAAAGTCACGCACGCTCAAGGGAGCTGCGTACGTGAAAAGTCACGCATGCTCAAGGGAGCAGTGTACGTGAAAAGTCACGCACGCTGAGAGAGCAGCGTAGGTGAAAAGTCACGCACGCTGAGAGTGCAGCGTAGGTGAAAAGTCACGCACGCTACAGAGAGCAGCGTAGGTGAAAAGTCACGCACGCTACAGAGAGCAGCGTTGGTAAAAAGTCACGCACGCTACAGAGAGTAGCGTGGGTGAAAAGTCACGCACGCTACAGAGAGCAGCGTGGGTGAAAAGTCACGCACGCTACAGAGAGCAGTGTACGTGAAAAGTCACGCATCCCCCAAGTCCTTCATACTGAACTTGGTTTAGAGGAACTTCTTTGTCTCTGCCTATATCCGTGTAAACCCCTTGATCAAATTTTCATCATGCAAAATTTCTTATTTAATTAATTTATTTACTTAATCATTATTTGCTTAATTATCACCCTTGAATTGAACACTTGTTTTCCTATACAAATGTATATGTAAACATAGATATTTCATAAGGTGAATCCTTGCAATGGAAGAATTTCACTTGGACCTTATTGATAGTTCTCCAATTTAATATCCTATCAAGGAGTCACCTAATCATGGTACAGTTCCAAACACCTGTTCATGGTTAGCCCATGTACACCAGTCTCATTAGTAGAGCATTCACTGTTTGCCAAGGTAGACCCAAGAAGGAATTATGTGGCTAATCTGAGTAGTACTCTAATTTCCCTCTTCCCATAACCCTGCTAAACCGACCCTCAACTCAACTGGAATATTCCAATCCAGTTGTAAAATGTTAGTTAGATAGAACCTTGTTTCAAATCTCCTTTAATCACAACATCTTAGTTGTAAATCCTGTTTTTGAATCAATCCATTAAGAGGATCCCTCCAGTCTGTTTCTCGGCTCTGAGCTAGAATCGAATTCAGAATAATTCAAATTCTTGGAGATCAAATCAAAATCCAGCAATAGCAAATCCAAGTTTTGTTCCCTTTTAAACCTTCGGCCAACTTGGGTAGCATAGATTGTTAATATCGATCCTCAACCTGGCAGGATTCAAATGAGTACCCGATTAAAACCAAGCAATGGATAAGAGCAAATCAGATTTTAAATCGTATTCTTATCAACAATGATATACATATAAATGTAGGAATATGGGAGCAACCGATTTCCTCTGCAAACCCTATACTTTTCCCCTGTCGAAGGAAACCAAGTGGGAAATCAGGATCGAGAAAGGAAGAATCGGGGACTATCACAGCAAGTAAGTCTCTTTTCTTCAATAAAATCTTGGTTATCAATGGGTACTTCTGATACATATCGATCATTCAAACACACGGACACCTCTCCGAATCTGGAAATAGCCAATAATATATCAATGTTCCTTTTCTAATGATGTTGTCGATACCAAGGGAATCGAGTATCAGAACTTTCCCTGAATCCGAAGAGGATCAAGGGGTGATACTCAAAACCGATTCCAAGCCTGGGAACGCTTGTGGTATCAGTCTAGAACTCCTTGGACAAATACTAGGAATAGACCCTTCATATTTCAACAAATCAGAACAAAACATGAGTTGTATATCTATGTATGATACTCAACATAGGAATAAGTCACGACTTGTATATTCAGGTTACATTGTGTGCTTACTTTCCTGAGTATATTGCATCATCAATCCCATTATATTAGTTTCGGTTAGTGATGGCAAATTACTGCATCCACACAGAAATGTACATCAGTTGTAACCCAGGCCCTTCATACACTTATCATTGTTGCACAGACACAAAGAGGAAATCCCAGGAAAACACAAGGCAACCCACTGTTTTCAACCTTGTTGAGATGATGCTTGGTGCAGTCAACACCAAGCCACACCCTGGAGTCTGATATCATTACCCAAAACTCATGTACCAGGTTGCAATAGTATAGCTTACGTGGTACACCCTTTAACCAAGTCGGTTAAGACCCTGTTAAGCAGGACTGATACTAATTCAGACTTTCCATTCATTGCCAACCTGAAGGATTACCTGCACTAATGGCCTGTGTAAATACTGAGATTGTTTTGTATTCTGAAATCATTAAACCCATTACCTAGGATGATTTGTTGAACCAGTCCTGCAGCAACTCAGGAACCATTAGAAGGGTTGGGGGGTCTGGTATTCATGAAAGTGTTGACTAGAAACCCAGTTCTCCCTATGTTATAACATGTAAACCACCAAGTTAGGCATTAGTTTTGGATAATGAGACAGGCTATGTAGATAGAAGGTTGTGATTACCTTGAACTGGGAACCATTTATGAAATAAATTATACTTGTGTATAAGAAATGACTCAACTGTCATTACCCATAAACAAGTATTTAGGAAGAATTGATGTTGGTTCCTTTCTAAGGTATAAAATTCTATTGATGGCATCAGTAAATAGGGTAGCTAATGAATCAATGAAGTAAATTATAGTTAGAACACAAAAACCTTCATATTGTATTGTATCATGACTCTGTGGTTCTCTAAATAGGACATTTGGATCTCGACTTGGACCCTGACCAGTGCCAGCAGCCCGGGACGCCAGGCGAGTACAGTTTATTGTTTGTTTTCATTATTGATCTTTACTATACATCAGTGATTAGTGGATAGATGTGTGATTCCAGTTTTATGATCTTATTCTTTATCGTGTCGGGAGCAGTGAAGTACCAACGATGTATGATCTGACCTTAGACCGTGTAGACCGTGTAGACCGTGATATTTATTTACATCTTGTAGACCGTGTAGATCATGATTACTATTTTACTGCATTTAAACTGTGTAGATCATGATTACTATTTTTTTGTAGACAGTATCTCTTTATTGCAATATTTCATGTAGACCGTGTAACTGTAGACCGTGTAACTGTAGACCGTGTAGACCGTGTCGCATAATTGTTCCGAGACCGATCACATATCAAAGGTACTTCAGTCGGTTGGTGAGTATTTTATTGCATTTCATTTTCTGTTCTTATTTAGTTTTATTGTCTTTCTTCATTTTATTTTATGAATCATATGTCTAAAAGCTAACCCCTGTTGTATAGTTGATTTCATATATTTGGAACTGCACTCAGTGAATTGTACTCGTTCCATCCTGACTGGGTAACTCAACAAATTTTAGGTGAAGGCGATGAGATCGTGTGTCCAGAGGAGTATGGCCCATATGTGGGAGATGGCTTAGAGACGGACCTTGTTTATCAGGAGGATTATTCCGCAGCTGACCCCGCTGCTCTATCTTAGACATTTGTTAGTGCTGAGACATTGTATTTGATTTTATGAGATGAGTTGAGACATGTAGTAGAGATTACCTTGATTTAGACTCTCTTTCATTATGAGACGATTCCATTCTTATTCATGGCAGCTGAGTTGGGATTTAGAATTACTTGTTTTTCTTGTGATATATTTTACTGCGTGGATTGTTCATCATATTGATACAACGTTCTACCGTCGACTCTGCGGCGTAGGCTGGGCGTGTACACTGATTCTTGCCCAAATACTGGGTACGGGTCGTGACAATCCGTACCTAGGATTAGCATGTCGTCCACGTACAGACAAACGATGACTCCTCTTCCATCAGCGAACTTTGTGTAAACACATTTGTCCGTCTCGCTGACTCTGTAGCAGTTTGACCTAATAACTTTGTCAAACTTCTCATGCCACATCTTGGGAGCTTGCTTCAAACCATACAATAATTTCACCAACTTGCAGACTTTGTCTTCAAGACCTTTGACGACAAATCCATCTGGCTGTTGCATGTAAATCTCTTCGGTCAGCTCCCCATTCAGGAATGCGGTATTTACATCCATCTGATGTATCACCAACTTATGTATAGCTGCTAGAGCGATTAACATCCTGATGGTGGTCATCCGAGCTACTGGAGCGTACGTGTCAAATTAGTCTATTCCCTGTTTCTGAGAAAATTCCTTGGCTACCAGCCTGGTCTTGAACTTGTCAATAGTTCCATCTGCCTTCATCTTCTTCTTGAAGATCCATTTACATCCGATGGGCTTCTCTCCTTCAGGTAGATCTACCAACACCCATGTGTTATTGGAGGTGATAGAGTCAAACTCGTCATTCACTGCCTCCTTCCAGAAGATAGCATCTCTAGTCTTCATCGCCTCATCATAGGTAAGCGGATCTGCTTCCACATGATAGGTGACAAAGTCATCTCCGAAATCTTTCGGTCTCCTCGCTCGGTTAGCTGACGGCTCTGCGAGTTCTGGTACAAGAGTTGTTTCCTCAACAACAGCTTCTTCTTGGACTACTGGCCCATATGAGATTTCAGTCTCATTTGCACCTACATCATTTTTCGGAATGTCCGAAAGAACAATATTTTTGTCTTTTGCAAACTTGTCTTCAAAGTATTCAGCATCGCGAGATTCGATGATATGATTTGACTCAATATCAAGAAATCTCCTAGCATCACTTTTCTCGGTATACCCCAAGAAGATCGCCTTCGTAGTCCTTGTCCCTAGCTTCTGAATCTTCAGATCTGGGAGCTTCACATACGCCAGACACCCCCACACTCGAATGACATTCAAGTTTGGTCTGACTTTGAACCAGAGTTCATGAGGAGTTACGTCCGAAATTGCATATGGCACTCTATTTAGAATAAAAGTGGCCGTCAATGCAGCTTCGCCCCAGTAGCATTTAGGAAGACCCGCGGTTAGCAGCATTGATTTCATCATTTCTGTCAACGTTCTGTTCTTCCTCTCCGCTACTCCGTTGGATTGAGGAGAATATGGAGCAGTAGTCTCACATATAATTCTATGTTCTTTACAGAACGATGCGAATTCATGAGACCTGTACTCCCCACCTCGATCACTCCTTAACCTCTTGAGTTGTTGTCCAGTCTGCCGTTCAGCTTCGGCCCTGAACTCTCTGAACTTCTCGAAAGCTTCGTCTTTAGACTTGAGTAAGTAGACGAACGCGTATTTTGAGAAGTCGTCGATGAAGGTTATGAAATACTTCATCCCGGCCTTCGTGGAGAAATGTTTGAAGTCACAGATATCGGAGTGCACCAACTCCAGAAGATCTGTGCTTCGATTGACCCGATGAAAGGGTTTCCTTGTGATCTTCGTCTGAGCACACACTTCACACTTCTCCACCTTATCCCCACATTTGGAGATAAGTCCTAGACTAGACTTTTTGTTAATTCTTTTACAATGAACATGTCCTAGTCTATTATGCCACAACTCAAGAGAATAATCAGAAAAAGCAACTGCATTAATGTCTTCAAACTGGTTGACAAGCTGAATTTTAAACATTCCTTCGGTTTGATAAGTCTTCCCGAAGTATGTTCCTTTCTTGGACATCACCATCTGACCAGCATTGATGTCCATCCTCAAGCCTGCGTTGCAGAGAAGGCTCCCAGAGATCAGGTTCTTGGCAATCGCCGGAACATGCTTCACACCTTGAAGCGTCAGAGTGTTCCCAGAAGTGAGTTTCAGTTCCACGGTCCCGATCCCCAGAACTTCAGCTTGGGTCTGGTTCGCCATGACAACCTTCTCAGATATCGGCTGGTACGTGACGAACCATTCCTTGCCAGAACAGACATAGCAAGTCGCACCAGTGTCTATCCACCAGTCAGAGTCAACCCCCACATTTGTGACTTGTGCGATCATAGCAACAAAGTTAGAAACCAATGAAACCTTATTAGGCTCACCTTTCTCTGATTGTTTAGGCTTAGATCTGCATTCACTCTTGTAGTGGCCTTTCTTGCCACAATTGTAACAAGTCACGTGGGACTTAGTCTTCTGTTGCTTGAAAGAAGGACCCTTCACTTTTAGATTAGTGAAGTCCTTCTTCTTGGGATGAGAAGCCTCCTGCTTCCCCTTGGGATCTCTCGTCTGCACAAGATTGGCTTCATCCAACTGTTTGGACAGAGTGTCCACCTTCTGTTGGGAACGCATCTCGTCCTCAACAAGGATCTCTTGCAGTAGATCTCCCAAGCTAATGTCTAGCTTCTTTCTGTGCATCCTTGCATAGAAGGTACTCCATCCAACATGAAGTTTTGAGACGATCACTCCGACGACAAACTTGTCGGGAAGAGGCATCTCTTCGTCTTCCAGTTTCTGACGCAGCTTCAGAAATTCCTTCACCTGTGGCAGCATGGACTTTTCGTCCTCAAAGAGCAATTTGTGATATTTTTCAACCACAAACATTTTGCTCCTGTTCTTGTCTTCTTCATACAGATTTTCCACAGACTCCCATATGTCTCTGGCAAGTTCCTTCTTCGAGTAGGATTCTGCCAGGGAGTCCTCCATAGCATTCAGGATGAGAAGCATGTAGATGCTATTTTTCCTTCTCCACTTGGCCTGGAGTTTGGTAGCTGCATTGATTGCGGCAGTAGATCCAGTGTCTGGAACAGAGGGTTCTTCCTCTAACAAAACATGATCAACGTCTTTCAGTTGAAGAGTTAGGTAAACATTTCTCTTCCAGACTTGATAGTGCTCTCCATCGAACTTTTCCAACTTGCAGAAGTCCGATTGGAGGAGCGAAGCATTAATGTTTTTCATCTACACGGATCTTGCTTTGAGATTGTTAGACCCGAGGCTTGATCAAAGATGAAAAACAGATGCAATCGAGATCTGAGATGTCACACAAAACTTTGCAGTGATCAAACTCAAGATCTACGATGGTACAATAAATCAAATAGCCAAATTACAATCTGAAGGAGAAAAAAAGAGAAGAGAAGATCTCTCGTTCTTCCTTGCAAACGTGTTGCAATTGGGACAGAACGGGTTACAATAAAACTAGAGAGAGATAAGAAGAAGAACAATGCTGGGGTGTCAAAACATCGTTGCTCAAAGCAAGATTCGCCCCACACGATCTGCTTCCAGGAACCAGCAAGTTGAAGAAGTCGTGGAACGCTCGAAGTCACCTCTGTTCAGACTCCTCGGATGGACTTGCAATGGCGGCAGCAACTCTCTCTCTCTTTCTCCTTTTCTGACTTGTAATTCGTAGTTGTCACAAAGGAGGCCGGAAGAGAGTATATATAGAGAGAGGGTGGAAACCCTAGCAGCCTCTTCAGTTATGGAAAGATTGAATTAAATCCCAAAAGATAGCAATGAGATTTAATTCAAATCCTACGAAATTAATTCAAATCCCACAAAGATAGGATCTGAATTAATTCAAATCCCACAAAGATAGGATCTGATTTAATCACATTGATTCAGCCTTTCCATTACTGATTTGTAATCTGCACAGTCAGCGGATCCCTCCATGCGGCAGCAGCAGCCTGGCCGCATGTGCCGCATGGACCGCATATGTCGCATGAGCCGCATGAGGCCGCATGACTGCTGACGTGCTAAGTGCAAAGTGCCCCAACAAAACGCCACATGAGCCCACGAGTCCGAGTCGCTAGCTCCAAATGAAATTAATCCAAGAGAATGACAAAAGCATTAATGCTTAATCCTTGGAGCCTTATTCTTACCTTCTTGTAAAATCACCCACATGGTTCCCTCCTTAGGGTCACCACCCCATGTGCATCTCTCAACAACACACTCAAGTATATATGTTGAGATAACTCATGGTGCATTTCCGATGTGGGACTAAAATTTACAAGGCATGTTGAGAGCAAGCTCTCTCCATGTAAAGAAAGCACAAACACTCCTTATGTGCCTTCTCCTTATGTTCATGGTCAATAGAGTGAGAATCTTCTTCAGACATTTGCACAATGGAACAAGAAGGAGAAGAAATTATTATTTTTTGCTTTTAAATGAATAACTTAAATAACATAAATGAAACACACAAATGGAAAAGAAATATATGCCAAAACAAATACCTTAAACTTCTGTGGAAAATGAATGATCACTTAAAACAATAATGAATGATTTGATGCTAAGTAGTCTCCACGACCTTCACAATTTATAGGTAGATTGCAAGTAACAAAAATAAAACAAAAAACTCACACGCACATGGTATGCCCGTTTTCAACTTATTTTTTTAAATAATTTTTTACTTATTATTTCTAAGCAAGGAAAAAAAAAAGTTAACAGAAAACTGCACTAACAACATGTAAGTTAGTATTTATTATATAAAATACATAGTTTATAATAAAAATTAAACTGAGCATAAAATCGCACTAAGAGCGTAAGTTTGAATGACACCCTAATTTAAGCTCGTAAGTTTGAATGATGCACTAATTTAAGACGTAAGTTGGTGAAAGTTTTGGAAGTTGTTAATAAGGAAAAAATATTTTGACGCTTAATTTGGTTAAGAGTAAAGTGGTTAATGGTTAGCAAATTAATCTATATTTGCAACTTACGTCCTAAAAAAGGACAGTAAGTTTGATCTTTTACATCCTTATTTTTGGCATTATTTAGTAACATTTTTTTAGTAAATTTTTGACGCTTAGTTTGGTTAAGAGTAACGTGGTTAGCAAATTGACCGTATTTACAAGTTACGCCCTAAATTAATTCTAAATAAATTATCTTAGCTTGGCTACTACTTTTTCCTCTCTTCTACTCTCGCTCATCTTATTGTTTTCTTACTGATTGTAAAAATTTTACTTCTCACCCGTAGCATCCATCCTCCCCAATTTAATTTCACATTTATTGAACCAATCCCCCCACCACCTCTCTCTTAATACTCCGGTCAAAAAAGGAACCCAACTCTCAACCTCCCGGTCAAAAAAGAACAATAAAAGAAATTGAATTTAAGTCAAACTTCCGCCAATATTTGGGCGCCAAACTTATGCCCTATTTTAGGGTGTAAGTTGTTAATCTTGTTTTATACTTATTTTGGGATGCCAAATTAAGTAAAAAAAAAATTAAAAAAAAATATTAACAACTTACTCAAACTTATGCCCTAAAATAGGACGTAAGTTGCTAATTTTGCTTTTTTCCATCGAGGTTAAGCCAAATTAAGCATAATTTTTTTAACAACTTACACCCTAAATTAGTGCATCAATCAAACTTACGCCCTAAATTAGTGCAATCTTATGTTCAATTTGAAAATTTTAAAAACTATATTGCTTTTATATAATAAATATTGGGAAATGTTTGGTTTACAACCAAACTTTTACAACCTTTTTACAACTTACACCCATTTGCTGACATGTGGGCCAGGCCACCACCTGGCCCACATGTCAGAAAATGGGTGAGTGGTTGTAAGAAGGTTGTAAATGTTTGGTTGTAACTGTAGCATTGCTCAATAAATATTAAATTGATTGCTTTGAGTACAATTCTCTGTATAATTTACTAATACTTTTATTCTCTATACAAAAATTTATGTAATACTCATGTAAAGTACATATTTATCAATGTATTAACATGTGTCCTTAGGGACAAAACCCAGATGATAGATGATGAATTGCAAAAACATAACAATGCCTTCAAAAGCAGACATGAGGGAAATGTGTGATGTTAAGATATAGATAGATACACAAAACTGGTAGAATGAAAGCAAGGGTGCTTATACCAAACCTAAAATAATACAAAGCTAAATTGTCCTTCTGTTGTCAAACCAGAGGTAAAATTATACCAAACCTCCACCGTACCCGCATCCAACAACACGCTAACCCCACCCGACCCAAAAAAGATAAACAATCATACGTATTAAGTTATAGGCCTATAGCATTTAGCATGATGTATAAAATAAATTTGTTTTCTTCTTATCTACGTATCAAATGCATATAAATTTTTACCAAGCTAAATAACTTGATTCAATTTGTGTGTGGATACTGTTGTATTTACAAGATGCCAGATAATATTATGTTCTACAATGTGCATCATGGTAAGTGGCGTTTGATCCATGTGTTCCATGTGAAATATCTGAGTTTTTATTCATATCTAGGCATTTTACATGTAGATAATAATCACTCTATATGGACATTTAGTTTAAATGACGAATAATGTAAATTACGCTCCTAAGTTCTCGGTTCAAATTATCTAAACTTCAACATGATTTGCTTGGTTAACAAATAAGTATTATCTGATTGTAGACGAAGTCGGTGTCTTATGCATGATGGCAGAAAAGAGTACATTTACCATGCTCTTGAACTTACAGTTAATGAAGAGACTAAAGGAAGATGAATACATATATTATATGGCATTTTGTTGAGAGATGAGACTAAATCAGTAATTTATGGCACGAAAATATGACATTAACAACTAACCACTGATTCCTGAAATAGAAAAAAGGTAAATAACTGTAAGAAAGCAAGGTTCTCTATAGCAGCTGGCATCGGTTAAAATTGGTTGATGCAGAAAATTTGGACAACTCCAAAATCCTATAGTAAGTTTTGGTTGATCAGTTAAATTTGGCATCGGAAAACAGCAACTCTTATATAAGCAGCCTACATATCCAGTGAAGATCTGAGGGCCTCATCTTTCCCTTTCCCTAACCATACAATATGATATCTCTGGTAGATTTCTACCATGTCCTGGAAGCAACTGTGCCACTGTATGTAGCTATGATCCTGGCGTACATGTCCATAAGATGGTGGAAGCTCTTTACTCCGGATCAGTGCTCCGGTATTAACAAGTTTGTGGCAAAATTCTCGATCCCTCTCCTGTCATTCCGTGTGCTCTCAACCAACAACCCTTACGTGATGGACCATAAACTTATGCTCTCAGACATGGTACAAAAGCTACTAGCGCTCCTGTTATTTGCAATCCTAAGCAAAGTATTCTCTAAAGGCAGCTTGGATTGGATAATTACCGGACTCTCCGTATCTACACTGCCCAACACCTTGATTGTGGGAATCCCATTACTGAAAGGTTTGTACAGGAATGAAGCTGCCAGATTCTTGGCTCAGATAGTTGTGTTACAAAGCTTGATTTGGTACACAGTTCTATTGTTTCTGTTTGAGTTCCGTGCTGCTAGGTCAGTTGCTGCAACTCCAACAGAAAACACAGGTAGCTAAACAAACTCGAGTTTAATATTAAACTCGATTGTCATGCACTCTCATTGATGCTAATGCTGAATATTACTGCAACCAATCATAACAAGAAGCAAGTACTAGTCACTCACTACTCATAGTCATAGCAGATGCATCATCAAAGTCTACTGACCATCATTCTGGTTTTATTTTGATTATATTTTGTGAACGCAAGTAGAAGTTTCTAGGTTCAGGAAGCCTAGAACCAACAGAAAACAATGAGTACCTAAGTAGCTATTCGCCCATTGCAGATGCATCACCAGAACTTACTGACCACCATGTCAATTAATTTTGATCCAACACATTCACAAACTAGCAACTCGTTTATAGGTTCAAGAAGCATACTCATACCAAGGACTAGTCGTCGCACTTAACAAATATAGTGGCACGCTTTAAACCATTATATCCAAGTTCTGACACATGCGGTCTGTGACAAGTAAAATGGTTACAAACAAACTACAGAACATACACTTAAATTACTAGACGTGAGAGCGTATATGCCCATATTCTTCTTTAGAAACTTATGAAACTCCCCTTCGACCACTGTGGAAATTTCATTTTATCAGCTAAAGATGGTAACATGTTTTTCTTTGTTATGTAATGCAAGTCCAAATGAAATCAAAGTCCCCAGAATGGACAATTGCTTTCGATGATAACTTTGTCTTTTCATAATCTTAATGATATCCAGGAGCCAATGGGTTTGATCTTGGTATAGAAGGAGAATCAGAAGCCTCTGGAGTACAATATAAACCTGAAGACAAGGAAGCAAATGGCAAGTCCTTGAGAAAGTACAAATTCCAGCTTATTTTGTTGGTGGTGGGGAGGAAACTTTTGGAAAATCCTAACACTTATGCGTGTTTAGCTGGCCTTATTTGGGCATTAATCAGCTTCAGGTATTATCATAGGAGCAATCATTTGATCTGACAAAAGAAAATTCTAGAATTTTCTACATGTGATTTATGTTTGAGAAAGGTTATTACTTGATGTGTGTCAAGTAACCAAATATGAATGCATTGCAGGTGGGGAATTAAGCTTCCATCAATAGTTGATAACTCCATATCAATATTAGCAGATGGTGGGCTTGGCATGGCCATGTTTAGCTTAGGTAGTGGCTGTAGAATAATATAGCTAAAGTGAGAATAGAAGTAAGAATATCGTGTAGTATTGATAAACAAATTTTGTCGGCATGTGACACAGGTCTTTTCATGGCGTCACAGTCCAATATCATTGCCTGTGGGACTCGAATGCTGCTCTTGTCAATGGTATTGAGGTTCATTGTAGGACCAGCACTGATGGCAATCCCATCCTACTCTATTGGACTGAGGGGCATAATGCTTAGTGTCGCAATCGTTCAGGTACGTTGATTTCCTCCACAGATGTAATTTACGTCCTATAATATTTCGAGGCATGTTAATCACCTCGTAAAACTATAAACAAGCACACTCACACTCTATTACCACAATCCACAATATATGTGGGGAAGCTAAATGTATAACGTTATCCAGGCAGCTCTTCCTCAAGGAATTGTACCATTTGTGTTTGCTAAAGAATACGGCTTGCATCCAGATATTCTGAGTACCGGGTATTTATCGTCTCTATCTCATATATTATTTGGTCATATCTCGCCATCTAAATGCTCTTATAATAAGACGATGATGAAATTTCTCTTTTTGTTTGTAGGATTATTGTTGGCATGTTCTTAGCAATACCAATAGCATTGGCGTACAACTTCCTTCTTAGTATCAACTGATACTTTCAACATACATGGAGATCTCCGTCCTTGTAAAAGAGCAAAAAATAATAGCATGCCCTCTAAACCTTCTGATAGATAAGTGGCAATTACAGAATTTGGCTGCACATATTCCCCGCTTGATTATTTTAAAACTCTCAAGTTATTAACCTAGCATTGTATACAAACTTTCTTTCTTGTTTGTATGAAAGTTTCAATGTTAATATTAGGAAATGAGATATTACAGATGAAAAGAAAGTACTAATCGTACAGGCCAGTTACGTAACTCAACAGTGTCTTCATATGAGGCCTCAAAAGTACATTAATGAAGCCAATCACAATTTGCACAACTTCACATGATGATGCAAAATAATTTGGTTGCGAAAAATGTAGTAATACCAGTAAATGCATCACTCGAACAGCTAACTACCTTCATAAAAGAGTAATCTATCAAATATCTTAAACTGTCATCACATTAGTAGAGTTTATCTAACTTTTGGACCGTCATTTTGTTTATGAATATATAAATCTTCATATGCAATCTTCTATATAAAAGCACTAGTTGAACTAGTCTAATCACATCCAGTATGTCCATTTGTAAGGAACCGCCCCTGATTCTAGTTTAGCAAAGGAATAGATATGGGATGGATGAATTTTTACATAATATAATTCAATCATTTAGAAAATGAGATATATGCTGATAAAATCATCCTTCATAAATATTGATAGGTTACAAATTCCTTCCGATGTATAAAATAAACTTATAACTTCCTTGGGGCTAACAAAGAAATAGCAGCAAAAAATCAAGGGGCACCAAATATGTAAAGCATACCTCCAATGCACTATTTATAAAAAAAAATAATGAAGATGTGATTAGAGAAGATATCCCTACTCCTGAAATACTTGTAGGTTCACGATTAATATACAAGTCCCATTGATCCTCGGAGCTAATGAAGAAAGAACAGGAAATCAAGGGCACCATCTAACGCACCTCTTATTGAGCAATAGGAGGTTGGAGGATGGGTCTCCTGTCTAATGTACAAACCATACAGATTGCAGGCCGCTAAGTATTCATTCCTCCAACATTCCCTCAGTTCTGCAGAGTCCCTATACCAATGCTTGAGAAGTGATCAATCACTTGCAGTGTCAGAAAAGGAAATAAGAAGAGTACAAAATTCCAACAATGCAGCCCATATACTTGAGCAAAATATATTAGATAGATATGCTAGCACTTCTGATGTCAAAAGAAAAGATGAAATGAAATTGTAAAAATTTGTTATGCTTCACTAGGGAAAAAAATATCAGTTGTAATATTGTTTATCGATCAGCCACTTGCAGTAGATATGACAACCGATTTTGGGAATCCTTGCAAGTTACAATTAAAGCAGAAGGAAAATCAGCCACGTTGAATCCTGATTACACTATCCATTACACAGGTAAAGCGAATTTCAGTTCTACTGATAAAAGAAAATAGTAAGGATCAGTAGAATGAACGCTGTTATCTAGCTGGCAGCAATTGCCTTCTCTCCACATATAAAAATCGGTAAAAATGTTTTCCACCGAACATACCAACCTAAGGAGTAGGTAATGTACAAAGGAATTCCCACTTCATGATGATGTGATCTCCTTGACTAAAATAAATGCAGAAACCAACTAAACATTTCAATGCTTTAGCAAACTCAAAATGCGAAGTGCATGTGTGTGTGGGTACACACATATTGACATACAAACTACCGCACCTGACCTTTGTTTCTTTTTTAACTGTAGTCTTCAAAATCCGGTTGCTCGTGTCCATGCAACATAGAAACTTGCCAGATTCAACTGAATGGCAAGAACAACAACGTACAACAACAACAACAACAAAGACTTCATCCCAAATTTTTGGGATGGGCTGTTTGAATCCTTTTCTTCCGATTCACCTTTGTGGTCGTAATGTCCTCTGTAACACTAACAAAAACCATATCCTTCTTTAAATGAAATCGTCAATATTTATAGAACTATGTATTCCTTTGGGTGAAACAAAAGAAATAATCAAGATTGTAAGCTTCTACTTTGAAATCATTCTCTTGTTACATAGCCCTTCGTAAGGACCTCATCGGTTCTTATTTGGAGATTCGTCAGTATTTATCAGATCTTCTCCCACACCTCCGAGCTTCCGACGACGGCTGCCATCGCCCTTCCTAAGGACCTCATCGGTTCTTAGAAGGGTCCTCTCTTCTCTCATTTTGTTCCCATATTTTGTTTACCCCCGGTGCTTTCCGGGGTGCATAGTTTCATTTTGTTTTCCGTCTAGGCTTTGACCTGACGCGTATACTTTTGTTGGTCGCCGGGCTATCTCCCGGCGCCGCCTTTGGGCTTTTTTCAGTTATCAATAAAATCGGCAGCCAGAGCCATTCCTAAAAAAAAAAAAAAAAAAAAAAAAAAAATTCTCTTGTTACATAGGGAAAAAAAAATTAGTAGCTTCCGCAGTGGCATTTCTACGAACAACCTCAAGGCATTACAATTTATGTTCACGAGGTATGTTGTACCAACACGAAGACGGCACAGTACAGCGCGTTCTTGAGTAGCTGTTTCGTGTCCGACACGATACGGACACGGGTTCTTATTTGGAGATTCGTCCTATGGCTTTTGATCAAAAATAAAAAATCTGAATCCAATGGAACCGTAATTAGGACTCGTAAGCAACGTTCTTCCTATGGGAAAAATTGAACTGAACAAGCAATGGAAGTGACAATTTCGTAAATATAATGGTCGAGAGATAGCTCGCTCTTACTTGCGGACGATAGAGCAGTTCGAGGAGATCGAAGCGGTCGAGCTGGGAGGAGACCCCGGCGATGGCGGCGGCCGGAGTCGGTGAACCGGCGGTCAGGGGCAATTTCGTAATTTCGGTTTGTAGAGCCATAAAAAGAGGGGATAATTTAGCAAATACCCCCATTCCAAATGTTAAAACTAGCATATACCCCCACTATTTATTTTATTTAGCAAATACCCCCACTCCTATGTAAAAGAGTGGGGGTATATCTTAAATTTTTATTATTTTATATCAAAAATGGGGGTATTTGTTAGATAAATAAAATAGTGGAGGTATATCCTAATTTCAACATTTAGAATGGGGGCATTTGCTAAATTATCCCTAAAAAGAGCGCTACGAATGAGAGTACTTCTGCGATGGAGGGGTTAAATTTTTATTTTTATTTTTTATTTTTGGAGGGGTTATTATGTCTAGAGAAGTTGGATTTTTTTTATTTTTTATAATAAATCTAAGTTATCCTTTTTTTTCTCAAACTAATTAGTTATAAATGGTTTATTGCCGAAGAAATTAGATTCTGGACAATTTTTAAGTTGATTTTTTGTTAGATGGAATTAGAGAATTACAATTGCAATGCAAAATCAAATTGTTATTTGAATTCATAATAATTGTGAAAATCACAATCTCATGGTAACTCATAACATAACTAAAGAATGGCAAAAACATATAGATAATATTCGTAGTCGAAAAACTTGAACGAATTCTTATTTTTAAAAATCTTACGGACAACAAAAATAAAATATTACAAAATTGTAAATCGGTCAAGACGACTTTTATTTGAATGATTACTCATATAGGTAGATAGTCTTCCAAATAAATCACCCTTCGACAGCAGGATTATTTCCAGCTTCCTCGAGTGCATAAAGTTGTTGTATTATTTCTTCCTTCTTTGCTTTCAATGCATCAATCTTCTCATCAATTTTCTCCAATTTAGCTCTCAATTTTGTCGAATCTGTGATGTTTTCATTATGTTCATTCTCCTTATGTTCATGGTCCATAGAGTGAGAACCTTCCTCAGCCATCTGCAAAGAAAACTAATAAAAGATTCACAGTTTTTGTAAAAAATAAAACTCAAAGTTTTTTTTTTCTTTCTATTTTTTAATCTAGAGTAATTTGTAACCAAATTAAAATGACGATATCAACATATCGTCAATTTACCATCAACAAGACTTATTTTGGATTATAAGAAGGACAAACTAATAATATACAAATGTAAAACAGAACAGAAACATAGCGAAACATGAGAGAGAAAAAAAAGAGATTTTTTAAATCTATATAGAGGAGGATGGTAAGACCATTGCAATCTTTAATGATCACGTGTAAGAGTACTTTTGGTATTTCAAGTATTTTTCAGTCAAAATTAAACTCTAACGTTAAAATTGTAACTACTAATGGACGAAATAGATGATTTAATCAAAGTACCAAAAATGCGTTTAATTGATTAAAAAAAATTAGGGAATATTATTTTCTTAACAAAAATGTAAATCGTGCGAGAGTTTTTTTTTAGTTGTATTTTTTCTTTCAAACGAATAACTTGAAGAACATAACATAAATTGAAGAGAGACATGCCAAAACAAATACCTTAAATTTCTCTGAAAAAATTGAACGATCACTTAAAACAATAATGAACGTTTTGATGCTTAGTAGTCCCAGGACCTTCCAAATTTATAGGTAGATTGCAAGTAATTTGTGTTACTATTATTAGAATTGGTTTGTCCTTGTTTAGAGGGAAAGGAATGAGGTTGAGCAATAAAAGTGAGATCTGGAAGAGTAGATATTCAGTTATCATCCATGTTGTTATTATTATTTTTTGCAACTAAATATACAAATAACTATAATTATATATTTGCCGCTAATTGGTCGTCTAAATTTTATGACACCTTTGTTATTGCCTACATATTACAAATGCTCGTACCTACATTGGTTAATATCTTGATACATGTCTTGAAACTTAGTGAATTCATTAATCATTATTGAAGTTTTGTTATGCTACATAATGTTACCTACTTCACCTACTTGCATGGAAATCTTTAGGCGATATTGATTTGCTTCACTAGAAAAATGACTCGTAACTCCATTAGACCTTCTTAAGGTGGTTTAACTTTTGGACAAAAAGAATATTCAAGGTGAGTATCATTTTACTACTATAATATGTTTTGGGATACAAATTTACATTAGCTATGATACATGACTCAACCTACAACCATTCATAAGAACAATATTTTAGATTGGGGGCACTCTAGTTTGTTTTAGTCTAGAATGGAAATCCTATCATAGAGTTGATGAGTTATGTGGAATCGTCTATGCTTGTAGTAGTCAATTTTTTATTGTCGAATGGATATGATTCGTACATGCGGAATAATGGACTATCTTATTAGGACTCCGTCGCGAATGAGATACATGTCATAATTAATTATTATTGAGTATGAATGTCGTAAAACAGTGAAGAAAATCCAAAAACTGCAATTGATTTATATGAAATTCTCAAGCTCGGAGAGGAGTGTAGAATGTTGAAAAATCGTGCATGGATGTACGACATTGTTTGGATAACTAGAGGTGCAAATAAAGGAACAAATTGGTTTTGCAATGTTCTTATTTTTTTCTCGTTTTAAAGGAACAAATTGGTTTTGCGATGTTCTTGTTTTTTCTCATTTTAGGATTTTATCCTCTAACTAATCATTCCGATGGTATGAATCTCTCATATATTGTTTGCACAAGAGCTGAACTTGTCTTATAACTTAGAAGTTTCTGTTGGCTGTGAATACACAACATATGTGCAAACCCAACCTCCTCAAACACCTCTTTGACTAATTCCTTCCGAACCTTGTTGTATACATTGGAACTGTTGCTACAGTCCTATTCTTTTGCCTCCCATTTCTGCACGTTCTTCCGTGGAACTGCCAATGGTTTTGGTCTTTGATGCCTATATATTTCGGCCTCCTTTCTCAGAGCAACACACAGGAAAAAAAATTACCTCTTCTCTCTCGCTCTGCTGTTCTCTTCTCCGGTGTACTCTTCCTTCCGCGTCTGGGCAAGGCTAAGTTCGGGTCGATCTCTCGACGTTGTGTGCGACAGCAAGAAGCCGGTGATACCGGGGGTTTCCACTAGGAGAATCTGAGAAAAGTCTGCACATAAGACCTCGGATCAACTCTTAGGGCAGTGCGTTCAGCGCGACTTCCCCATAGGCCGGTAACTTTGTTCTAATTTATTTTATTTTCGTGTTTCAAGTTTGCAGAAATCAAATCATAAAGGAAATTTTGAAAACAATCTAAGAGTTGAAACGTTTACTTTAGTAATTTTCCTAAAACTTAGTTCCTGTAACAGAACATTTTAATATTTACTGTTCTGTTAACACACGAAATTTTTCCTTAACAAATTTTGGTTCTGTTAAACCTTTTTGTTCTGTTAACACACGAATTTTTTCCTTAACAAATTTTGGTTCTGTTAAACCTTTTTGTTCTGTTAACACACGAAATTTTTCCTTAACAAATTTTGGTTATGTTAAACCTTTTTGTTCAACACACGAAATTTTTCCTTAACAAATTTTGGTTCGGTTAAGCCTTTTTGTTCTGTTAACGCACTTTCAAAAGAAAAAAAAATTGTTCAGTTACCACTCTTTAAGGTTTTCTTAAGGCTAACTCTGTAGTATATTGTTCACTTATTGGTAATGTGTTACAAAAGTTTTCTTTAACAACAAAGCTATAAATTATTGATCATAGTGTTTACAAATCCTTTCTAACTGCTATAAACTTTTATTAACAAGCGAGCTATAAATTATTGATCATTATATTGTTCTGTTACTCTGCTAGAACTATTACCAATTGACACCTTTGTTGAATGCTTAGTTAGAAAACTTGGTATCTTCAAGGGATAGTTCTTTGAACCATTATCTCTAGAGCCCCTGTCACATTTTTTGAGTAGTTGCATTATTATTCTTGCAGACTTTAGACTGCTATACTTGTCACCATGACTGGAAAAGACGAGACTTCTACCGCTAAGCCAGCCAAGTTTGATGGCACCACTTCAAGAGGTGGCAGAGTCAGATGAGATTTTGGCTCACCACTTTAGGACTGATGTCAGCCATTGATGGCTCCACACCCATCATCAATGATTCTGACGACACTGAGTCTGACATAGGAATGTCCAAATCCTCCGGTACCTCCAAACCAAAAACCCCTAAGGACATAAACTTTCACTGCTTCCATCGAATTCTAAGCGCTTTATCTGATTCACTTTATGATATATTCTTTGAATATAAAAGCGCTAAAGAACTTTGGGATGCTTTAGAAGATAAATATGCCTGTGATGATGCTGGAATTGAAAGATTCACTTCTTCAGCATTTAATAGGTATTTCATGGTAGATGACAAACCCATGAATGAACAAATCCATGAATTCTAAAAATATGTGAGGCACATTCAAGCTAAAGGTACCACCTTCTCTGCTGAACATAAGATAGCTTGCCTAATAGATAAGCTCCCTCCTTCTTGGTCTGATATAAAAAGGGATCTCACTCATACCCAAGGTGACCTTACTTTTGCTGAAGTCTTGAAGAAAATTAGAACTGAAGAACAGCTTAGGCTAAGGTCTAACCCTAAGACTGAGACTAAGGCTAAGGTAAACCTAGTAGAGTCACCCCCTCATAAACCTAAGCCTTGTAATCCTCTCAAACCCAAGAAGAACTTCTTCAAGAAGAAGCTTAACTTTCAGCAGAACCACAAGAACTGTCACCACCAGCAAAACCACAGACCTAGAAATGTCAGTCAGACTCAGGATCAACAGAAATTTTGTTTGGTGTGTGGTAGACAAACCATCTATCCTTCAACTATTTCCAGAGGAAGAAGGAACCTATCAAGACTCCCTATAAGGGAAAAGGTCCAGCAAAACCTGAAGCCAACATGATTCTAGATGGATCTTCTATTTCCTTCAGGTCTGTGACTTACCAACCTTTAGTTAATATTTCTTACCATTCTGATGACTGGTGGTTGGATTCTGGAGCTAATGTTCATATTTCATTTGATCGCTCCTGTTTTTCAAACTATCAGGAATCATGTGGAGGAGGCATAACCCTAGGAGATGGCTCTACGGCACAGATTGTAGGAAGAGGGAGAATAGATCTGAAGATGACATCAGGAAAAATTCTGCCTCTTTATGATGTTCTTCATGTGCCGACTGTTAGAAGGAATTTAGTTAGTGGTTCCCTTCTTGTAGCATCTGTATACAAGATTGTTATGGAAGCAAATAAAGTTGTTTTTTTAAGAATGAGTCCTTTGTTGGAAAAGGATTTGTAAAGGATGGTCTTTTTATTCTCAGCACTATTAATAAAATGTCAGACCCTTCTCCTGTTGTTTCCAATGTAGAATCTTCTAATATTTGGCATGGTAGATTAGGGCATGTGAACCTGGGTTCCCTTAGAAGGATGATGAACCTAAATCTTATTCCCAAATCTCCTGTGGATAATAAAGACAAGTGTGAGACTTGTGTTCAAGCCAAACATTCTAGACTACCTTTCAAATCTGTAGAAAGGAATTCTGATATTCTAGAACTAGTTCATAGTGATGTTTGTGATTCAAATAGGGTTCTGACTCGAGGCGGTAGGAAATACTTTGTCACCTTTATAGATGATTGTTCGAAGTATTGCTATACCTACCTTCTCAAAACCAAAGATGAAGTTCTAGATAGGTTCAAGGTTTACAAATCAGAGGTTGAAAACCAATTAGAGAAAAAGATTAAGATCCTTAGATCTGATCGTGGCGGAGAGTATACCTCAAACGATATGACCAACTTCTGTGAAGAGCACAGAATAATTCATGAGGTAACTGCTCCTTATTCACCACAGTCCAACGGAGTTGTAGAAAGGAAGAATCGCACTCTGTTAGACATGGTGAATGCCATGCTTCTCAGCTTAGGTGCTCCTGATAACTTGTGGGGAGAAGCTTTATTAACTGTCTGCTACATCCTAAATAGGATTCTCAGTAAATCTAAGGATAAGACTCCCTATGAATTATGGAAATGTAGAACTCCTAGAGTCCATTATCTTAAAGTTTGGGGATGTCTAGCAAAAGTTGGAATCCCTGAACCAAAAAAGAGAAAGATTGGACCCAAGACCGTAGATGTTGTGTTCATAGGATATGCCTTAGATAGCAATGCCAATAGATTTCTAGTGACTAATTCTGAAGTAAATGAAATCTCCAACAATACCATCATAGAAGCTAGAGATGCAGTTTACTTTGAGAATATATTCCCTTTTAAGAATAGAACTTCTTCCAACCCCTCAAGTCCTTCCCTAGCTCCTTCTACAAGTTCCCACTGCCAACCTGAACAAGACTTAGAACCTAGAAGAAGTAAAAGAGGAAGAATTGAAAGGAATTTGGGGGAAGGCTTCTTCACTTATTTGATAGAGGATGATCCCTCAACTTACGAAGAAGCAATATCTTCCCCTGATGCTCCTTTATGGAAAGAAGCCATAATCACTGAATACAACTCTATTATGGAGAACAATACCTGGTATTTAGCAGACCTACCTTTAGGTAGTAAACCTATAGGTTGTAAGTGGATCTTCAAAAAGAAATTTAGAGCTGACGGTTGTCACACCCCGATCCGGAAAATCGCTCGTCCTCGCTAGATTTAACCCGAATCATCGTCCTCGCTGGGGCGTGATGCCGCACGAGCCTGGAGTTGCGCTCGTGCAAGGCAAGATGACAGGTTCACACAGAACTATCTCGTATCGATAACATAAGCAGCAGAAGGAAACAAAGTAAAACATAAGAATATCTTTTATTCATATTGAACTGAAGGTTACAAAAGGCTCTGAATAGCCCAACATAAAATGCCAATTGGCTACAACGCTCATGATCTCTCTAGCTCACAAAGGATTACATTGCTCCATACATTATGCCTCTTTATAGCCACCAAGTAGTCTTCGGCCGAACTTCTCCATGTCGCAAGTCCGAACGCATATGCGGAAGCTCCTCTTGAACGCCAAGGACTCCATGTCTCGGCACGTCCAAGCCAAGCTCCGCCCCGAGCCGATCATAACCTGAACCTGCACATAAACTAGTGGGGGTTTAGTGCTTTCGTCCTCGCTTCGCACTGATCAAGACCCGCTCGCACCCAAACCAAACACTAAATCATTTAGTGGAACATGCATCTTAATTTGTGATCTTTCTATTTAGCCTTAGGATCGATTTCATGGCAATACTTAAACATAGCACGTTATCATAAATGTGTCCCACATCCCGTGTTCCTGCAGCAGCTACAGTTAGGCATAATAGGAACATAAACATAGTGATCGTGCACATTCCGTCCCATATTCCTTAGCCTGTAGTGGTTAGAACTTAACATAAGCAAACATACGATTCGTTCAACCGACCAATCATAAACGTAAACATATGCATAATGGGTGACAGGCCCTGCGCCTGTACCCAGCTCTCATCTCAGCCCACCGGCCCTATCTATATGAAGGTCACGGTGTGTCGTACCGTAATGGACTTGGCATCTCTTATATGTAAGCCTACAATCGCTTCGATACGGGTTGCTAGCCCAGTATCCGAAGGATCCCAAACTTATAGATATCATAGCTTATCACAGCACTGGACGGTCGCAATCCGTCCGAATGTTGTGCACCATAAATACCACACATAATTCCCTCCTAGGTCGAACGGTCCCGGCGCCCCGGCGTAACCGTTCGAGGGAAGCCACACCCGTGCACGGGCCATCCGAGTCCATTGACCATGCAATACGTACCATATCCTACAATCCATAGCATACCAACCGATCTCGTATTCTATAAACATAGTCTCGCACATAAACGGTTCCCCGTGCCATAAACGGTTTCCCGTGCCATAAACATAATCCACCATTTATATGGGGAGCTCCGTCAGCGTTATGCCCCAACACATCCATATTGATGCACGACGCCCAACGGCTTAGTCGTCTCGTACTCATAATCACGCATCCCGTTCATAATGTCATTCGTATAGCCTACTCCGTATTTACTTAGTCATTTCGTAGCTTAAGTGCGCAAAGGCACGCTCAGCACCATAATCAATATTCTACGCCTAGAGTTCAATGTTCTCGGAGCCGTGCACATGATGCACATCTCATTATCATCTTTCAATGTTCTACCATCATTGGCCTACTGCGACTCGTGCACTCGATGCACGTCGCTTCAATTGTTCGATTGTTCAATGTTCTATCTTAGTGTTCGACACATACTTAGACCATTTGCCGTCGAGCCACGCTCGCTAACTCGATAACATATTATGCGTACCATAACATATTTTATTAGGCGTGAAGGAATAGGGAGAGAGAGTCAAGAACCCGCCCACCTTAAGCCGATACGCCTTGCCGTTTCGCCGATTGAAGCGTCTCGCTTCCATAACTCGATCGCATAGCTAACTCTTAGACTTAGCCATTCCTTTGCTCTACTCGGTCGATTTGGCCTATCGCGCCCATGCCACAATCCGTTGCAGGGCCTCGATTTGGTTTTGCGGACACTTCATTGCATAAGGCAAAATGTCGACCTCTTATCGTCCAGCGTAAAAGCATAGCCTGCACACCAGATCAACCAAAGTTAGCACTTGCTCAAACGGGACTTATCCTTTGCATCGATTCGCATCGATACCTCGTCGGGTCAACGTAACTCTTCGAGTCAACGACTCATCGTAATGCACCGATGCGGAGCGGGGCATTATATAATATACCACTCAAAATCAGGTTCGTCCTCGAACCAAAACCAACACTTAATCCAAGTGCCTCACATAGATCGCTTCACGATCACGTGTTACTATCGTTGAATCATACAATTCAGTCTGGATCATACACATATTTTAGGCGTCCCACCAATATATGCATTTCAGCCAAGCTCAGTTGTAGGATATCGGGACAACTAACAAGCTCAACTTAAATCCTCAAGCATCCATCGGTCCGTACTCGACTTAGTCATATCTTAGTGCCTATTTCCAAAATACTCTTCGTATGCATCATCCCATAACATGCGATCATCTTCCAACATCTTACACATAACTTAATTCAACCATAACTTCGATCTCGTAAATTTCTCGCCGGCCATCTAACACTCGCATTGCACAAGTCATTGCGCATCCGACCGCAACAAGCTCCCGCAATGCCTATTCGCCCAACCGTTTCCTATCTCTCGCATAACTCAAGTCTTTTGTCCAATCATTCATACACTTGGCCTTAATGACATGGACTAAGTCCACATGTCTCCATTATCCTTTACTTACAATCCATACTAAGTCTCGACGCAACTATCCATACGTGATCCACATTCTCTCGCTCTATCCATACGTTGCGTCTGGGGCTACCCCCGCTAGGTAACTTATCCAGACATCATGCTTAGTCTCTCCCGACACAAGAGGTCAACTTGAGTCTACGATGCTCAAAGGCAACAATCTTTTCCGACCCAAGGTCTCTTACGATACGTTCGTCTCTGATTCTCGACCGCATACGAATTCCTTTACTCAAACTTTGATTCAATCCCGACTAGTTCGTTTCGTAACATAGATTGCGCACCCAAACATACATAGCCTAACCATTACTCAACCGATCTACGACACACTCTTAGGGTCGTTCTGCTATTCGTTGCTCTCGCGTATTGTAGACTTTCTGCAATCGCCTTACCGCGTCACTACGCTAAGGACGTTCCTCGATATCTATTCGATCCGACATAACTTTTCTGACCATATCGATTCTAGTACTCGCTAGCTTTCGAGACACGATACTCACTCGCTTAGACTTATCCTCGACATGCACTACCTCATTCCTTATACTTCTTACGCGACTTCTTTAGGGTCATCCTATGGGACTCCAACATTCACTTGATTTGGCGGTCAAGTCTTCTAGGGTCATCTGCCCCGGAACTACGCTCGATAATTGAAGATCATCAACGAGGGACAGTTACAACGAACCATGCTATATCCTATCGTGGAGCCAAATCAATTCCCGACGCTTCCTATGGGACTTTATCCAATCCGACATACTTTACCAATCCGCAATTTATCCATCCTCCAGCACAACTGATGCGCCGCCGCTACTCGAATCACTCGTATACTACCGTCAACAATATCGCACAATCCTCAATTCCACCTTCGCATCAAACCACAAGTCCATATCAAATTCGCCACGCCTCACAAGTTCGATCATGCCCACTGGATGAATCACCATACCAGTGCTCACGCGGAATGATCGTCCAAATTTGACGTGACGCATGTGCGAGGCTGGTGTTGCGCTCGCTCAAGACAAGAATGTCAACATAGTGGTGATCCGCGAAGCAATCCAGATACTTTCGATTTCATCCGAGCAACATCCATCGACTCTCAAATTCTCCGAAGCGTTCCTACCGTCGTCATCCAAATCGACATCAACTTAACTTGCATCTTATTCATCCAACAACAATGCTCAACATAATTTTCGTTCATTCGATCAGAGTATCCCCGAGTTATTGCATATCGTCTTTGATACGCCTCAATACCATCGTCGATATGCATAACTTGAACATCCTCCTTTCTCATAAGCTCAAACCCGTTGCAATCATTGCCATTATCTGAACTCGAATACGAATCAAGTCTTGCACACACCAAGATTCATTCCGTTATAGCTAACTTCCATAATCGCGACACAATTTCCAATTCACATATTCATTCTCGTATCCCTAGCTCGCACTTCCAAAGTCGTGCCACCGATTCCTCGTGCTAACTCAAATTCGTTCGTACGATTTCTTCGTACCTACTCAACGTGTTCCGAAGAAGTCTCCGTACTAACTCCACATAAGTTCGACCGGGTCGACATTTTTCCTCAACGTAACATTCATTCGCATATGCTCGGCCTATCGTTCGACTTATACTTAGCGAATCCTCGTCCGACGTATCCTCCGTAGGCACGACTTCACGCATACTCATTTAACTAACTCACCAAAGCATACTTATATCGACTCTTATCGCATCATTTCCACTCGAGTCTCGGTACCACTCCGCCCGTTGAGGACAAACATATCGTAACAACATAATCGTCTTCACGTACCCTATCGCAAGTCACCAACCGGCTTAACATAGATATCGCTAAGTGGTATCCCATATACCACTCAGGATCGAGCCTATCGTTATCGACACAATACTTCGCTATACTTGCTCGCATAATTGGTATTGCATATACCACTCGGAATCGAGTCATTACTCAACATCACACTTCGCATAGGTCCGACATCTATTTCAACTTAACCGTCCCGTATGGCGATCCTTCCGATCCCAGCTCTAACGTTAGCTCAAGTTTGACATACATTCAATCTAACCGTACCATGGCGATCATCTCGATCCCACCCGCAACATTCGCTTATTCAAAGCTCAACGCGACATACGGCCAACATAACGTTCGCCTACTCAAACTCGACTTAGCGACCATCTCGACTCGTACTATCGCATCCGCGATCTTCGAATCCCGTTCGTTGCAGCTCGTGCAACAACTTAGTCTCGATACTTAAGGTCTTTACTCAATCTCGTGCAACATATCGCTATCCATCCGCATAGCCATACAACACGCATCATACCATATCGACTCGTTATACCGATACAACGAACGATCCACGACTTGCTGCACTCTGTGCAACCGATAGCACATAATCACTCGCATAGCCACATAATACGCATCGTCTCATATATCGATCCGTTGCACTTCGTGCAACCAACAACACATATCTTCCGGCCGACAACACATAACTCCTCGCACTTCGTGCGACCGATAACACATAGCTCCTCGCACTGCGTACGACCGACAACACATATATCATTGCACTTCATGCAACCAACATCACCATATTCGTTGTACTTCGTGCAATCAACATCCCATAACCCGTTGCACCTCGTGCAACCAACACTCTCCGATGGCACCCGGAGATCACGTAATAGTCAAGACATACTTGTGGCAGACGTATGCAACTTAATATAGACTTATTGTATGGAACATCCAATGTAGCATCGAGCAGATCCATGAGCCATGCGGTTGCGGAAACAACTTAGAGTCAACTGAATTCGATAACGAAGCAACTGAGGGTCAAAGAGATTCACGCACGGTCCAAAGGATGGAACCGCTCTGATACCAACTTGTCACGCCCCGATCCGGGAAATCGCTCGTCCTCGCTAGATTTAACCCGAATCATCGTCCTCGCTGGGGCGTGATGCCGCACGAGCCTGGAGTTGCGCTCGTGCAAGGCAAGATGACAGGTTCACACAGAACTATCTCGTATCGATAACATAAGCGGCGGAAGGAAACAAAGTAAAACATAAGAATCTCTTTTATTCATATTGAACTGAAGGTTACAAAAGGCTCTGAATAGCCCAACATAAAATGCCAATTGGCTACAACGCTCATGATCTCTCTAGCTCACAAAGGATTATATTGATCCATACATTATGTCTCTTTATAGCCACCAAGTAGTCTTCGGCCGAACATCTCCATGTCGCAAGTCCGAACGCATATACGGAAGCTCCTCTTGAACGCCAAGGACTCCATGCCTCGGCACGTCCAAGCCAAGCTCCGCCCCGAGCCAATCATAACCTGAACCTGCACATAAACTAGTGGGGGTTTAGTGCTTTCGTCCTCGCTTCGCACTGATCAAGACCCGCTCGCACCCAAACCAAACACTAAATCATTTAGTGGAACATGCATCTTAATTTGTGATCTTTCTATTTAGCCTTAGGATCGATTTCATGGCAATACTTAAACATAGCACGTTATCATAAATGTGTCCCACATCCCGTGTTCCTGCAGCAGCTACAGTTAGGCATAATAGGAACATAAACATAGTGATCGTGCACATTCCGTCCCATATTCCTTAGCCTGCAGTGGTTAGAACTTAACATAAGCAAACATACGATTCGTTCAACCGACCAATCATAAACGTAAACATATGCATAATGGGTGACAGGCCCTGCGCCTGTACCCAGCTCTCATCTCAGCCCACCGGCCCTATCTATATGAAGGTCACGGTGTGTCGCACCGTAATGGACTTGGCATATCTTATGTGTAAGCCTACAATCGCTTCGATACGGGTTGCTAGCCCAGTATCCGAAGGATCCCAAACTTACGGATATCATAGCTTATCACAGCACTGGACGGTCGCAATCTGTCCGAATGTTGTACACCATAAATACCACACATAATTCACTCCTAGGCCGAACGGTCCCGGCGCCCCGGCGTAACCGTTCGAGGGAAGCCACACCCGTGCACGGGCCATCCGAGTCCATTGACCATGCAATACGTACCATATCCTACAATCCATAGCATACCAACCGATCTCGTATTCCATAAACATAGTCTCGCACATAAACGGTTCCCCGTGCCATAAACGGTTTCCCGTGCCATAAATATAATCCACCATTTATATGGGGAGCTCCGTCGGCGTTATGCCCCAACACATCCATATTGATGCACGACGCCCAACAGCTTAGTCGTCTCGTACTCATAATCACGCATCCCGTTCATAATGTTATTCGTATAGCCTACTCCGTATTTACTTAGTCATTTCGTAGCTTAAGTGCGCAAAGGCACGCTCAGCACCATAATCAATGTTCTACGCCTAGAGTTCAATGTTCTCGGAGTCGTGCACATGATGCACATCTCATTATCATCTTTCAATGTTCTACCATCATTGGCCTACTGCGACTCGTGCACTCGATGCACGTCGCTTCAATTGTTCGATTGTTCAATGTTCTATCTTAGTGTTCGATACATACTTAGACCATTTGCCGTCGAGCCACGCTCGCTAACTCGATAACATATTACGCGTACCATAACATATTTTATTAGGCATGAAGGAATAGGGAGAGAGAGTCAAGAACCCGTCCACCTTAAGCCGATACGCCTTGCCGTTTCGCCGATTGAAGCGTCTCGCTTCCATAACTCGATCGCATAGCTAACTCTTGGACTTAGCCATTCCTTTGCTCTACTCGGTCGATTTGGCCTATCGCGCCCATGCCACAATCCGTTGCAGGGCCTCGATTTGGTTTCGCGGACACTTCATTGCATAAGGCAAAATGCCGACCTCTTATCGTCCAGCGTAAAAGCATAGCCTGCACACCAGATCAACCAAAGTTAGCACTTGCTCAAACGGGACTTATCCTTTGCATCGATTCGCATCGATACCTCGTCGGGTCAACGTAACTCTTCGAGTCAACGACTCATCGTAATGCACCGATGCGGAGCGGGGCATTACAACGGTGTCACGACCCCCTACCCAAATTATTGGGCTAGGCCGAGTCATGTCCAGCCTACGTTGAGATAAAACGTAGTAAGCTGTTCTAAAGACAACAGGATAAGACTAAATGTGCTAACAGTTCTATAAGTGAAGAAGAATTATAAATGCTCCAAACACAAAAGTCGTCGTATATAGTAAAATATCCAAGTACAAGTAAACTGAAATGTAAAACTGGATACATGTCCAGTTACAAAATGATATAGTATAATACATGCCTACTCTCAAAAGTCTAAGTAAACAAAAGGCAACTAGGCGAGGTTCCCTGCAGGAACATCCTCGTAAAGCAGAGCCGGGTCCTCGGCAGTAATCCCATAATATGAGTCGCAGAGTAACTCCTCCTCAGTAAGGACACCTACAATGTTATCCTGTCAGGACGGGAGCAAGTACTAAATCTAGCAAACTAGCATATGAAACATGGAAATGAACATGAGAGGAATAACTGTAAAGCATGGCATCACATAGTCTATCATGGCAAGGACACATATGTCATAGAGACAGATGTATATGTAATATTTAAAACTGTAGCAGGTACGTGATCGGTCAATAGATGTACAATGCGCTGTGGCACATAATGAAATGTACATACGTACAAGTAGACAAGCATAGGTGTACATCCGTACAGAAAATACGGGATATTTACCTGCGGCAAGGTATGCATATAAAATGCGACCAAGCTCGCTACTATAGGGGGGTCGTGATCACGTACACTACTATCAGTTTCCCCAAAACCCATATTCTAATCATGTGAGAGATACATCAAGACTGTTCTAAGCATGGTAGTAACTGGAAGTACAACATGTAGAGATCTAGCTTGCTATCCCAAGGATCAGCATATAACATGGTGGGGTTTGCAGTTCATTTATGTGACAATATATAAAGTTCGTAGAAAGTACTTGCCTCTAGCAAAGCAAAACAAAACAAGCTGCGATAACAATACTATGGATGTCCAGTAACTCGTCGCTGTAGAAGCAAAATATAATAACTTAGTTTTACACTAAGCTAAAACACTAGGACACTAATTGGTGCGACACGACTTGTGACTGGACACCTAGCCAAAATGATGACTTGGCATAGGAGACCAATGTGGGGTGACACACTATGTTAACTAACTTTCTAGGGTCTTTATACTAGTGAGGGATGGGGTTCAACATGACTAAAACTCCAAATAACACAAAAAGCTACAAGTCGTAATTAATCAATAAATAAATCAAAAGATCATTGTGTTCTAACAATTTTTGAAGTAGACAAAAAGCCTAGTTTTTCTTAAAGCAAAGTATCAAAGTGATCCTTGTTAATCATAGAAATTTATTATAATTTTTCTGGAATTTATTAACCAGTACAAATATTTTATAAAAATCAGTTTTCCTAAGTATACAGAAAATGAGTTTTGGTTTCATATGCCAAACTAGTGGCAAAACAGTAAATTAAATACTACAAAATTATACTAAATTAGCTAACTTAACATAGTATCAAAAAAACTATTTTTCCATAATTTTAGCAATACTTTAAGTATTTTTAGAAAATCAAAAACAGCAATGCACACAATAATTAATTATTTGCATATTTTGTCCATGTATATAATTTGAACCAAAGTTCAAACACAGGACCCAAGGCCATGAATCAAGTCCAATATGACTTGTACAGGTCTTGAATGTGTGAAAACACATTTGAGCCCAAATACCCATGCTAGGCTTGGACACCAAATGGTTGCAGTAATTTAAATACAATAAAAATATAATTTGGTGATAGTGCAAAATAAATATTATTATTTTAATAAGGCTAATTTGTACAAAAGAATATACATACCTATGCTAAAGTATATATAGATATATAAAGAAAAATACTTAATTTATAGAGTATATATATATATATTTACAAATATACATATATACATAAGAAAACACTTAATAATATAGTGTATGTATATATAATATATATACGTATGAATATATATATATTAACATATGTATATAGAATTTACTAACTATAAAATATATACATATATATTAAATACTGTTAAAATACAGTATATATATATATATATATATATATATATATATACTACTAATATATATATATACATATATATATAAATATATATAAAAATATACATATATATATATAAAAATACAAAACAAAAAAAAGAAAAGAAAACAGAAAAGAAAAGAAAAAGGAAACAGAAAAGAGAGGGGGCTCGAACCCTGTCCTCAGGAAGGGGGGGTGTTTAATCGAGTCGGGCTGGCCAGGGGGTCAGCCCGAGCTCAGTGATAGGGTTAGAGTTTAGGTTAATTTTATTAGGTTTAGGTTAGATTAACAATAAAAAAAATATAAATATCGGCCCTGTGTCCTGACAGTTAGGGACACAGGAGTCTAAGTGTCCGGGTTGATTTTGACACGTACGACACGAGTCTCACGTGTCCAGTTCCACGCTCACGTTCGCCAAGACACGACGAACAATATGGACACAACACGAGACACGCACGACTCGTGAGGACACTGCTACTCACGTGTCCAGTCGATCGGGGTGGCTGTCGAAGGGTCTGGACGGCGGAGAAGTGGTCGGGACGGTGGCGCTCTGGTGGCGATCGACGCGTCTCGTCGGGGCGCGTCGAATGGTGGTGGTGGTTGGCGGTGAAGGTCGACGGTGGGGCTGGACGAGGAGCTCGTCGGAGCTAGGGTTACGGCAAGGTTAATTTGGGGAAGATAGTGGCTACGGTGGTCGGGGTTATGTCGTAGTGGTGGTGGTTGGTCGAAGGAGGGGAGGGGGTCCTTTTATAGGGGAGCCAAGGCGGTGGGGTGTCGGATTAGGGTTAGGGTTTCGGTTAGGGTCGTCGAAAAATTAGGGGGAAGGCGGTGATCGGGCTGGGGAGAGAGGGTAGTTTACGTTTAGGTCCCTAAGGTTTTAGGAAATTAGGGTTAGGTCCTTACTTAGGATAATTTGCAAATAAAATTTTGCAAATCGATATTTACCAAGATTTAAATATTGCAGAAACGATTTAAAACATTTGAAACAATTGCAAATCTATATTAGAACAATTCTAATTTTTACAAAATGATATTAAAACAATTTAGAAAATTACATATAGATATTTTTGTATTTTAAAACTCATTTAAAATCATTTAAAAATTCTAGAAAAATTCCTAAAAATTCCTAATAATTATTTAAGGCTATAAATGACTTTAAAATCTAATTAACACTAATTAAAAATGAATTTGAAAATCAGGGGCTTACAAGTCTTCCCTCCTTGAAAAATTTCGTCCTCGAAATTCACAAGGATTGAAGACCCGACAATATTCTAACATAGCAAGCAATGCAACAAAATGACTAAGGCTACGATCGAAATTAACCTCTAGGATATCAAGCGGGAACGGGTGGTTCCCTCGCAGCGGTTGGATCGAACAAGTAAGGGTATCTCTCCCTCATGTCCGACTCCCTCTCCCAAGTAGATTCACCTGGGGAGTGACGGCTCCAAGCTACTCGCACTAGGGGTATAACCTTGTTCCTCAGCCTTTTCTCTCTTCGGTCTAATATCTCCACTGGCTGCTCAGAAACTGTAAGGCTCGGTCCGACCTCCAACTCTGAATGATCTAGCACATGACTGGGGTCTGGAACATATCTCCTCAGCTGAGATACGTGAAAGACGTCGTGAACTCCTGCTAGGTTGGGTGGAAGTGCAACCCTGTAATCTACCTCTCCGATCCTGCCAAGCACCTCGAATGGCCCGATGTATCTGGGGCTCAGCTTCCCTCCTCGTCCGAACCGGATCGTCCCTCTGGTAGGTGATATCTTCACTAGCACCATATCACCGTCTGCGAACTCCATCATCGGCCTGCGACTAGCATCAGTCCAGTGTTTCTGCCTGTCCTGAGCTACTCTGAGCCTGTCTCTGATCATCCCGACTTTCTCTGCTGCATCCGTGATCATCTCTGGCCCAAGCATAACTCTGTCTCCGACATCATCCCAAAAGAGCGGTGTGCGGCATCGTCGTCCATAAAGCGCCTCGAAAGGAGACATACCAATACTGGCCTGGTAGCTGTTGTTGTATGAAAACTCTATCAAGTGCAGATGGCTCTCCCATGATCCTCCGAAGTCCAGCACGCAAGTCCTCAGCATATCCTCCAGTGTCTGTATCGTCCTCTCGGACTGCCCATCTGTCTGTGGGTGGTACGCCGTACTGAACTTGAGCCTACTGCCCAACTCCTTCTGCAAGCTCCTCCAGTAGTGGAATGTAAATCTGTTGTCTCTGTCTGACACGATGCTCACCGGCACTCCGTGTAGGCGAACTATCTGCTGCATGTATAGCTCCGCCAACTTCTCGGTGGAAAGCCCCACCTTGAAGGGTATGAAGTGCGCACACTTCGTCAGCCTGTCTACAATGACCCAGATGGCATCCTTCCCTCCTTGGGAACGAGGAAGCCCTGAAACGAAGTCCATCGTAATATGTTCCCACTTCCACTCGGGAATGGGTAACGGCTGCAACAAACCAGCTGGCCTCTGGCACTCCGCCTTGACCTGCTGGCAAACTAGACATCTCGAGATAAAACGTGATACATCCCTCTTCATCCCGTGCCACCAAAGATGTTCCTGCAAGTCACGGTACATCTTGTTAGCACCAGGGTGAATAGAATATCTCGATCGGTGCGCCTCCTGCAAGACTGCCTCTACTAGATCTCCCTTCGGCACGCACAATCGGCTGCCATGCCTTAGGGACCCATCCTCTGCTATAGTGAAGTCATCCAGCAATCCAGCTAATGCCTGGGGTCGAAGTCTGCGAAGGCTCTCATCTGTAGACTGTGCCTCCCGGATCTGCTCCATCAAACCTGACTGAATGTCAAGCGCCATCATCTGTATCACTGATCCTGGCCGAACTAGCTCGATACCGAGCTTCTCCAGATCCTCCCGTAAATATCGATCAATCATCAGATACCATGCCATCGGATGCCTGCTCAGCGCATCCGCCACCACATTTGCCTTTCCGGGGTGATACTGTAAATCGATGTCGAAGTCCTTCATCAACTCCAACCATCGTCTTTGCCTCATGTTCAGCTCTTTCTGCGTGAACACATACTTCAAGCTTTTGTGGTCAGTAAAGATTTCCACACGCTCTCCGTATAAGTAATGTTTCCATAACTTGAGTGCAAAGATCACCGCAGCTAGCTCAAGGTCATGGGTAGGATAATTCCTCTCATGAGTCCGCAACTGCCTAGATGCATAAGCAATTACTTTCCCATGCTGCTATAGAACACATCCTAGCCCCTTCCCAGAAGCATCGCTGAAAATGGTGAAACCTCCAGAACCTGAAGGTAAAGTAAGAACTGGAGCGGTCGTCAGCCTCCTCTTCAGCTCCTCAAATGCCGCCTGGCAGTCCTCTGACCAAATGTACTCTGCGTCCTTCCGCGTCAGCTTCGTCATGGGTTCAGCTATCCTAGCAAAGTCCTGGACGAACTTTCTATAATAGCCTGCTAAACCCAGAAAGCTCATGATCTCTGAAACTGACGTCGAAGCCTTCCATGTCTCAACTGCAGCAATCTTCCTGGGATCCACCGAGATTCCATCTCCAGTGACTACATGGCCGAGAAACTCCACTCGGTCTAAAAAGAACTCACACTTCGGCAATTTGGCAAACAATCTCTCCTGCCTCAGAATTCCCAAAACTATCCGCAAGTGCTCTGCATGCTCCTCCGGCGTCTTCGAGTATATCAGGATGTCGTCGATAAACACTACGACGAACTTATCCAGATACTGGTGAAATGTCTTATTCATCAAGTTCATAAAGACAGCTGGCGCATTTGTGAGACCAAATGGCATCACCAGAAACTCGTACTGCCCGTACTTCGTGTTGAACGCCGTCTTCTGGATGTCTGCTGGCCTAACCTTCACCTGGTGGTACCCGGATCTCAAGTCTATCCTGGAAAACACCTTCGCCCCGCTCAACTGGTCGAACAAATCATCTATCCTGGGCAGAGGATATTTGTTCTTGATGGTGATGGCATTCAAAGCCCGGTAATCAATACACAACCGGACTGTACCATCCTTCTTAGGCACAAAGAGCACTGGTGCTCCCCATGGAGAAGCACTGGATCGAATGAAACCCTTTTTCAACAGGTCATCAATCTGCTCTTTCATCTCTATGGCCTCCTTGGGATTCACTCTATAGCAAGCCCGGGATACTGGTGATGAACCCGGCACTAATCTATAGTGAACTCCACATCTCTGTCAGGCGGAAGTCCTGGAAGATCCTTGGGAATACATCCATAAACTCCCTAATGATAGGGTGTGGCGGTGCTGCGTCCCCGACTGTAGCACAACAGTTCGGCTCTAGGCTGATCTCCGGCCCTGTCCTCCTGACACTGAATGGTGCTGTGCCTGGGGGACTGAACAAATACTACCCTCATGCAATCTATAGATGCATGGGCATAGCTAAGCCAGTCCATCCCCAATATGATATCATAACCGGGGAGTGGCATCACAAAGAATCGCCCTCTGAACTCTCTCCGGCTATAAAATAGAATCTATAGATAGATCTAATAGGCACTGGTCCTCCCGTCATCACTCTACTAATCTCCGCAGTAGGTGTAGCTACTAGATGATGTTTCATAACTCTAATGATAGGAAGCTATGAGATGCACCAGAATCAAACAAACATACAGCTAGAAAGTATGCAAATAAACATGACCTGTGATGACGTCAGCTAAGTAATCCGGCTCCGAAACCTGCTCCGGCTCCGGCTCAATGGCTAGACTATAAACCCTCCCCTGAGGTCCCTTCTGCTGCTGCAGATGCTGCCCAACCTCTGCTGCTGAGTCGGAAGCGGTCCTCTAGGTCCCTTGGACGCTGGGCAGTCCTGAAGCTGATGGTTGGCAGACCCACAAATCAAGCACTGCTTCAACCTCTTCCTACAGATGGAGATGTCGTGCCCTGGTCTTCCGCAGAAAGAACATATGGCTCCCTTCTGCTGCTGCTGCTGTCGGGGTCCCGGGCTCTAACTGGCAGGGTCTGATGATGTGGTGTAGGGGGACGGTAAGTCTGCTGGGGTGGCGTCGGCGCTCTCTGCTGGAAAGCCTGACGCTTGGACGGACCCTCATGGTGTACAGAAGCCGGCCTCTTGCATGACAGAAGACGCTCCTCAATACTCCGGGCCAACTCTAGGCTCTGGTAGTCAGTCGTACCGTTCGCCACTATAAGGATGCCAATGTCTGGAACTAGACCATGGCAAAACCTACGGGTCATCTCCTCTGGATCAGCAACCAGACTAGGAGCAAAACGGCTCAGGCCTAAACTCTCCCGCATAGTCATCAACAGAACGGTTCCCCTGCTGGATGTTCTGGAATCGTAGCCCCATGGCTACTCTAGCAGTGGTCGAGAAGAATTTCTTCTTGAACTGGGTCTTGAACTGGTCCCAGTGGCTCTACCTCTCGCGAACAACGGCTCATTCCTGAACCAGACTCCGGCTAAGTCTATCAGCAGAAATCCTGCTGCCTCGACCTGAAGGTCATCCGGCATCCTAACTCCCAGAAGCTTCCTCTCTACAGAATCTAGCCAGTCATCAGCTACTACTATGCCCTCAGTCCCTGAGAACTCCTTGGGATTCAGACCATGAAGTCCTTGACCGTCCCCGCTCTCTGCCGTGGCTCTACATGTGGTGGGACTACGGGACGTCCTCAGAACGCTCCATGCTCTGGCGGAGTAGGGTAGTCTGCTCCTGATGGTTGTTAGGAACCCCTGGATCAGTGTGAGCAGCTGGGTCCCGTCGAGAGTGACGGAAGCCTGGGTGGGTATAGTGATAGGGGTGGTAGAAGTATCGGAGCCTGCTGGGACTGGGATGTGGAAGTGGTATCTGGGTCTGTGGATCTGTGGAGTGGGGGAATGTGGTAGGTGGAGGTGTATCAGTCAACCGGTCAGCTGACTGGATATGAAGGGCCCCATTCTCGGGGGTAACATACTGGGACGAATGAGTAAGCACCATCTAAATTACACATAAAAACTTATAAGGACTTATTTAAAGCAGCAATCATATGCAAGAAAATCTAATATAAAAGCAAACATGTGATGTATTTCCTATGTTGCAATCCTAGCATTCCTCTAAGTGTTCTAAGCGTCTTTCCTAATGTTGTCTAATTACCTTAAGTTCCTAATTGCAGGCATGCTTGGTACAATAACGTAACCAAACAGTTTAGTCAGGACCTGCATGGGCCACCACTAAAAACATGTCACGACCCGCTACCCAAATTGTTGGGCCAGGCCGAGTCATGCCCAGCCTACGTTGAGATAAAACGTAGTAAGCTGTTCTAAAGACAACAGGATAACTAATTGCTAACAGTTCTATAAGTGAAGAAGAATCATAAATGCTCAAAACACAAAAGTCGTCGTATATAGTAAAAATCCAAGTACAAGTAAACTGAAATGTAAAACTGGATACATGTCCAGTTACAAAATGATATAGTCTAATACATGTCTACTCTCAAAAGTCTAAGTAAACAAAAGGCAACTAGGCGAGGTTCCCTGCAGGAACATCCTCGTAAGCAAGCCGGGTCCTCGGCAGTAATCCCATAATATGAGTCGCAGAGTAACTCCTCCTCAGTAAGGACACCTACAACGTTATCCTGTCAGGACGGGAGCAAGTACTAAATCTAGCAAACTAGCATATGAAACATGGAAATGAACATGAGAGGAATAACTGGAAAGCATGGTATCACATAGTCTATCATGGCAAGGACACATATGTCATAGAGACAGATGTATATGTAATGTTTAAAACTGTAGCAGGTACGTGATCGGTCAATAGATGTACAATGCGCTTGTGGCACATAATGAAATGTACATACGTACAAGTAGACAAGCATAGGTGTACATCCGTACAGAAAATGCGGGATATTTACCTGCGGCAAGGTATGCATATAAAATGCGACCAAGCTCGCTACTATAGGGGAGTCGTGATCACGTACACTACTATCAGTTTCCCCAAAACCCATATTCTAATCATGTGAGAGATACATCAAGACTGTTCTAAGCATGGTAGTAACTGGAAGTACAAGATAGAGATCTAACTTGCTACCCCAAGGATCAGCATATACATGGTGGGGTTTGCAGTTCATTTATGTGACAATATGTAAAGTTCGTAGAAAGTACTTGCCTCTAGCAAAGCAAAACAAAACAAGCTGCGATAACGGTGCTATGGATGTCCAGTAACTCGTCGCTGTAGAAGTAAAATATAAAACTTAGTTTTACACTAAGTTAAAACACTAGGACACTAAATGGTACGACACGACTTGTGACTGGGCACCTAGCCAAAATGATGACTTGGCATAGGAGACCAATGTGGGGTGACACACTATGTTAACTAACTTTCTAGGGTCTTTATACTAGTGAGGGATGTGGTTCAACACGACTAAACTCCAAATAACACAAAAAGCTACAAGTCATAATTAATCAATAAAAAATCAAAAGATCATTGTGTTCTAACAATTTTGAAGTAGACAAAAAGCCTAGTTTTTCTTAAAGCAAAGTATCAAAGTGATCCTTGTTAATCATAGAAATTTATTATAATTTTTTTCTGGAATTTATTAACCAGTACAAATATTTTATAAAAATCAGTTTTCCTAAGTATACAGAAAATGAGTTTTGGTTTTATATGTCAAACTAGTGGCAAAACAGTAAATTAAATACTACAAAAATTATACTAAATTAGCTAACTTAACATAGTATCTAAAAACTATTTTTCCATAATTTTAGCAATACTTTAAGTATTTTTAGAAAATCAAAAAGCATTGCACACAATAATTAATTATCTGCGTATTTTGTCCATGTATATAATTTGAACCAAAGTTCAAATACAGGACCCAAGGCCATGAATCAAGTCCAATATGACTTGTACAGGTCTTGAATGTGTGAAACACATTTGAGCCCAAATCCATGCTAGGCTTGGACACCAAATGGTTGCAGTAATTTAAATACAATAAAAATAATTTGGTGATAGTGCAAAATAAATATTATTTTAACAAGACTAATTTGTACAAAGAATTATACATACCTATGCTAAAAGTATATAGATATATAAGGAAAAATACTTAATTTATAGAGTATATATATATATTACAAATAATATATATACATAAGAAAACACTTAATAATATAGTGTATATATATAATATATATATACGTATGAAAATATATATATTAACATATGTATATAGAATTACTAACTATAAAATATATACATATATATTAAATACTGTTAAAATACAGTATATATATATATAATATATATATATAATATCTATCTATCGATATATATATATATCTATATATATACTATATATAATATATATATATAGATATATATTATATAATATATATATAATATATAATATACACTACTAATAAAAATATATATATATACATATATATATAAAAATACAAAACAAAAAAGAAAAGAAAACAGAAAAGAAAAGAAAAAGGAAACAGAAAAGAGAGGGGGCTCGACCCTGTCCTCAGGAAGGGGGGGGGGGATGTTTAATCGGGTCGGGCTGGCCAGGGGGTCAGCCCGAGCTCAGTGTAAGGGTTAGAGTTTAGGTTAGTTTTATTAGGTTTAGGTTAGATTAACAATAAAAAAATAAATAAATATCGGCCCTGTGTCTGACAGTTAGGGACACAGGAGTCTAAGTGTCCGGGTTGATTTTGATACGTACGACACGAGTCTCACGTGTCCAGTTCCACGCTCACGTTCGCCAAGACACGACGAACAATATGGACACAACAACGAGACACGCACGACTCGTGAGGACACTGCTACTCACGTGTCCAGTCGATCGGGGGTGGCTGTCGAAGGGTCTAGACGGCGGAGAAGTGGTCGGACGGTGGCGCTCTGGTGGCGATCGACGCGTCTCGTCGGGGCGCGTCGAATGGTGGTGGGGTTGGCGGTGAAGGTCGACGGTGGGGCTGGACGAGGAGCTCGTCGGAGCTAGGGTTACGGCGAGGTTAATTTGGGGAAGACGGTGGCTACGGTGGTCGGGGTTATGTCGTAGTGGTGGTGGTTGGTCGAAGGAGGTGAGGGGTTCTTTTATAGGGGAGCCAAGGCGGTGGGTGGCCGGATTAGGGTTAGGGTTTCGGTTTAGGGTCGCCGGAAATTAGGGGGAAGGCGGTGATCGGGCTGGGGAGAGAGGGTAGTTTACGTTTAGGTCCCTAGGGTTTTAGGAAATTAGGGTTAGGTCCTTACTTAGGATAATTTGCAAATAAAATTTGCAAATCGATATTTACAAAGATTTAATATTGCAGAAACTATTAAAACATTGAAATAATTGTAAATCTATATTAAACAATTCTAAAATTTACAAAATGATATTAAAACAATTTAAAAAATTACAGATAGATATTTTGTATTTTAAAACTCATTTAAAATCATTTAAAAATTCTAGAAAATTCCTAAAAATTCCTAATAATTATTTAAGGCTATAAATGACATTAAAATCTAATTAACACTAATTAAAAAATGAATTTGAAAATCAGGGCTTACAAATCCTCTAACTCAATGATCACAAACTATCGGGAAACAACCCTCCAATAACAATCATATCAATCACACCAGATCTAAGCACTTGGGAAGTCGGATAAAATCATATAAGGATACAACCTCGATACTCCTCTCGTTTCACAAGACACTCGCACCATCATCAATGTACAGGAATCCACCGTCATACTCGGTCAAACATGAGCTTTCCCCCAAGTCAATAACAACACTATCCAAGAATTCACGTAGGTCTACCAAGTTAATATCCCGAGATCAAAATCCCCAATATACTCAATCATGATTCATATCCAAAAGTTACCATCCTGATATATAAGGCACTAGCAACCCTATCCAGCTAGGCTAGGACAACTCCTAGAAAGGATGGGATCAGAGGACAAGAGTCTAGCAATAAGTGTTGCCGGAAATGCAAGGATTTCATGAACCGCTCTGGAGTAAATCCACAACCCTTAAACCAAACAAGGACCAGGGTTGCAGACCGTCTCCCGAGTGGAATCGCTCTATTTACGCTACCCGACGGACAAGACAGGTATGGAGCTAGGCGACTAATCTAGTCT
Organism: Iris pallida; assembly: GCA_029216955.1. Classification (NCBI taxonomy): domain Eukaryota; kingdom Viridiplantae; phylum Streptophyta; class Magnoliopsida; order Asparagales; family Iridaceae; genus Iris; species Iris pallida. The sequence goes on along the minus strand of JANAVB010030817.1, from coordinate 12,925,818 downwards.
GGAGTCTACCTAGCAAGCAATGGGATTAGGTATACTATACCAAGGTAAACAGGCAGCCCAGTCCAGCAAACCAAATGAATGGTTCTGCTCAATCCTTCGAACCAAATTCCCGATCGGGAATTTTGGAAGAATCCGGCAGAGTCCTCCTTGTATCTGGACAGGAGCTTCCAGTGAATTGGGGCTAAAATCCACTCGGCGCAACCCGCCGCGGAATCGCAGAATCGCAGACTGAGAACACTAAGTCTCAGCTACCAGCAGCACTACGATGCGTACTGGGAACAAATCGGTAGCCGAGAACACTAAGCCCCGGCCTCCAGCAGCGCTACGAGGCGTACTGGGAAATCAATCGAATCCGAGACACTAATGTCTCGGCCTCCAGCAGCACACTACAATGCGTACTGGACGCCAAGCCAACATGCATAATAATAAAATAACCGCCTCGCAGGGCGCACCACAACACATGTCCATAATCTGTAAGCCCCTGTTTTTCAAATTTTAGTTAAATTAGGGTTAATTAATTTTTAATGTCATTTATAGCCTTAAATAATTATTAGGATTTTTAGAAATTTTTCTAGAATTTTAAATAATTTTTAAATGGGTTTTAATACTAAAATATAAATTTGCAATTCTCTAAAATATTTTAATATCATTCTGTAATTTTTAGGATTGTTTTTATATCAATATGCAATTATTAAATTGTTTATATCATTTTGCAATTATTGAATTGTTTTAAGTTGCGGAATGCAAATTACTATTTGCATTTTGACCTTAGTGACTGGTTTACAAATTCCTAAACTCTAGGGTTTGTATTGTGAAACCCAAAACCTAACCCATCCCTGCCCCGACTGACCGACGACCGACGATCGACGCTGCCCCCCCGCCATTTTCGGCCAGCCCGACGCCTCTCACCCCTATAAAATGACCCCCTCTCTCTCCCCTGACCAAAACCCTAACCCTAAAACCCCACCACGACCGCCCACGCCACCGTCTCCTCCACCTTTCCCCCACCGGAACCCTAACTCCGGCTAAACCCCAGCGCCGCCCCTACGACGAACGCCACCCCCTACCACTACCACCACCACCAAAGGGTTCGTCGCGACGAGACGACCCCAGCGCCACCCGAGCGCCGCCTCGCCGACGCCTCCTCCGTCCGTCCCGACCCCCGAAACCCCCATCAACCGACCGGACACGTGAGTGGCAGTATTTCTTTGTGTCGTGCGTGTCTCGTGTTGGGTCTATAATGTTCGCCGTGTCCTGGCGAACACGAGCGTAGGCCTGGACATGTGAAACGTGTCGTACGTATCATGCTGAGGAGGATACAAGACACCTGTCCCTAACTGTCAGGACACAGGATCATTATTATTATTTTTTTTTTATATAAACCATTCAAACCTAAATAAAATTAACTAAGTCCTAATCCTAACACTCAGGCCAAGTTGGCCCACTGGCCAGCGGCTGCAGTGTTAGCGCCCCCCCTGCGCGCACAGTGGCCGAGTTCGAGCCCCTGTGTTGTTTCCTATTTCTTTTTCTTTTTTTCTTTTTCTTTTTTTCTTTTTCTTTTGTTATATATATATATATATATATATATATATATATATATAGATATATATATATATTGTATATATATATATATATGTATTATTATACATACTATTTTATGTATATATATGCTGTTTTTTTTATATATATACTTCATTTTAGTACTTTATTATAATATATATGTATGTATGTATATATGTATTTATGTACATATGTATATATGTATATTTTGTGTGTATTTTTATAGTTAGTAATTATATATATATATATAATATATATATATATATATATATATATATATATATTGTATATATTATATTTTCATGTGTAATTATTATATTATTTACACTTTATAATTAAGTGTTTATAAATTAAGTATTTTCCTTATACATAGATATATGTACTTTAAACATATGTATGTATATTTTCACTATGCATAATTTTGCCTTATTAAAATATTAATATTTTTTGTACTTTTTACCAAACTGTATTTTAGTGTATTTAAATTACTGCAACCATTTGGTGTCCAAGCCTAGCATGGGTTTTTGGGCCCAAATGTGTTTTCACACATTCAGACCTGTGCAAGTCATATTGGACTTGATTCATGGCCTTGGGTCCTGTATTTGAACTTTGGTTCAAATTATATACATGGACAAAATACGCAGATAATTAATTATTTAATTTCAATTATGTGCAATGTTGTTTTGGATTTCTAAAAATACTTAGAGTACTGTTAAAATTCTGGAAAAATTATTTAAATACTATGTTACTTTAGCTAATTTAGTATAATTTTGTAGTATTTAATTTACTGTTTTGCCACTAGTTTGGCATATGAACCAAAACTCATTTTCTGTATACTTAGGAAAGCTGATTTTTATAAAATACTTGTACTGGTTAATAAATTCCAGGAAAATTATAATAATTTCTATGATTAACAAGGATCACTTGATACTTTACTTTAAGAAAAACTAGGTTTTTTCTATCTCTAAAATTGTTAGAAAACAATGATCATTTGATTTATTTATTGATTAATTACGACTTGTAGCTTTTTGTGTTATTTGAGTTTTAGCCGTGTTGAACCCCATCCCTCATAGTGTAAAGACCCTAGAAAGTTAGTTAAAGTAGTGTGTCACCCCACATTGGTCTCCTATGCCAAAGTCATCATTTGGCTAGGTGCCCAGTCACAAGTCGTGTCCACCTGTTAGTGTCTTAGCATTTTAGTTTAGTGTAAAAACTAAGTTATTGTATTTATTTCTACAGTGACGAGTTACTGGACATCCATAGCACTGTTATCGCAGCTTGTTTTTTTTTTGCTTTGCTAGAGGCAAGTACTTTCTACGAACTTTACATATTGTCACATAAATGAACTGCAAACCCCACCATGTTAAATGCTGATCCTTGGGGTAGCAAGTTAGATCTCTACATGTTGTACTTTCCATTTCTACCATGCATAGAACAGTCTTTATGTATCTCTCACATGATTAGGATATGGGTTATGGGGAAACTGATGGTAGAGTACGTGATCATGACCCCCTATAGTAGCGAGCGAGGTCGCATTTTATATGCATACCTTACCGTAGGCCATTATCTCGCATTTCTGTACGGATGTACACCTATGCCTGTTGACTTGTACGTATGTACATTTTATTTACATGTACCACAGTACACTGTACATCTATTGACCGATCACGTACATGCTACAGTTTTAAAATACTACATGTACATCTGTCTCTATGACATATGTATCCTTGCCATGATAGATTATGTGATGCCATGTTTCCAGTTATTTTCTCATGTTCATTTACATGTTCATATGTTAGTTTGCTAGATTCAGTACTTGCTCCCGTCCTGACAGGATAACGTTGTAGGTATCCTTACTGAAGAGGAGTTACTCTGCGACACCTATTATGGAGTTACTGCCGAGACCCGACTTTGCTTTACGAGGATGTTCCTGCAGGGAACCTCGCCTAGTTGTCTTTTGTATTTTAGGTCTTTGGGAATGTATTAGACTATATATTTTGTAACTGGACATGTCCGGTTTTACATTTCAGTTCACTTGTACTTGGACATTTTACTATATACGACGACTTTTGTGTTTGGAGCATTTATGATTCTTCTTCACTTATAGAAACTGTTAGCACATTAGTCTTATCCTGTTGTCTTTAGAACAGCTTACGACGTTTATCTCAACGTAGGCTGGGCATGACTCGGCCTGGCCCAACAATTTGGGTAGCGGGTCGTGACATGTTTTTTAGTGGTGGCCCATGCAGGTCATGACTAATTGTTTGGTTACGTTATTGTACCAAGCATGCCTGCAATTAGGAACTTAAGGTAATTAAACAACATTAGGAATGACGCTTAGAACACCTAGAGGAATGCTAGGATTGCAACATAGGAAATACATCACATGTTTGCTATTATAAATTAGATTTTTTGCATATGATTGCTTACGTTAAACAAGTCCTTATAAGTCTTTTTTATGTGTAATTTAGATGGTGCTTACTCGTTCATCCCAGTATGTTACCCCCGAGAATGGGCCCTCCTTATCCAGTCAGCTGACCAGTCGACTGATACACCTCCACCTACCACATTCCCCCACTCCACTGATCCACAAACCCAGATACCACAACCACCTTCCACATCAGGCCCAGCAGGACCGGATACTTCCACCACCCCCTATCACTATACCCACCCAGGCTTCCGTCACACTCGACGGGAACCAGCTGCTCACTCTGATTCAGGGGTTCCTAACAACCCATCAGGAGCAGACTACCCTACTCCGCCAGAGCATGGAGCGTTCTGAGGACGTCCCGTGGTCCCACCACATGTAGAGCCACGGCAGAGAGCGGGGACGATCAAGGACTTCATGGGTTTGAATCCCAAGGAGTTCTTAGGGACTGAGGGCATAGTAGTAGCAGATGACTGGCTAGATTCAGTAGAGAGGAAGCTCCTAGGGGTCAGGATGCCGGATGACCTCCAGGTCGAGGCAGCAGGATTTCTGCTGATAGACTTAGCAGGAGTCTGGTTCCGGAATGATCCGTTGTTTGCGAGAGGGAGAGCCACTTGGGACCAGTTCAAGACCCAGTTCAGAAGAAATTCTTCTCGACCACTGCTAGAGTAGCCATGGGGCTACGATTCCAACATCCAGCAGGGAACCGTTCTGTTGATGAGTATGCGGCAGAGTTTAGTCGCCTGAGCCGTTTCGCTCATAGTCTAGTTGCAGATCCAGAGGAGATGACCCGTAGGTTTTGCCATGGTCTAGTTCCGACATTGGCATTCTTATAGTGGCGAACGGTACGACTGACTACTACCAGAGCCTAGAGTTGGCCCGAGCATTGAGGAGCGTCTTCTGTCTAGCAAGAGGCCGGCTTCTGTACATCATGAGGGACCGTCCAAGCGTCAGGCTTTCCAGCAGAGAGCACCGACGCCGCCCCAGCACTTACCATCCTCCTACATTACATCACCCGACCCCGCCAGTTAAAGCCCCGGGACCCCGACACCAGCAGCAGCAGCGGGGAGCTATATGTTCTTTCTGCGGAAGACCAGGGCACGACAGGTCCATTTGCAGGAAGAGGTTGGTCAGTGTTTAGTTTGTGGGTCTGCCACCCATCAGCTTCGGAACTGTCCAGCAGCCAAGGGACCTAGAGGACCGCTTCCTACTCAGCAGCAGAGGTTTGGGCAGCATCTGCAGCAGCAGAAGACCTCAGGGAAGGTTTATAGCCTAGCCCTCGAGCCGGAGCCGGAGCAGGTTTCGGAGCCGGATTAGTTTAGCTGACGTCATCACAGGTCATGTTTATTTGCATACTTTCTAGCTCTATGCCTGTTTGATTCTGGTGATCTCATAGCTTCCTGTCATTAGAGTTTATGCATGAACATCACTTAGTATCTACACCTACTGCGGAGATTAGTAGAGTATGACGGGAGGAGGGCCAGTGCCTATTAGAGCTAGCTATAGATGCTCTATTATGATAGCCGGAAGAGAGTTCGAAGGACGATTCTTTGTGATGCCACTCCCCGGTTATGATATCATATTGGGGATGGACTGGCTTAGCTATGCCCATGCATCTATAGATTGTCATGAGGGTATTATCTTGTTCAGTACCCCAGGCACAGCACCATTCAGTGTCAGGAGGACAGGCCGGAGATCAGCCTAGAGCCGAACTGTTGTGCGACAGTCGGGGACGCAGCACCGCCACACCCTATCATTAGGGGTTTATGGATGTATTCCCAGAGGATCTTCCAGGACTTCCGCCTGACAAAGATGTGGAGTTCACTATAGATTTAGTGCCGGGTTCATCACCAGTATCCCGGGCTTGCTATAGAGTGAATGCCAAGGAGGCCATAGAGATGAAAGAGCAGATTGATGACCTGTTGAAAAAGGGTTTTATTCGATCCAGTGCTTCTCCATGGGAGCACCAGTGCTCTTTGTACCTAAGAAGGATGGTACAGTCCGGTTGTGATTGACTACCGGGCTTTGAATGCCATCACCATCAAGAACAAATATCCTCTGCCCAGGATAGATGATTTGTTCGACCAGTTAGCGGGGCGAAGGTGTTTTCCAGGATAGACTTGAGATCCGGGTACCACCAGGTGAAGGTTAGGCCAGCACATCCAGAAGACGGCGTTCAACACGAAGTACGGGCAGTACGAGTTTCTGGTGATGCCATTTGGTTCACAAATGCGCCAGCTGTCTTTATGAACTGATGAATAAGACATTTCACCAGTATCTGGATAAGTTCGTCGTAGTGTTTATCGACGACATCCTGATATACTCGAAGACGCCAGAGGAGCATGCAGAGCACTTGCGTAGTTTTGGGGATTCTGCAGGAGAGATTGTTTGCCAAATTGTCGAAGTACGAGTTCTTTTTAGACCGAGTGGAGTTTCTCGGGCATGTAGTCACTGGAGATGGAATCTCGGTTGATCCCAGGAAGATTGCTGCAGTTGAGACGTGGAAGGCTCCGACGTCAGTTTCAGAGATCAGGAGCTTTCTGGGTTTAGCAGGCTATTATAGAAAGTTCGTCCAGGACTTTGCTAGGATAGCTGAATCCATGACGAAGCCGACGCGGAAGGACGCAGAGTACATCTGGTCAGAGGACTGCCAGGCAGCGTTTGAGGAGCTGAAGAGGAGGCTGACGACCGCTCCAGTTCTGACTTTACCTTCAGGTTCTGGAGGTTTCACCATTTACAGTGATGCTTCTGGGAAAGGGCTAGGATGTGTCCTACAGCAGCATGGGAAAGTGATTGCTTGCATCTAGGCAATGCGGACTCATGAGAGGAATTATCCTACCCATGACCTAGAGTTAGCTGCGGTGATCTTTGCACTCAAGTTATGGAAACATTACTTATACGGAGAGCGTGTGGAGATCTTTACTGACCACAAAAGCTTGAAGTATGTGTTCACGCAGAAAGAGCTGACATGAGGCAAAGACGATGGTTGGAGTTGATGAAGGACTTCGACATCGATTTACAGTATCACCCCGGGAAGGCAAATGTGGTGGCGGATGCGCTGAGCAGGCATCCAATGGCATGGTACCTGATGATAGATCGGCATTTACGGGAGGATATGGAGAAGCTCGGTATCGAGCTAGTTCGGCCAGGATCAGTGATACAGATGATGGCGCTTGACATTCAGTCAGGTTTGATGGAGCAGATTCGGGAGGCACAGTCTACAGATGAGAGCCTTCGCAGACTTCGACCCCAGGCTTTAGCGGATTGCTAGATGACTTCACTATAGCAGAGGATGGATCCTTGAGGCATGGCAGCCGATTGTGCGTGCCGAAGGGAGAGCTGGTAGAGGCAGTCTTGCAGGAGGCGCACCGATCGAGATATTCTATTCACCCTGTGCTAACAAGATGTACCGTGACTTGCGGGAACATCTTTGGTGGCACGGGATGAAGAGGGATGTATCGCGTTTTATCTCGAGATGCCTAGTTTGCCAGCATCAAGGCGGAGCGCCAGAGGCCAGCTGGTTTGCTGCAGCCGTTACCCATTCCCGAGTGGAAGTGGGAACATATTACGATGGACTTCGTCTCAGGGCTTCCTCGTTCCCAAGGAGGGAAGGATGCCATTTGGGTCATCGTAGACAGGCTGACGAAGTGTGCGCACTTCATACCCTTCAAGGTGGGGCTTTCCACCGAGAAGTTGGCGGAGCTATACATGCAGCAGATAGTTCGCCTACACGGAGTGCCGGTGAGCATCGTGTCCGACAGAGACAGCATATTCACATCCCACTACTGGAGGAGCTTGCAGGAGGAGTTGGGCAGTAGGCTCAAGTTCAGTACGGCGTACCACCCGCAGACATATGGGCAGTCCGAGAGGACGATACAGACACTGGAGGATATGCTGAGGACCTGCGTGCTGGACTTCGGAGGATCATGGGAGAGCATCTGCACTTGGTAGAGTTTTCATACAACAACAGCTACCAGGCCAGTATCGGTATGTCTCCTTTCGAGGCGCTTTATGGACGACGATGCCGCACACCGCTCTTTTGGGATGATGTTGGAGACAGAGTTATGCTTGGGCCAGAGATGATCACGGATGCAGCAGAGAAAGTCGGGATGATCAGAGACAGGCTCAGAGTAGCTCAGGACAGGCAGAAACTCTGGGCTGATGCTAGTCGCAGGCCGATGGAGTTCGCAGACGGTGATATGGTGTTAGTGAAGATATCACCTACTAGAGGGACGATCCGGTTCGGACGAGAGGGAAGCTGAGCCCCAGATACATCGGGCCATTCGAGATACTTGGCAGGATCGGAGAGGTAGCTTACAGGGTTGCACTTCCACCCAACCTAGCAGGAGTTCACGATGTCTTTCACGTATCTCAGCTGAGGAGATATGTTCCGGACCTCAGTCATTTGCTAGATCATTCAGAGTTGGAGGTCGGACCGAGCCATACAGTTTCTGAGCATCCAGTGGAGATATTAGACAGGAGAGAAAGAGGCTGAGGAACAAGGTTATACCCCTAGTGCGGGTAGCTTGGAGCCGTCACTCCCCAGGTGAATCTACTTGGGAGAGGGAGTCGGACATGAGGGAGAGATACCCTTACTTGTTCGATCCAACCGCTGCGAGGGAACCACCCGTTCCCGCTTGATACCTTAGAGGTTAGTTCGATCGCAGCCTTAGTTATTTTGTTGCATTGCTTGCTATGTTAGAATATTGTGGTCTTCAATCCTTGAATTTCGAGGACGAAATTTTTCAAGGAGAGAAGACTTGTAAGCCCCTGTTTTTCAAATTTTAGTTAAATTAGTGTTAATTAATTTTTAATGTCATTTATAGCCTTAAAATAATTATTAGGATTTTAGGAATTTTTCTAGAATTTTTAAATAATTTTTAAATGGGTTTAATACTAAAAATATCAATTTGCAATTCTCTAAAATTTTAATATCATTCTGTAATTTTTAGGATTGTTTTTATCAGTATGCAATTTATTAAATTGTTAATATATCATTTTCAATTATTGAATTGTTTTAAGTTGCGGAATGCAAATTACTATTGCATTTAGTGACCTTAGGGACTGGTTTGCAAATTCCTAAACTCTAGGGTTTGTTTTGTGAAACCAAACCCATCCCTGCCCCGACTGACCGACGACCGACGACCGGTTGCCCCCGCCATTTCCGGCCAGCCCGACCGCCTCTCACCCCTATAAAATGATCCCCTCTCTCCCCTGACCAAAACCCTAACCCTAAAACCCCACCACGACCGCCCACGCCACCGTCTCCTCCACCTTTCCCCCACCGGAACCCTAACTCCGGCTCCCCCACGCCGCCCCTACGACGAACGCCACCCCCTACCACCACCACCAAAGGGTTCGTCGCGACGAGACGACCCCAGCGCCACCCGAGCGCCGCCTCGTCGACGCCTCCTCCGCCGTCTACGACTCCCGAAACCCCCATCAACCGAACGGACACGTGAGTGGCAGTATTTCTTTGTGTCGTGCGTGTCTCGTGTTGGGTCTATAATGTTCGCCGTGTCCTGGCGAACACGAGCGTAGGCCTGGACATGTGAAACTCGTGTCGTACGTATCGTGCTGAGTGAGGATACAAGACACCTGTGTCCCTAACTGTCAGGACACAGGATCATTATTATTATTATTTTATTATATAAACCATTCAAACCTAAATAAAATTAACTAAGTCCTAATCCTAACACTCAGGCCAAGTTGGCCCCTGGCCAGCGGCTGCAGTGTTAGCGCCCCCCCTGCGCGCACAGTGGGCCGAGTTCGAGTCCCTGTGTTGTTTTCCTATTTCTTTTTCTTTTTCTTTTTTTCTTATTTCTTTTGTTATATATTATATTATATATATATATATATATATATATATATATATATATATATATATATATTATTGTATTATTATACATACTATTTTAGTATATATATGCTGTTTTTTATATATATACTTCATTTTAGTACTTTATTATAATATATATGTATGTATGTATATATGTATTTATGTACATAAAAAAAAAAATGTATATATGTATATATTTTCTTGTGTGTTATTTTTATAGTTAGTAAATTATATATATATAATAATATATATATTATATATATATATTATATATATATGCTTTATAAATTAAGTATTTTCCTTATACATAGATATATGTACTTTAACATATGTATGTATATTTTCACTATGCATAATTTTGCCTTATTAAAATAATATTTATTTTGCACTTTTTACCAAACTGTATTTTAGTGTATTTAATTACTGCAACCATTTGGTGTCCAAGTCTAGCATGGGTTTTTGGGCCCAAATGTGTTTTCACACATTCAAGACCTGTACAAGTCATATTGGACTGATTCATGGCCTTGGGTCCTGTATTTGAACTTTGGTTCAAATTATATACATGGACAAAATACGCAGATAATTAATTATTTAATTTCAATTATGTGCAATGCTGTTTTTGGATTTCTAAAAATACTTAGAGTACTGTTAAAATTCTGGAAAAATAGTATTTAGATACTATGTTACTTTAGCTAATTTAGTATAATTTTTGTAGTATTTAATTTACTGTTTTGCCACTAGTTTGGCATATGAAACCAAAACTCATTTTCTGTATACTTAGGAAAGCTGATTTTTATAAAATACTTGTACTGGTTAATAATTCCAGGAAAATTATAATAAATTTCTATGATTAACAAGGATCACTTTGATACTTTACTTAAGAAAAACTAGGTTTTTGTCTATCTCTAAAATTGTTAGAAAACAATGATCATTTGATTATTTATTGATTAATTACGACTTGTAGCTTTTTGTGTTATTTTGAGTTTTAGCCGTGTTGAACCCCACCCCTCACTAGTGTAAAGACCCTAGAAAGTTAGTTAAAGTAGTGTGTCATCCCACATTAGTCTCCTATGCCAAAGTCATCATTTTGGCTAGGTGCCCAGTCACAAGTCGTGTCGCACCTGTTAGTGTCTTAGCGTTTTAGCTTAGTGTAAAAACTAAGTTATTGTATTTATTTCTACAGTGACGAGTTACCGGACATCCATAGCACTGTTATCGCAGCTTGTTTTGTTTTGCTTTGCTAGAGACAAGTACTTTCTACGAACTTTACATATTGTCACATAAATGAACTGCAAACCCCCATGCACTACAACAAAAAACCCTTTTAATGACGCTCGACAATGAGTTTTAATGACGGTTGATACATAAGCGTTATTAAGTTGAAAAATACCTTTTTTCTATGACGGTTTGGGCTAATTCTGGGCTTTTTAACGTTTATAAAATAAAGCGTTATTAATAGTTTAGAGCGGTGGCAAACTTGTAATTCTTTCATTGTATAAAAGCTAAGTGGGAGAGAGAGAATTTATTTCTCATCCATTTTCTAACCGAGCAGCTCCTCCCCAAACCTCTTCTCCCCCAATTTTTACTTTTCATTTTCCCTCCTTTTCGGTTCGACTCCAATTTTTCCTCTCCTAAACTCCAGATCTACGCAAAGGTGGACGCGACGATGGTGGTGTGAAGAGGCTGAAGAAGGTCGGGGTCGGGAGGAGGGAGTTTGCAGCAGATGGAGGCGGTGGGGAGGTGCGGCACGACATTAGGAGGCGGTGGTATGATCCTCAACTTCAACTCCATTCTAGTTCGATTTTCGACTATTTTCTCACTTTTATCATCTGGGCAGCGCTTGATTCAGTAGATTTGAGTATTTTATTTTGGGAAAGATTTGGTTTTTCCCCCTTAGGGTTAGGGTTAGGGTTGTGTTGTTTGTTCTCGTTACGTTTGTGTCTCGTACCCAGTTATAGTCCAAGTTCATCTAGCTTACCCCGAGCGCCTCCGACGGCACCGTCGCGTACAGTAGCGTGCCGACGACGATGCCCAAGGCTCCGTCGTCGTCCTCGCACAGCTCGGTGTCGACGTTCTCGCCGACCGCGTGCGGGGAGGTCGAAGCGGAGAGGGGCTCCTCTTCGCGGGTGAGCGACGAAGAGGACGGCAACGTGAGGAAGAAGCTCAGGCTTACGAAGGCAGTCTGCTCTTTTGGAGAAAAGGTTCAGAGAACATAGCACTCTCAATCCAGTAACGCTCTACTTAGCATATATATTGTTCTGATAGCTTTCTTTTGTGCCTCTTTGGCATGTATATTATTTTATTTGTATAGGAAGTTTATTATTGAATGAAATTCCTTGGATTCGTGATGGAATTTTGTTGATTCACTAGTAGTTAAATTTGAATTCTATTGCTGTGTATGCTATTATTATATGGATTAGGTGTTAACAGAGTGCAATTGGATTCTTTTGTAGATTGTGTGTCAACATAGAAGGTTCTTAATCTGCAAATATGCTCTCGCGCTAGTTGAACAAGTATGTGCTCCTTGGTAACTGCTCTCCTAATTTCTCTTCTAATATTGAATGAAATTTAGATTCTCTAATATTTTGTGTGGTCCATCACCTTCAATAATATTGCCCCAGTTATTAACTTGAATTGGTTTAGTATTGTAAAAGAACTACATTAGTATCCAGTTGGGATATCGAGCTTCGGGTAAATGTGATCCATATACCTTCAGAAGAGCTAACAGTCAGTTTGCAGGGAAAAAAATATGTGACAATGTTTAGACTTCTTTTGATAGTTACATTCATAAATAGAATCTTTTGGTTATCTCCATCTTGCTTACTGGTGTGTTCTTAGCATATATATTTTTATTTCTTTAATTTTGTTTCGCTTCTTGTAACCTAGTTTATGTTTATTCTGCTTCTGAATATAATGAACAGCTTGTGCTCTTTGCGGCTTGGAAGAGGCTTCTCCCATGACTGTGACTCGATCTTTCCTCTCCTAAAGTTTGGGTAACAAGTCTTCCACACAACTTAACATGGATTTATTTAAGTTCAGTTAGCTGCCTTAGTTTCTGCTCTGTGAGCTTTTACTTGTGTTAACAAAGTATATTAGTCTTGGATAAGACCAGTTTTATTCTCATTTAGTTGATTTACCTTTTACTTTCATCTATGTCATACTTCTGTACTTGCAAATTGACCTAAGTTACTACGGACCATAATATAACTTGAATGAAAGAATGAGCTATTTTACATATGCCAGAAAAAGCAAATATATTACATGGTAACAACTATGTGTTTTGGTGAATCCTTGGTTGTAGAAATTGGAGTATTGGTGGCATAGATTTTAACATGGTATTAGACCAATTACAGTTTTATTTATTTAGAAGGTTCAAATCATGAATGGCATATTTTAAATTGGTTGAAAAAAATAATTCCTTTCCCTCTATGTTGGGACTACATAAATGTTGGGACTACATAATTTTTTCCCTCTATGTTTTATTGCTTGTGTTTCAAGGACTTACTTGCTTATTGGTTCATAATTTTTTCTTGACCGGTCTGGATGGCTCATTGGTTGGAGAGTTTCCTAGGTACTGTTATCCCTAACTATAAGTTACATGTTTGTGCTTGAGAAGTTTGATGCTGGCTGCTCAGCTTCCAATGTAATCTTTTTAAGCTTATTCATGTTGATTTAAGAGAATGTACTGTCAAGTTTATTCATGCTTCCAATGTAATCTTTTTTTTTTTTTTCAGCTTTTCTTCTTTCATATGTGGACCAATCAATTGCAAGAGACATTAAATTCAAACAAACGAGGATACTGCTTTTTTCCATAAAGATTTTAGCAGTTGGAGGACCTTTAGTCCCTGGTAGTCCAACAGAGCTCTGGGTGCAGGTTTTTTGGTAGTTGTAAATGTATATATGTATTTGTAAACGTATATATGTATTTGGATATTCTATTTAGAATGTAATGAAGATGTTGATATGTACTCTATTTTGAGAAATGTAATAAGATGGTGATATATAATGTTAATTTGATTTTTAGGCCTGACAATTATATGGAATGATTTGGATGTGCTAATTTGAATAGTATAAAGTGTTATAAATGTGCTGCATTGAGCCTATACATGTTATCTATTCATGACGTTTTAAAATTGTTCTGAATTGTGCACTATATATTAACTATTCATAACGCTTTTATAGAAACTATTCATGACGGTTATTTATGACGCTTTTGAAAAACATTTATAACACCCGTTTTTATGACGGTTGCTGTGGAAAAAAAAGCGTCATGGTTCGTCATTAATGACGCTTTTTAGCCGTCATTAAAAGGGTTTTTTGTTGTAGTGATGTTAAATGCTGATCCTTGGGGTAGCAAGTTAGATCTCTACATGTTGTACTTTCCATTTCTACCATGCTTAGAACAGTCTTTATGTATCTCTCACATGATTAGGATATTTATGGGGAAACTGATGGTAGAGTACGTGATCATGACCCCCCCTATAGTAGCGAACGAGGTCGCATTTTATATGCATACCTTGCCGTAGGCCATTATCCCGCATTTCTGTACGGATGTACACCTATGCCTGTTGACTTGTACGTATGTACATTTTTTACATGTACCACAGTACACTGTACATCTATTGACCGATCACGTACATGCTACAGTTTTAAAACACTACATGTACATCTGTCTCTATGACATGTATCCTTGCCATGATAGATTATGTGATGCCATGTTTCCAGTTATTTTCTCTTATGTTCATTTACATGTTTCATATGCTAGTTTGCTAGATTCAGTACTTGCTCCCGTCCTGACAGGATAACGTTGTAGGTATCCTTACTGAGGAGGAGTTACTCTGCGACACCTATTATGGAGTTACTACTGCCGAGGACCCGACTTTGCTTTACGAGGATGTTCCTGCAGGGAACCTCGCCTAGTTGTCTTTTGTATTTTTAGTCTTTTGGGAATAGTCATGTATTAGACTATATATTTGTAACTGGATATGTATCCGGTTTTACATTTCAGTTCACTTGTACTTGGACATTTTACTATAACGACGACTTTTGTGTTTGGAGCATTTATGATTCTTCTTCACTTATAGAACTGTTAGCACATTTAGTCTTATCCTGTTGTCTTTAACAGCTTACTACGTTTTATCTCAACGTAGGCTGGGCATGACTCGGCCTGGTCCAACAATTTGGGTAGCGGGTCGTGACAAATCCGTAACCCAAGCACAATCACCACCACAAGTAAAGTTAGCCAAAGCCGTTACCCGACCGCGAGTCGGACACGGGGCACATGGGGACAATCCGTACAAGTGAGTCGTGCTCGTGTCCTCGGAGGTGTGGATGACCCATCCGAGTCGTCCGATACGGTCTATCCCAGTATCGGACCAAGCTAGTCTTGGTTACCATGGCGGTTCTACTGCTAAGCTACACTACTCATGATTATACAATTTTACAATAAATTAAATACAATAAAATCCGGGAGAGATGGCAAGAGCCGCCGATGAGCAAGGGATACTTGCCTAGAGGGCTCGGCTAGGTAAGCAAGTCTTCGGCTCGCGATCCAAGCTAGCACGCCAATCGAGATCCTCAGAACACACAATAATAATCATTAGAATTAAATAATAAATAATGACAAAATTACGAAGAATGGCACGAGGCTATACCGTACGGGTCCCGCAAGCAGCGCAGGGATTGGCATGGAAACCGAGGCACGCGGACAGATACGGGCACGCAAATCGAGACGCGCACGTATATCAAGACGCGCACGAGAATCGAGATGATTCGAATATCGAGACGAACAGGAGACAACGTGCACGTAAATCGAGACGTACACGTAGGCCGAGGGATCGCGAATATCAAGATGGTGCACGAATCACGCAACACGTAAATTGAGATGTGCACGTGAATCGAGACGGCACAAAGACCAATACGGCACGCAAATCGGAGCGAGCACGCAAATCAAGGCGGTGCGCAAATCAGCGCGCGCACACAAATCGAAGCGATACTAAAACCGAGATGGCACAAAGGCCGAGACACGGGAATCGAGACAACGTGCAAACCGAGATAGCACGGTGCCCGAGACAGCGCGGGGCTCGAAGCGTCCCGCTGCCGAGGCAACACGCGAATCGAGGCGACACGAGAACCGAGGGGGGAGGAGACGCGGAGGCGAGTGCTGTCGAGGTAGGCGGCGGCCAGGCGGGTCGTGGCTCCCGGCGAAGGGAGGCAGCAGCACCACGCTGAGCCAGGAAATGGAGGAGGAGAAGTCAGAGACGGCGACGATGGCGAGGCGGTGCTGGCTGAAGTGGAGGGAGAGGAGGCCATGGTGGTGGCGGCTCCAGGAAGAGGGGACGGAGGAGATGGGAGCAGTGGTGGCTGGAAATGGTGGTGCTGAATGACGATGATGGTGGCGGCGGTGGTCGTGGCGGCCGGCGGTGGCCGCGGAAGATGGTGGTGGTCGTGGGGGAGATGGTGAGGTGGTGGTGCTCGTGGGTGTTGGTGGCGGTCACGGTGGTTGGTGGCCGGGCCGGAGACGAGAATGAGAGGGAGAGAGAGGAGAACGAGAGAGAGAGAGCAATTGGGAGAGTGAGGGTGGAGAAGGAGTAGGCTCGGGGAGAGAGAGCTGAGGGAGAGTGAGCTGAGGGGCGGGGGAGAGAGGCTTAGGGCTAGGGTTAGGTTTTTTTGGGGGGGGGGGGGGGGGGGGTGGAGAGCTGGCGACTGAGAGGGGAGTGAAGGAGAGAGAGTTAGATTTTAGGGTTAAGGTTTCCTTTGGGAGGGTAGATATAGGAATTGAATCAAATACATAATAATAATAATAATATAATAATAATAATTGTAACAACACTAATAATAGGAATCAAGTAAAAATCATAGCTCAATAGTCAAGGCATATCAAGATCCAATAATAATATTTAAAAATGTACAAAATTTAAAATTATACAAATATAAAAATACGGTCATTACCTATTTCCAAAATAGGGATTTGACAGCGTTGGAGAAACTGAAAACACTTTACACCGGTCAGAGAGAGCCTCTGTTTTTGTTACCGAGAGAGTATGCTCTAATGAATGTTATTCGGATTGTGTTTCCTCAAGCAGATACATTTCTATGCACTTTCATGTAAATCGTAATATACAATCCCAATGTAAGTTGAAGTTCGGGAAAGTGGATGGTAAACTTGAATGCAAGTTTTTGACGAATTCAACCATGACTGGAATTGTGTATGGCGAGCCAGTACGATAGACAGTTACGCCGCCGCATGGTACTTGTTCAAAGAGAAGTGGGAGGGGAGGGAGCCGGCATGCATTTCTTACATCAAAGAGACATGGCTTGAACCGCACAAGAAAATTCGTCTTAGCATGGACGAATGTGGTGAAGCATTACGGTACGACAACTACCAACCGTGTCGAAGAGCACACTCAGTATTAAAGAGGCATTTAAAGTCATCCCAAGGCAACTTTGTTTCGGTTTGGCAAGCGATACATCTATCAATAGATCGGACGGTGAACAAAATTAAGGCATCATTTAAGATGGGCTTAAATATTGTCAAGCATGAGCATAGAAAGGAAGTCCTCTTGGATTCTTTAATTATGCGTGTCATTTCTCACAAGGCGTTGGATTTCATATTTGAAGAGATTGATAGGTCAAAGTTTGTCGGCTTTGATCCTCAGGTTTACGGGTGTACATCGACATACACTGGGCCTCCCTTGTGCCCATGAGATTAATTCATATCGTCGTCAGTCCATTCCTATTCCAGTAGTTGCTGTCGATGAACGTTGGAAGCAGTTGTCTATAATGCCGTGGTGAAGACAGACGGTGACTTCTTCTCTTTGCCACAAGTGAAACTTCTCACGCACGGTGGTGTGCCTCAGTAGGAGCAGAGCGGGCGTGCATTGAGGTTAAAATCCAAGAACTTGCATGTCCAGTGACTACTAGAATGCATGAGCCGTCCGTTATTTCCAATCCTAAGGGCAGGCCTCAAACAAGAATGAGTAGTTCACAGAAGAGAAGGCTCGAGTCAACTAAGAGAGATCCATCATTCTTTGAGCAATTGAACGAAGCTTAGAGCAAGCTCCGCCTGCACGGAAGAGCAAGCTTATCATTCGTCGGAAAAAGGAGAAAACGGATATTGCAAACGAAGATACTGTGGAAAGACAAACGTTGCGTTTGTATATCCACAATTTTCATCCTGAGATTCGCAGTTACATCTGGTCTATTGTTGATGTCCCGGGGGATGGCCATTGTGAATTTCATGTGCTTGCAATACATCTCGGTTATTCTGACAAAGACGGATGGAGGCAAGAGCTGTACGAGGAATTAGAGAGTCGTCTTCCATTACTCCCACATCCTAAGCGAAGAAACAGTTGCAAGTTTGTTGACAAGTATTCCTTGCACTGACAATGTTACCGGGCAGCACGACACTACATGTCCGTCCCGTCTGCCTTGTATTTATTGCTAATCGGTACCGGATCCCTGTTGTACTTTATTCGGCGGGAATTCGCAATACTTTTTTTCCGATGTGCGCTCCTCCGGCGGAGCACAGACAAACTAATCTATGTACTATAGGTCAAATCAAAGATCACTTTGTCATGCTAGGATGATCAGTCATTCTCCGATTCCTCCACTTACAACAGTTTGGTACAAACTAGCACCAGCAGAAGCGAAGTCCTGGACCGAACCTTTTGATCATCAAATCAATCATTGTAGGAAACTGTTGAAGATGGAGGAGCCAAGAGACTTACCGGTTGGCCACTACGACGTCGAAATTGACTGAATGAAGTTTTCACATTTTGTATATGGATGACCCATTTGTATATGTAAACATTAAAGTATATCATTTTGAAATATGAAGTCAAATATATGTTTTTTGTTTTTAACTTCTTTCTGTCTGCTATATGTGAAGTCAAATTTCATGTGCTTGCATGTGCTTGCATTATGTGTGCAATATGTGTGCAATATGTGCCACGTACGTGTGAAGTCAAATTTCATGTGCTTGTATTATTTGTGCAATATATACTTGTGTAAAATATCCTACTTGTGTCCATTGGCAGTGAGTTTTTACACACAGTGAGTTTTGAATTCACACACAGTGAGTTTTGATCAGGACTGTCAGACCACTGGCAGTCCTGATTCACATAAGGACTGTCAGTGATCTGGCAGTCCTGACCAAAACTCACTGTGTGTGAGTTTGATCAGGACTGCCAGAACACTGGCAGTCCTGTTTCACACTAGGACTGTCTGTGGTCGGCAGTCCTGACCAAAACTACTGTGAGTGAGTTTTGAACTCACACAGTGAGTTTTGATCAGGACTGCCAGACCACTGGCAGTCCTGTTTCACACTAGGACTGCCAGTGATCTGGCAGTCCTGATCAAAACTCACTGTGTGTGAGTTTGATAAGGACTGCCAGACCATTGGCAGTCCGTTTCACACTAGGACTGCCAGTGGTCTGGCAGTCCTTATCAAACTCACTGTGTGTGAGTTGATCAGGACTGCAGACCACTGGCAGTCATGTTCACACTAGGATGCCAGTGGTCTGGCAGTCCTGACCAAAACTCACTGTGAGTGAGTTTCAAACTCACACACAGTGAGTTTCAAACTCACACAAAGTGAGTTTTGATCAGGACTGCCAGACTACTGGCAGTCCTGATTCACATAAGGACTGCTAGTGATCTGGCAGTCCTGACCAAAACACACTGTGTGTTAGTTTGATCTGGACTGCCAGACCACTGACAGTCATGTTTCACACTAGGACTGCCAGTGGTCTGGCAGTCCTGACCAAAACTCACTGTGAGTGAGTTTGGAACTCACACACAGTGAGTTTTGATCAGGACTGCCAGTGGTCTGGCAGAGAACTCACTGTGAGTGAGTTTTGACAATTTAAACAATGAATGTACATCCATGTTAAACACAACAACTTAAACATCACAATTTAAACATCCTATTTAAACATAGAATTTACACATACAATTAAACATGACAATTGAAACATATTGCCAACAAGTTAAACATCCAAGTTAATCATCACAAGTTAATCCATGTATCCAACATCCAAGTTAATCCATGTATCCAAAATACAATTTTCATAATGTATCCAACAAGTTAAACATCACAATTTCCAAAATACAATTTTCATAATAGAAACATAATCAAATCAGTGATCATGTCGGGCCTTCGTACGCGCCTCCCGATTTTGCATGAAAGGAAATTCGACAATGTTCTGGCAGCCCGATCGGAGGGATT